>CM039123.1:16405088-16944394 GCA_022036555.1 Microstegium vimineum | reverse complement strand
GGGTGTTGAGGATGTCATGTATGGTAATCATAGAGAGACCAATTGGTATGGGAGATGTCTCTTATGAGCATGGGTTTAATAAGATGGTTATGGAATAGATTCTATGCTCATTGATGTCATCCTCCTCTCCAATCTCTATGGTTAGTTCTAGATGGACATTCAAAATTCCACTTGGATTGGTGACTCTCAAATTGGTCTTGTTTGGGGTCTCCTCTATACTTGGTTGCTTCATATTTTTAAAAGGAGTTAAAATTAAACCAAGTCTAGAGAAAGATTGTCCCAAAACCATGGCTATATAAGCAGGGCGAAGCTCATAGCCATTTATAAGAATGGGGTGTGAAACTGGTGGAATCTCCAACAGTCGCCCTTTGGAGTAGAGTATTTATAGATGTGGTATGATGAATATGGTAAGGTGAGAAGGATGGTAAAAATGAAAAATGAAAAAGGAAAAAGGTAAATGGATGACCATAGTTCGAAACTAGCACAGCTACCGTTCCCCGGCAACGGCGCCAGAAGGCTTGTTGGTATAAATTAACGCACACAGATAAATCCGTAAGTGCACAGGTACCGCTGTAGCTTTCAGCCAGGAGTATTCCAAAAGGGTATCGATTTCCACGAGGAATGCGAAGTGTACTAGAAACAAAAGAAGATCATCCAATGATAGATAACATAAATGGGTAGAGAAATTTTAGAGTTTTCTAAGGGGTTCTATCTAATCAAAGGCCCACGATACTCTACTTACTTTAGAGCAACAGTACCCTCCCGACTCTCGACAAAGACTGGGAAAAAGGTAGTCGGGAGAGACTGCCAAAAGCTCTACGAAAACACCAACCCGAACATGGTGGACTACAAAGGACTTACAGAGTTGTCACCTCTGGGTCTACCACAACTATCCGTGGGATTGGGTGCAAACTCGGGTAAACTCTAGTCTAGACACCACGTCTAGACTAACGCTTACTACTCTAATCCGATATCAAAACTAGAGCACTCAATACGAGCGGAGATCCCGTAAATAGAATAAAGTAAGAACTAAAATAAGATACATAGAAATAATAAATGAATAACCTAGAGATTGCTCAAGATGAACCAGATGTTGCAAAGGTACAATGTTGAGGAAGATCTGATAGATCGGGCTCCTCCTCTCTCACCTCTAATTGCAACTAGATGAACTAGAACTAGAAGTACTAGATCTAGACAACTAGAGAGACCTCTACTCTACTTAGATAGAGAATTGAAACCCTAGCTTTTGCTCTGTAGGTAGATAATGGTGCCTAGAGAGGGGGGTCTGTCCCTCTATTTATAGCCCGGTGAGATCAACCACAGCCCTCGGATGAAACCGACCTTGATACACGGTCAAGATGCATCCTAGGAGGCGGTGGAGGAAGCTTCTAGAAGTGGGTCAGGATCCGCTACAGTAGAGGGCCGCCCGGCACCCCATCTCAGCCCCTCGGGCCCCTCTTCCTTCGGGTGTCTTCTGGATCCTTCTTGAGTCTGATAGAAAGTATCCCACCACGGGATAATTCTAGTAATTAATTTGATAATTAGATCTTCTACGGTTCTCTAGAATAGTCCGAGGAAAATATAGATTTACCAAAGCTATGGGATTCTAGCAGTTTATTCCCTCAAATATATAGTGGATGATGGTTCCGGTATGTTCTAAATTGTTCCTAAGTTGAATTCCATTACGGTGTTGATATCTTTATCTTCGGGGATCCAAATATAGCAAGTGCTAGGTCCATTTCGATCAGCTCGATGAGCTCTTCGCAATGATGTACTCTAATTCTTTGTTTGAGGTACTCTTCTTTTCATAACGAATTTGCAGGAAAACATTCGGCCAGAGAACGTGCCACGTCACCCGCTTTTCCCGGCCGTCTGATCGGGCGCGCGGACGACCCAGATCATGCAAGGCTAAGCTATTTTGCAAAAGCGCCCTTAAACTTTAGTGGAATCAACCCACACTCCGACCTTCTCTCTCAGATTATTTGTTAAAAAGGCCCTTAACGTTTACCAAAATCAACACGCACTACAAGTCATTTATGGGATGGCCTGCCTTTCGCTCCCTAAGCCTTAGTGGGCCGAATTTGGCCTGACACTGTTTTTCCTTATCTATTAATCTTTTTCTTTTATAAATAAACTTGTTATAACTTTAAATTACGTATTAAATCACCAAAAAATCATAAAATAGAAGCTAAAGTTGTTTTGGAATCCTCATGAATATGTATATTAAATGAATCTATAATAAAACATGTTTTAGTAGAAAATTTTTATTGTATATTTTTGCCTATGTTTTTAGAGATAAATATTAAAATTAAATAAAATTAAATAGAAAATTGAGTTGTTCAAAGCTCCTCATGTCACGTCTGCCAAATTTCATAATTTGAGGTCGCATTATCATTATTTTATAATTACATTAAGCTTTCGTGTACATTTACCCCTTATTTTCTCTATAAAATATAGCAAAAATGTGATAATTCCATTTGAATAACAAGAGTAAAATACTACTTCAGTTATACATTTAAAATAATGGAGTGTCCAAAATATATGCCAAATGCAACAACAGGTCTGCTAAAACTTAACAAAATTATTATCATCACAAATAGACCTTATTGTAAACAACTTGTTGTAAGGATACAACTAAATGGATGAAAGTCCAAGTTTGGTTTTGGTTAATTGATAAAACCTATGGACTAACCCTATTGCTAAGTGCATGATCTAGATAGGGTGATCCAAGTTGATAAGTGGAGCTAGATGAAGGATCATGATCAAGTGCTCCATGGCTAAGGAAAAGAAGAAAGAGAAAAACAAAAATGGCCCAAGGCAAAGGTATATCATAGGGGCATTTTTGGTTTAGTGATCAAGACACTATAGAGAGTGTGATCACATTTAGGATTGATAGTCGTACTATCAAGAAGGGAAAACTCGTTTCGATTGCGGTTATCATGTGCCACTAGGTTTGCATTGCATGCATAATTAAAATGAACCTATGTGACATAAAACTTGAAACAAATCCAAGAAAAATACTTGTAAAATGCTAACACAGGTGAACAAGTGTTATATCATAAGGTGTTAGCATATGGAAGCTTGGAGAAGAAGAAGCAACTTGTTTGGACAAAAAAGACAAGGTCCGGACGCAGGGTCCGGACGCTGACAGGCTACACTCCGGACAAATGGAACAGCGTCCGGTGGCTAACCCTTCCTCTCTGTCTCGGCACACAGAAGGTCCGGACGCCAATGTTGGTCTGGACGCGGCACTCCGGTCAACCGTCCGGATCAAAGTGCCTCTCTGTATGCTCTCTGCGTAGCGTCCGGACGCTAAGTGCGGTCCAGACCTTGGACACCGGACGCGCGTCCGGAGCTAAGGAGCTCTCTGGACCCTCTCTGGATCGGGTCCGAACGCAAGCGAGAAAAGGATCCGGACGCTACTGTTTCTCGCGTCCAGAGGCGACGTGGCGGCTCCCTGTGAAAGCGCGAACGACGTTTTTCAAACTGCAGGGCGACCGGACGCAGGCGCATTAGTCCGAACACCCAGCTTCGCGCGTTCGGATGGTGCGTCCGGACTGGAATACAGAGGCTCTGCAGCTCGACTGGTGAAGGGTCCGGACGCTATCAATGGTCCGGACCCTAGGCAAAAACAGCGTCCGGACTGGCGCAGAAAGGCAGGATGAAGGGGCAAAACGGCTAGCTTTTGATGGAGGGCTATATAAGTGCTTTTGTCCAGCTCAAGCAACAACTCTTGCACCTCTCATTCATTCTCACTCATTGTGCTTGCTTGAGATAGCCCCAACTCACTCTCTTCACTCTTGATTGCATATTTGTGAGAGTTTGAGTGATCCAAGTGCTTTGATCATTGCATTGTATCTTAGTGGCACTTGGTCATCGTCATCTCCGCGGGATTTCTTGTTATTCTTGGTGTTTGTCAACACCTAAACGGCTCGGCGATTGAGGAGAAGCTTCGGCACGTGTTGGTGATTGTTCGCGGCCGGCTTCATCGACTTGTGAGAGGGCTTGTACCCACCTCAGCGAAGCGCCAAAGGGTAACTCTAGTGGATTGCTCGTGTCATTGAGTTACTCTCATTTGGGTGGTTTCTTGTGGCGCCCGGATAGTGGGCTTGGCTTGTGAATTGCCAATTAGCCACCGAAACACCATTTGAGTAGTCGACACAACGGGGACTAGCTTGGTGGCAACCAAGTGAACCTCGGGAGAAAAATCATTGTGTTCATATTGTCTCCCGGCTACTTTTGGTGATCTTACTGTGATTGGTCTTCACATTGGTATATTCTCTTCACAAGGCATCGATATAACAATCACCCCTATCCCTTGCATTTACTTATTCATATCTTGTCTAGTTAGTTCTTGTTTAGTCGTTCTAGCTTGCTTGAGCTAAGTGCCTTAGGTTCTTGCTATTGTGTGTAGGCACTTAGTTAACTAGAATTGCTTGGATAGGTGGCTTTGCACCCCCTAGCTAGAGCAAAAAACTTCGCTTAAGTGTCATCTAACCTTGTGCTCTAGTGGTTTGTAGATTTTTATTAGGCTATTCACCCCCCCTCTAGCTATCTAGGACCTTTCAATGGAGCTTATATAAAATCATACTAAGAACTTGAAAAATTACGCGGCCTTGCTGCGCATGGTCATCCTTAGCTTTTTTTATTCGTAGTTAAGTAGATGATTATAGATAATGATAACTAAATTATTCTTTACACCATACACTAGTGATATTTTTTGTGTTAATTGGAAATTATCTATGGTTGCATATGTCAATCACAGATTTATCAATTTTTTATATATATATTTTGAAGGATAAATTATCTTTTTATTGGGATATATTCATTATTTTTTGGGCTATGTTTGTTGCGAGTAAATAATGGTAGTAACAATTGTTAAGGTGGGAAATCAAAGTTAGACTAAAATTTAATTTATTTATGAAATGAGGAATATTTGAACTCAAAGCATGAAATTCAAAAATTCATAAGCTAGTGTACTTGTTAGTATGATTTTATTAAACTCTATTTATTTGTAGCCTTACAACAAGCTATTTACAATATAGTCTATTTGTGATGATGATAGTTTTGTTAAGTTTTAGCAGACTTGTTGTTGCACTTGACATATATTTTGGACACTCCACTATTTTAAAGGTATTACATAAGTAATATTTTACTCTTGTTATTGAAATAGAACTATCATATTTTTTGGCTATATTTTTTTATAGAGAAACACAGGGTAAATGTATTTATTAAGGACGGAGGAACATCTTTTCACGGATGGTTAATGTAATTGTGAAATGAGGAGAATGCGACCTGGAATTATGAAATTTGGAAGTACATAGACGTGACATGGGGAGTTTTGAACAACTCGATTTTATATTTTTTTTGTTTTTTATTTGATTTTCACATTTACCTCTTAAAAACATAGGTAACAATGTACAATAGAAAATTTATACTAAAATAGTTTTTATTATGAATTCATTGCATATATTTATTCATGAGAATTATGAAACATATTTATTTTAAATTATATATTTGTTAGTGTTTTAATATATAATTTTAAAGTACAACAAATTTATTTATAAAAGAAAAATATGAATAGATAAAGAAAAACAATGTTGGACCGAATTTGGCCCACTAAGTCCCAGGGAGTGGCAGATAGACCAGCCCATAAAAGGCTTGTACTGCGTGTTGATTTGGGTAAAGTTTGAGGGCTTTTTTAGAAACTAATCAGAGAGAGGAGGCCGAGTGCGGGTTGATTCCTTTAAAGTATAAGGGTGTTTTGCAAAATAACATAGGCTCGCATGATCTAGTCCGTCGACGTGCCTGATCGGACGGCTGAGAATAGCGGGTGACGTGGACGTGCTCTCCAGCCAGATCCTTCCCTGTAGATTCGTTGCAAATTCGTTATTAAAAGATAACATTAGCTTATGAATTGTTGAACTTCATGCTTTGAGTTCAAATATTCCTCATTTCATAAATAAATTAAGTTTTATCTAACTCTGATTTTCCACCTTAACAATAGTTATTACTATTCTTTACCCACGACAAACATAACCAAACCAATAATGAATATATCTTAATGCAAAAAAAAATACAATTCATCCTTCAAAATATATAGATAACAAAATGATAAATTCATGATTGACATATACAACTATATGGGTAAGTCGTATGGCAACAAGATTAGACACATGCGTATGGTTTTATTGGAAAAACATCATGAATAGGACATCAAGGAAGATCCCATATAATACTTGCCTTAAAACAGATCCGTTCTTCAAAGATCAACGTCTTCAAAGATTAACTTCTTCAAAAGATCTTCTGACACACCAACTTCTTGATCTCCAACGTAACACTCACCGATTGGACAGAATCACAAATCACCACACAAGCATTCTGATCATACAAAGCATACAAACATGGCTAAATTAGAACAATACACCACTCAATGAAAAGATTTTGAAAAGAGATCTACGCAACTCTATGAACACATAGCCGCGAAGAACACACTAAACGGTGCTACGGAGATCGAGATACATCTACCGAAAGATTTGCTTTTATAAAAGAGAACTATAGGCTTTTACCCAATTTTAATAACTATATAAAAGAATGGAAAGGTATTTCAAAGAAACACCCAAGTTATATTAAGTCAAAGTTATATTTGGATCTTGAAATAAAAGTAGAACTAATCATATTTTATATATAAAACAAATTGCATAGTTATTAATCAAGTTAGGAGTTAACCATAAAATTACAGAGCTATTAACATGGTATTAAAGATCACTAACAAAAAGGTTACGCCGATAAGAAACCAACGCAACTTGAACGAAACGAATCGGGTCTACAGCGAAGAAGATATGAAATTAACATGTTTTCTATACAAGATTAATTCACTAAAAAGGATTAATCTAAACTTTATTTTCAAAAGACTTTAACATAGATGAAAACTGTACCACTAGATAGATCCTGAAATTACAAAACTAACGCAACTGGTTTGGATAAAAACGGAGCTAAAACGTGGAAGATAGATTTAAAGTTTAAACTTGAATTTTAAAGGACATTAAATAAAACTATATTTTCAAATTTTGCAAAACAGATTGATTATGGTTTTATCATGTAGATAAAAACTCTACAAATCTAACGCAATTTGAATGGATGAAAACGGAGTTAAAACGAATATTTTATGGGCAAAAGAATATCGGTAGAATTTTTAAAATAAAACGAAACTGCGGATTAAAAATTACCAAAACACGGGGGCCTTTTTGCAAAGCGCGAGGGGCTGACGGCGGGGTCCGGCCGAGTGCCACGTGGCGCCGCGGGGCTGGCTGCTCCTGCTCCTCCTGCTGGTGGCGGCGTGTGTGGGAGGAGAGAGGCTGAGGGGGGGGGGGCTTTTTATAGGGAGGGGGGGAGGTGGCAGCTGGGCCTAGGGTTTGGGCGGCTGGGCCTGCTGGGCTTCTGCAGCTGGGCTGCAGGGGGGAAAGGGGGAGCGGCTGGGCCGGGGGGGGGGGAGGGCGCTGTTGGGCCTCGGGGCCCAACGCGGGGGAAGGAGGGGAGGGGGAGAAAAAAAAGAAAAAAGGGGGGGAACTGGGCCGGCAGGGTGGGCTGCGCAGGCCGGGGAAAAAATAGAGAGAGGGGGAGGGAGAGAGAGGTGGCCTGGGAGGGTTTTTCCTTTTTTTTTCTATTTTGTTTTTTTCTTTTCTTTTCTTTTATTCGAAAGCTATTTCCAAATTCTTTTCAAAGACATTTCCAAAACCTTTTTATTCTCTTAATCCAAAACTCTTTTCAAAACATTTTCAAAACCAATTTGAAATATGTTTTATTTCCAAATCTCTTTTCAAAACAAGTTTCCATTTAAAGAGTTTTTAAATCCTTTTAAATTTCTTTTGCTTAGAAAACTTTTCAAGGTATTTTCATAAACCTTTTTGAAACCCACTTTTGAAATTCTTTTGAGTTTTAACAAAACCACACAAACATTGAATCATATGCAAAGGCATGAGTGCACAACCACGTTGCTAACTAAAGGGCAAATTTTAATTTAACGAAAACTTCTTATTTTCCTATGCTTTTATGAGCACCAAATCACAATTAAATCATTTTATTACTATTTTTTCCAGAAAGCAAAATTTGGGGTGTTACAAATATGTTCTTGTTTACTTTGTTCATTGTCTACGTCAATATATCTAGTATAGTTAGTTTGCTATTGAGTTCATGCACATGTTCATATAGTGCTCGTATATTTGATCATATGGCGGGTGGTAGGCAGTATGTAGGCGTGATGCTTAGATACTTTGCTTATCTACGGATGCCCCCATCTGTGCTGGGCCGTGGGGTAGATCGTGAATGTGACAGGTCCATTGAGTCCTTTGTAGGCCTCCCCCCGTGTAGTGGTTTGGTAGGAAGGAATTGTCAGGTTGAGAATATCTTGTTATATCTAAGGTTTCTGAACTCAACTCATCATATTCATGGCCCTATTGTGGTTGGGAACATTGGTAGTATTACTTAACAATGATTGCTAGATGTACTTGCACATATAGCGTAGCTTTGATGGTAGCTAGAATACTTAGGAGTTATTTCTTTATTACTTGTATTGGACGATGCTTGTGTAGTGACTAGAATGCTCTAAAAACTGTATCCTTATTATTATTATGATGATGACTGATCTATTTACCCTTATCATATATATTTATCATGTGACTTACCCCTGTTTAAGAGTAGAGATCATTGATGGTTAAATCCCTTCATTCATTTCATATGCATGTTATCAATACTATAGATTATTAGTTTTACTAAACCTTCCCAGTGGTAGAATATAAATGACAACCTAGTAATACTCTGGGTAAAATGCTACAATGGTATATTTAATCTGTTCGCTTGCATAATCATTAGTTCTTTATAATTTTATATTCATCCTTATTTATTTCTGCATAGTCACACATATATAGAATATTTCATAAGCACCATAAAATATTCCTAGCTCTATAATTAGGGATGACAACCTAGTTCCATGCTTAGGAGTATAAGGTAAAGGATAAGTGGCTAGTTTCTAAAGGCAAGTTAATTACATGCCATGCATTTTTGGCGTCATTGCTAAGAACTATGTTCTTGGTGATGTCATTAAGAAATGTCAACAAGCATTTTTAGCGCCGTTGCCGGGGAAGGTATTTAAACCTAGGAAGTATTGATAACTAGAATAAAAATCGATTAACCAATCAACCTCTTACTCAAACAGGTTTACCCGTGTTTCTATCTATCTATGTATCTTATGCAGGGTAAATGAATGCACGGTTTTTCTCTTCTAGATAATTTCACTTCAAATCCAGAGAAACTCCTTCGAAGAAAGCCGAAGTTTGCACAAGTGAGGGACAATATCAAAGCACAATTAGAAACACCCTCAGCTGAAGTTCATTCTTCGAGAGAGGAAGCTCAAACCTGCTCTCATCACCATGGTTCAAGCAAATCAGTTTTGTGGAAAGGCTCATGAAGATGCAAGTGCACACGTACAACACTTTCTAAAAATTTGCAGCACCTTCACGATCAAAGGAGTATCGAGAGATGCTACTCTACTCTGCCTTTTCCTGTTTTCACTTTTGGGGAAAGAAAAACAGTGGTTCTATATGAACAAGGATACCAACACTACATGGGATAAGTGTACCACTACTTTCCTGGCCAAGTTCTTTCCTACAGGCAAGACCAATGCTCTTTATGGGAAAATTTCAAGCTATCTACAACAACATGATGAATTGTTCGCTGAAGCCTGGAAACATTTTCAAGATTATATCACGAGCTGTCCTCATCATGGAATGGAGGATTGGCGATTGATGCAGACATTCTATCACAGACTAGTCTCTAGTTCCCGTGAATCTATGGATGTCGTAGCTGGAGGAGCTTTCTTGTCACTTAAGCTCTCCGATGCAACATCACTATGTGAGAAGATTGCCTCTAATCAGAGCTAGAACGAAGAACATAATCAACCTCGCAAGAGAGGAGGAGGTATAAATCAACTCAAGGAAGCTGACATAGTCACCGCCAAGCTAGACCTTATAATGAAGAAGCTTGAAAACTAAGACATCGAGAAGAGAGATGTCATGCATATCAATGAATCTCGCATGACTTGTGAAGAATGTGGAGATATTGGGCATTTAGGAAACAAATGTCCTGAATTGCAAGAGGATGTGAACTTCATCAATAACAACAATTATCGTCCTCAGCAAGGCCAAGGATGGAATCAGCCAAACCACAAGGATGGAATCAGCAACCTCGACAAGGTAATTATCAAGGTAACAACAATTACAACTTTCCACCTTTAAGAGATCTAGTTGCTGGTCAGTCCAAATTACTCGAACAAATGTCTCAAAAGGTAGCATCCAATGATAAAGCACTCGAAAATATAAATACTAGGATGGATACCTTTGCTTTTGCTATCAAAAATCAAAACAACTGTTGACGGTCATTAGCGTCAACTTTTAATGCAATTATAAATAGAACAAATGGATCAATCACATATAAAATCTAGAAATATAGGGCTTTATCGAACAAATTCCATGAGTTTTGGTGTTTCATTATTTTCCAGGGACTATTCCAAAAAAGAGCAATAAAGAGAATCAAATCATAAAAGATATTGAATAAATCATGTGGAGATATAGTTGCCAATCAACTCACAGAGGATCCTGCAGACACTGGAGGGAAGCGAGGCCCCAGGGCCATGATCTAGGGCCAGCCGACATGGGGTGAGACCGGGCGGCACCCCCTTGGGCCCATTGGCCGCCATCTTCTGGAAGCTTCCTCCACCGCCTTTGAGGAGTCATCTCAGCCCAACACTAAGTCGGTTTGATGCAACGACCATCATGCATCCCTATGAGATATAAATAGAGGCCTGTACCCCTAGAGCCAAGCCAGATGAGAAGCTCAAGAGCTTGAAGCCATAATTCCTATCTAGTAGATATAGGCCAGCAATTCAAGAGAGATTAGATCTATGTAGATCTAGCTCTAATTAGAGATTTAGAGTTGGAGAGTAGAGTTTTGGAGGAGTTATGGTCTGTCGGTGCTTCTTCATTGCTGTATTCTTTGGGATTAGATTCCTCTCGACCAGGATTTGTATTCTAAGATACCCTGGTATTGGACTTCTAGTTCAAGTAAGCAATTATCTTTATTGTTCTTTATGTTTGCAACTCTTCTTGAGTGCTTTGATCTTGATCATTACTTGATTGAAGTAGTGATTCGTAGTGTAGTCATGGTGCCTAGGCTAGGTTTACTTGTGATTGTCCCCTGATTTTCTGGATAACGGTAGCTCGCATAGGTGACTCTTATAGCTACGTTGATTCCTCAATAGTCCGTTTCCCGTAATAGGTTTGGCATGCATATAGGTGCTTGGCAGGAGAGAACTCTGTTTTTTGCTCTTATTTAAGTCATCGCTCTTAAAGATCATAAAAGATAAAACTTACCTAGTGACCAGAACTAGAAAGTCCTTGGTTCTTTCTCCTCTTATCAATAGTTATCTATACTTGTTTGTGAAATGGGTTAAGTTAATATAGACTTAGTCATTCTCATACACCGTTCCTTTGGGTTCGATATTTAAAACTGGGTTATCTCGGTGAAGTGTTACACCGGTGTTTATCTGTGCGCTTGCGGATAATTAATTTACTCGTGTGCTCTAAGAAATACCAACAAGCATTTCTGGCGCCATTGCCGGGGAACGGTTGTTTCTTCTTTGAGATTGACTTTAAGTTTAGCTTAATCTTGTATTATACTTTTATCTTTGCTTTATTTTATTGTTTTTACCTTTTTAAAATGGAATCCACCCCTCAACTTTTATATCAATTTGGAGCACCATCGTGTTTAAGTTTGCAGCCACTAGAATCATCTAAACCTATCACATCACCTGGCTATGAACTATGCCTGAGGTTAATTCACTTAGTTCAGAAAAACACTTTATCTGGCAATTCTATCGAAAACTTCTATTCCCATTTAAATGATTTTGAAGAGACCTGTTCATGTCTTCACATTGAAGGCATGAATAATGAAACGTTAAGGTGGAAGCTCTTTCCGTTCTCACTAACGGGAAGAGCCAAACATTGGTATAAGCGTCATGTTGGGAGTAGTCAAGGAGATTGGGAAACATTATGTTCTAGCTTTTGTCTTAAATTTTTCCCTATCGGTAGAGTCGCTAAACTTCGTTTGGAAATAATAGGCTTTAAACAATTAGATAACGAATCGCTAGGTAAGGCTTGGGAGCGTTTTGACAATTTTGTGAATTCGGGATCTTGTCTTGCGTTGCCAGAACCTATGCTTTTACAACATTTCTTTTTAGGCCTTAATGAAAAAACTAGAGAATATCTTAATTTGGCCGCAGGAGGAGCTTTTATGCATATTACTGCTACACATGCTAAAACAATTCTTATGAATATCTTAAATGATCTTCCTGATGAAAAAAAGAGTTGATAGAAGTAGAAACTCAGCTAGCTAAATCTGATCCTTTGTGTGAATCTTTTAAACCTTTGGCTAGTGTAGAACCTGAACTATCTAAAAAGAAAAGGAGATAGCTCCATTTCTTGATTTTATGCTTGATTTTGAGGATGAAATTTTTTATGATTATGGAAATACCTCAAACTATCAAGTAATTATGAAACCTCAAGGATATAATTCCAAAGTTTTAAATCATGTTCATCCTAATGAGGTAAAGTTCTTTAAAGAGACAACAAAAGAATTAATCTTTGTTTAAGTGATGAGTGGTTAGAAGAATCAGAACTTTCTTTTGATCTTATTCGTTTAGATACTCCCTTTGTCACTCTTAAATGTCAAATTGATAAATATCCTTTTGATGCTCTTTATAATCCTATTGTGAGTATTAATATAAGGTCTGCTATGTTTGCAAAAAGATTTTTGAAAGACATGCCATTAATCCCTACAACTAAAATGCTAAAAAGTCTTTTAGGCCACATTATTCCTAGTTCAGGAGTAATATGTGCCTTTCCTTTTTATGTTAATGGAGTCCAAGTCCTGTTGAATTTCTACATCTTTGATGTTTGGGAATTTGACGTATTGATAAGCTTACCAATAAGAAGACTTATTCATAAAGGCCAAAGAGGAAAATTAGATATTAGATTAGGAAAAAGTTTTAAGCTCTTCGTTCCTATAATTCATTCTTTAAAAACTAAGGAAGAGTTGCCACTTTTTCTAGATCCAATAGAGGAAATTAAAGCTATATATTTTGAAGAATTAAATGAACTAGACTTAGATGATGATGCTCAATCCTTCATTGAAGAAGAGGATGAGGATCCTATCAATCCTGAACCTCTTGATGAATTACTAGAGCCACCTAAGCTCTCTATTGAACTTAAACCTTTGCCTGCTGGTCTTAAATATGTTTTTCTAAATAATGATCAAGATTCTCTAGTAATTATAAGTGATAAATTATCTCAAGAAGAATCTTTGCGCCTAATAACTGTTTTAGAAAAGCATCGAGCTGTTTTTGGTTATTCACTCCAAGACCTTAAAGGCATTAGCCATGTTCTTTGCACCCATCGCATCCCAACTGATCCTGAAATTGCATCATCGAGAGAGCCCCAACATAGGATTAATAATGAGATGAGAGAGGTTGTTAAGAAAGAGGTCTTAAAGTTGTTGCATGCTATGATCATTTATCCTGTGCCGCACAGTGAGTGGGTAAGTCATGTTCAAGTTGTTCCTAAAAAGGTGGTATGGCCGTTGTTAGAAATGAAAGAAATGAATTAATCCCACAGAGAGCTATCACGGGTTGACGTATGTGCATAGACTATAGAAAATTAAACAAGGCCACAAAGAAAGATCACTTTCCGCTACCCTTCATTGATGAAATGTTAGAGCGTTTGGCTAACCACTTGTTCTTTTGTTTTCTTGATGATTACTCTGGATACCACCAAATTTCTATTTATCCTGATGATCAAAGCAAAACCACTTTTACATGTCCATATGGAACCTATGCTTATCGTAGAATGTCTTTTGGATTATGTAATTCTCTTGTTTATTTTCAAAGATGCATGATGTCTATATTTTCTGATATGATTGAAGAAATCATGGAAGTTTTCATGGATGATTTTTCTGTTTATGGAACTTTTGATGATTGTCTTGAAAATTTAGATAAGGTTTTGCAAAGATGTGAAGAAAAGCACTTAGTCCTTAATTGGGAAAAATATCATTTTATGGTTAGAGAAGGAATAGTGCTAGGACACTTAGTGTCTACAAGAGGTATAGAGGTAGACAAAGCTAAAATTAAAGTTATTGAACAACTACCCCCACCTATAAACATAAAAGGATTCTGAAGCTTTCTTGGTCATTGTGGTTTTTGTCGTCGTTTTATAAAAGTTTTTTCTCATATTGCTAGACCACTGACTAGTCTGTTAGCTAAGGATGCTCCTTTTGATTTTGATGATGCATGCTTTAAATCTTTTAATATCCTTAAAGAAGCGCTCATCTCTGCACCAATCATTCAACACCCTGATTGGTCTTTACCTTTTGAAATTATGTGTGATGCTAGTGATTATGTTGTGGGGGTAGTTTCGGGACAAACTAAAGATAAAAAGGATCATGCAATTTCCTATGCTAGCTAAACAATGACAGGAGCACAACTTAATTATGCAACTACTGAGAAAGAGCTCCTGGCTGTTGTTTATGCTATAGATAAATTTAGATCTTACTTAGTTGTAGCAAAAGTAATTGTTCACATTGATCACGCTGCTTTAAAATATTTGCTCACTAAGAAAGATGTTAAACCTCATTTAATAAGATGAATTCTTCTACTCCAAGAATTTGATTTGGAAATAAAGGATAGAAAAGGAGTAGAAAATCCTGTTGCTGATCACTTGTCTAGAATATATTTCGAGAATTCGCAGGAACTACCTATCAATGACTTGCTAAGGGACGACATGTTATTCAAGGAAACAAAATCAGACCCTTGGTACGCAAATATTATGAACTTTATGGTTGCAGGTCATGTACCACCAGAGGAGAACAAAAGAAGGCTTATATATGAAAGTCGTCTCCACATATGGGATCCACCGTACCTCTTTAGAGTCTGCAGATGGCTTGCTCAGAAGATGTGTGCCGGCAGAGGAAGGCATTCAGATCATTCAAAAGTGTCATTCAACACCATATGGAGGGCATTATGGGGCATTCTGCACTCATGCAAAAATTGGGCAGAGCGGATTCTTTTGGCCAACCATGTATGAAGACACCAAGGATTTTATCTAGAGATTTGGATCATGTCAAAGGCACAGGAACATCAACTCAAGAGATGCTATGCCACTCACCAACAATCTCCAGGTAGAGCTCTTTGATGTCTGGGGAATTGATTACATGGGACCATTTGTGAAGTCAAAGAATTGCGAGTACATCTTGGTGGCAGTAGACTATGTATCCAAGTGGGTAGAAGTCATGCCATGCAAGTCAGCTGATTCAAGACATTCCAGAAAGATGTTCCAAAAAATAATATTTCCAAGATTTGGAACTCCAAGGATGGTGATAAGTGATGGAGGAACACATTTCATGGATAAGAAGTCTCACTTATACCTGACAAGTCATGGAATCCATCATAATGTTGCTACTCCATACCATCCTCAGACAAGTGGCCAAGCAGAAACATCAAATAAGCATATCACAAATATTCTACAGAAGACAGTAAATAAAATGGGGACAATATGGAAAGATCGGTTACTCGAAGCGCTCTAGGCCTACCGAACTACATATAAGACACCCTTGGGCATGTCACCATTCCACTTGGTGTACGGGAAGACTTGCCATTTACCGGTAGAATTAGAGCACAAGGCTCACTGGGCTACTAAACATTGGAATATGGATTTTGAAGCTACTGGAGAGAAAAGAAAAATGCAATTATCAGAGTTAAAAGAATGGAGAGAGAAAACTTATCACAATTCAAAGATCTATAAATAGAGAACCAAACGATGACATGACAAGAGAATCAAGAAGGAGTTTGCACCCAGAGACAAGGTATTACTTTTTAATTCCAGGGTCAAATTATTCGGATTCGGAAAACTACGAAGCAAGTGGGAAGGACCATTCACGATGGTAAATGCATCATCACATGGAGTGGTGACTCTACAATCACACAAAGCTACGTTATTCAAGGTAAATGGTCACCGTCTCAAACTTTTTCTAGAACCTTCTAGACCACCTGAGGTAGTAGATGCGATTTACTTTAGTATTTTACCTTAAATACAACTACTATTCTTCATATTGAACTAAAATTGGAAAAATTACCTTCCGAGATCTTCGCGAACCATAGAGCCACACCATGAAAGGGCACCCCAGGAGGATGCCAGGTGGGGCCAGCCGACCCTATAGGGTGCCACCCGGTACCCCATCTCTGCCTCTCAGATAATTCCGAATCTCTGTGATCTCCCCTTTCCTTTCTCTACCCGACCAAGATGGTTTAAACAGAAGTTCTCCTTTAGTTCGTACGAATGCCTACCTAAATGGATCTTGAACCTGCCGCTGAACCCCACTATAAATATGCACCCATACCTCCTTCATTATCATCCCATCAAGCCTCCTCATCTCTCCAGTCAAACTCTCTAGTCAATATCTCTCATGGTCGGCAAGGAGATGGACGTCCGCGGTGCCAACCGGGGCAAGAAAGAAGACTCTCTAGCTCTCGTTCTTGCTCAGCCCAAGCCTCTCACCGTCGTTCCACCCAAGCACCTAGCCGAAGTACCTCCGTGCCAGCACCATGAGCAAGCTTACCATGTCCAAGAGCTACCCGCTCTTCCTTCACCTCCAGCAAGGTTGTTGCTAGGAGACTCATCACGAGGACCGCATATCGCTATCCCCAAGGGTACCAAGCTGCTACCCTCATTGGAGAACGAGAATCTCAAGTCCGTCAAGTATAACAAGTTCGGGGACGTTACTTGTGCAAAGTATACGTCGACCCATCCATCCTTTGAAGGACTTCATGCATCCTCGAGCCAAGTCCGCTACACCGAGCCCAGACCGGAACCAAAGAGATCTGCTCCAGCGCTTAATAATGCACCTAAGCACCCTAGAACCACCATTGTTACGCTAGAGGAGAGGATCAACTCGCTCTCCAATTTCAACCATGACTACCATGAGTAGGCTCGTTGAAAGTAATATAAGGAAGATAGCTGTGCTAGAAACAAGCAACAATCAACTTAGAGACATAGTCCTACCGAATAATAACAATGCTTAGTTATCCAGGTAATAGGGCATGCCTTAGTTAAAATTTACCGTTTTAAAGTTAAAGTGTGTTTTAGTTAAATTTTAAACTCAGTCTTTAAATTTAGTTGTTTAGAGTGCTTGATTAATCATGAATAAAGTGCCCTATTGATTTCAATGTCTTTACTATCTACTCTACACTCTAAATTTTTGGTATGTGTGTTTTGTCGTCACATGTTGCGCATAAAAGAATATAGGAAAAACCAGTGTGGGGGAGACACACCATGACCGCAAAATAAAACTAGTTCGGGAAGTTAATGCAATTCGGAGAAAGATCAAACAAAGATCGCGCCTAACAAAGCGGGAACTGACATCCCTCGTCCCACTTCGTCCACGGTCAGGTTTGAGTTATACATTTTACAATCATATCATTTATTGCTTTGATCCGAATTCAAATCCACATGTTAAATATTTTGAATTGCTAAAAATATGATTTAATACATAGCTTAAGAATAAATTTACATAATACTTTTCTCGTAAGTCATGTTACAATTCATTTAAAAATATATATATTACTTAAGATGATTTGAGACTAAAATATAGTAAGATATGAGAACCTCATTCATGATATCTCATCTCTGGAGCATTTATGCTTAAAGTTCAATAACCTTTGAAAGATTGCAAGTTGAGTACTTTGCTATGCTCCTATGATCAAAATCAAATTTGAATAAAATGATAATATTGCTTCATATGTTTGAATCATCCTCTTAAGAAGGGTTGTATGAGGCTTATGCAAAAATATGTGAAAATAATCCATGCCAAAAGATGCATGGGAGAAAATAGAGGAATTAAAAATGGACAAAACTCCGACGCACCCTCAAGAGGAATTAAAAATGGACAAAAGTCCAACGCACCCTCAAGAGGAATTAAAAAGGGACAAAAGTCCGACATACCTTTGAAAAAAAAGAGAAAGAGCCCATACTTCTCAGAAGGAGAGGATGACAACATAGGAAGAGTTGATAAAAGAAGAATAATTATAAGTAAAGTATTCTGATATAAGGAAATAGCAGAGTATTCTCTTACAACTTTTGTAGGATTTTCTTTTTCAAAATTCTACAAACTCTCTAGAGACTTGATTGAAGTAGGTAATCTATTCGAGCTATTCTATTCTCCAATCAATTAAGAATCATGACATGACTTGGGAAAGTCTTATGATAAAGTTTATCTTTAAGTTCTGTCTTAAATTTTATATCCCTTAACCAAGCTTTTTCTCGAGACGTGGGGTGCTTGTTGACGGTCGTTATCGTCAATTTTTAATGCAATTATAAATAGAATAAATGAATCAATCACATATAAAATCTAGAAATAAAGGGCTTTATCTAACAAATTCCACGCGTTTTGGTGTTTCATTATTTTCTAGGGACTATCCAGAAAAGAGCAATAAAGAGAATCCAATCAGAGAAGATATCGAATAAATCCCGCAGAGATATAGTTGCCAATCAACTCACGGAGGATCCCGCAGACACCGAAGCGAACCGGGCCCCTAGAGCCCACCATGTGGGGGCCGACCGACAAGGGGTGGGGCCGGGCGGCACCCCCTAGGCCCACTGGCCGCCGTCTTCTAGAAGCTTCCTCCACCTCCTTTGAGGAGTCATCTCAGCCCTACACTAAGTCGTTTGATCCAACGACCATCGTGCATCCCTCCCGGCTATAAATAGAGACATGTACCCCTGGAGCCTAGACAGATCAGAAGCTCAATAGCTTGAAGCCATAATTCCTATCTAGTAGATCTAGGCCAGCAATTCAAGAGAGATTAGATCTATCTAGATCTAGCTCTATTTAGAGATTTAGAGTTGGAGAGTAGAGTTTTGTTGGAGTTTCGGTCTGTCGGTGCTTCTTCATCGTTGTATTCTTTGGGATTAGATTCCTCTCGCCCAGGATATGTATTCTGAGATACCCTGGTATTCAACTTCTGGTTCAAGTAAGCAATTATCCTTATTGTTCTTTATGTTTGCAACTCTTCTTGAGTGCTTTGATCTTAATCATTACTTGATTGAAGTAGTAATTCGTAGTGTAGGTGTGGTGCCTAGGCTAGGTTTACTTGTGATTGTCCCCTGATTTTCTGGATAACGATAGCTCGCGTAGGTGACTCTTATAGCTACATTGATTCCTTTGTAGTCTGTTTCCTGTAATAGGTTTGGCAGGTGTATAGGTTCTTGGTAGGAGAGAACTCTGTTTTCTGCTCTTATTTAAGTCATCGCTCTTAAAGATCATAAAAGATAAAGCTTACCTAGTGACCAGAACTAGAAAGTCCTTCGTTTTTTCTCCTCTTATCAATAGTTGTATATACTTGTTTGTGAAACAGGTTAAGTTAATATAAACTTAGTCATCCTCATACACCATTCCTTTGGGTTCGTTATTTAAAACTGGGTTATCTCAGTGAAGTGCTACACCGATGTTTATCTGTGCGCTTGTGGATAATTAATTTACTTGTGTGCTATAAGAAATACCAACATATATTTAATCTATCCGCTTGCAGAATCATTAGTTCTTTATAATTTCATATTCATCCTTATTTATTTCTACCTAGTCACACATATATAGAATATTTCATAAGTACCATAAAATATTCCTAGCTCTATAATTAGAGATGACAACCTAGTTCCATGCCTAAGCGTATAAGGTAAAAGATAAGTGGCTAGTTGATAAAGGCAAGTTAATTACATACCATGCATTTTTGGCGCCATTGCTAAGAACTATGTTCTTGGTGATGTCGTTAAGAAATGTCAACACTTTTCTTATTATGTTGTTTTTCTGGTAGGCTTTTTTTCAAGATCAGAACATTTTGTTTGGCCCTCGGGAAGAGAGATCGGCTAGTATTATCCAGGCTAGCCTTGAAAAAACTAAGTCTAAGTTGTCTCGGGTCCAAGCTGAGTTGGCTCAGGTAAAAGAACTCCACAAGTCTGCTGCTGCTATTGCTTCTTCTGAGATTGCTGAATTGAAATCCAAGCTTGCTGGTAAGATCTTATCCTACTCTTCTCTTATTTTTAATTTTCTCATGTTCCTTTCCTTATTTGTTTGCTGTCTTTCACCTGCTGATCACTAATGTCAGATTTGGAAAAAGGATAGGGAAACGATGACCGAGACCCTTCGATCATCCAAAAATAAAGTTGAGAATGTAAGTGTATCTGCTGATGCATCTTTGAAAGAAGCCCAGGATTTGTTTGCCCAAGCTCAAATCATTCGGTCTGGTGCTGATCGTGACCTTCTTCAAGCATTGAAATCAGTCCAAGATTTGTAGGTAAAGTTGACTTCTGCACATGAACATCTTAAGACATTATATGAGGCTGTGAAACCTATTATTGCTATTGTTTGTCATCCTGAAGATGATAGTGATGGTTTGAAGAGTATAATACTGGTGTTGTCTGCCTGGTTTCATGATTTTGTGAAGGATGGTTTTCAGCGTTGTATCAATAACATTGTGTCCTTTGTTCGTGATCTTTCTCATGAAGTGCCTATGCATCGGATTCTTGAAGACCCTATGGACACCGAGCTCCTGGCAAGGTGGGACCAAGCACGGATTGAGCTTAAGGATCTTTATGGCTAGATTGTTGACCAAATGAATGTGTTGCCTTCTTTGTCTTAAACTGAGAAAAACATTTGTCTACCCTATGTTGGGTTTTTAATATATACTTGATATGCTTCCTGTTTAATATATCGTTAGGCTTCGTCCTGACTTTGCTATATCCTCTCAGTTGATCTTTTTACTCTTGCTAGCTGAAAATGCGTGCTTGTCATGATTCTAGTAGCCATGGAGTCGGAATTTGTTTTCCGATTTGTTTTTCTATCATTCTTTTGATGGCCTTTTGTTTTGCCAACTTGTAAGCTTCATATGTGCCATAGAATAAGGCCTTTGGCTTGGATGTTATCTGTCAGGCTTGTGCCGCTCATTTGGGCTATATATTTGTCTTGTAGTCGCTTTTGTGTTTTTTCTTGAGGTAATGTTGCCGAGTTGTGGTCTTTGTGTCAGACTATGTCGTGGCAATGCAATTGACTTGTAGATCATACCATATTGTGCTGCTTATGGAGCAAAGCAGTCAGTTTTGTATAGTTTGTGTCACTACGAACACATGGTTGATATGTGCCCATGCTTGTTCAGCTTTGATGATGAGTGATTGTTCAACATGTGAGTATTTCAGTTTGAGTGGTTTATTCTAACCCTTGCGAAAGCATGTGTGTGCCTATCTATCGGCTTGTGGTGTGCAGGTACTAGGCCCGGAGACAGTGGTCAATGGCGTGGAGAAGGTCGAGTAGAGGCTTGCCGTGCCGATGGACTGAGAGCGGTGAAGGGCGGAAGCGGGGCTCGGACCGAGGGACCATGGGCGCCGGAGGACTAGTTGTGGTGGTTAGTACTTGGCACCAGCGAGCGCGAGAAGACATGGAGGTAGACTGAGTTGACCAAGTCAAGACGGCGGACAAGCGGGTCGAGCGGAAGCTCATGGGACTCGGAGTACGACCGGGCGAGGACGAGGTGGCTCGAGTCGAGCGGTTTGGTGGTTTGGGCCTCAAAACCATCGAAGGATGGTTTCCGAGTTTGGGCCCAAAAATTTGGGGTTTGGTAGTTGAGCCCAAAGCTACCGGTGGCGGGTTTCGCGGGTTTGGGCCTCAAAACCCGGGCGGAGCTTCCGAGGAAGCGGGGATGGCACGTGGCGGAATCCTAGAGGTTGCGTCGAGGCGACGGCAACTCCTGGCAGGAAGTGGGGCCGTCCATTCAAAATGCGGGAGATATTTTCCGGAACTTGGACTGCAATGCTTAGGCTAGGTAGTTCACTCATGTATCTAGGGGGGTCTTTGGGAAATAGCCAAAGCCCGATAAGTAGGGGGTGAAGGGGTATCCCTTATCCCACCTCTTGAACCCTAATCATTTTGCACCAACTCTCTCTCTCTAACCTCTCTCTAGTTCATGAGATCCCTAGGTTGATCTCTCCAACCTTTGTAATAACTCGCGAATCTTTTGGTGGGAATCAGAGGCCTTACCCTCCGTAGGCCATGGCGCCTTTGATTTCATGATTGTGTCTCCGTTTTGCTTGGGTTCTTCGCGTTTTGCTTTTTGCTCTCCTTTGTTCTCGAGTTGAGATCTTTTTCTATGGAGTAGTTCTTGCAAAACCGTTTGAACCAAGTTCTTCGTACTTATGAGGATCATCTTTGCACCGAAGGAATTTTCCTAAAACCCCACGAGCACACAGATCGGACACTTTCTCTTTGGTGTTCTTCGTTTTGGGGTTTCTTCCCAAAATCCTTTTGTTCTCGTTTAACCGATCCAAATTGAGCGATGATTTCTTCGGGATAGCTCCTCAACTACACTAGGATCATGCCTACAAAGTTTGGTTGCAGTTGGTGTTCATTTGGTTAGGTTTTAGAAAGATTTAGCGAAGAAAATCAGGGTTTTCGCTTTTCTTGCGCTCTGCTCGGGGGCGCCGGACGCTCCGTTGAGAAGCGCCGGACGCTAGGTCGTGCTGATGTCAGCGTCTGTCGCTCGCTCTGTCTACGCGGCTCAAGTTTGTGTCAAACGCTACCCATCGTCCGTCGCCTGACCGCCAGACGCGTCCGTCGATTTTTAGAGTTGCATAGCTCTCTGTTCGTTTGCGTCGGACGATCGTCAGCGTCTGTCGGGTTTCCGCCAGACGCGTCCGTCGCCTGGTGTACCTTTCTGTTCGGCTCTGTGTTGGCGTCAGACGCTAAGCGCAGCGTCCGTTGCTTCTGGTCCAGCGTCCGGCGCTCAGTGTTCGACGCACTACGACAGAGCGTCCATCGCCTATCTGTTCTGTCTGTTTTGTGTAGGTTCTTGTCTCTTTTCCCTAGGGGTCGAGAACCTACGTTTTGGGGTTTCCGGTGAGTTTCTCTCCACTGCCGATGAGCTCTCAATTCTCCGATTTCGTCTGAATCCCCTCTCGCGTTGCTCGGGGGAGGTTGAGCACCCAGCAACTGGGTTTGGTTTTTGGGAAGAGTGGCCCGAATATTTCGAGAGAAATTTGAGGCTCCCATTCACCCTGCTCTGGTCGCCGTTCTCAGTCCTTCAGTCACACTGTGCCTTGGCAATGCAGTTGACTTGTATACGTCGTGCCAGACTTTGACGCTCATGGTGCAAAGCAGTCGGCTTGTAGAATATGCGTCAGACTGTGCCGTAGCAACGCAATCGACTTGTAGATCGTACTATAGATCGTATCATACTATGTTGCTCATGGTGCAAAGCAGTCGGTTTCTAGTGTCAGACTGTGCCATAGCAATGCAGTCGACTTGTAGACATTGTGACAGACTGTGCCACTCATGGTGCAAAGTAGTCGATTTGTAGAATATGCGTCAGACTGTACCATAGCAATGCAGTCGACTTGTAGATCATACCAGACTGTGTTACTCATGGTGCAAAGCAGTCAGTTTGTAGAATATGCGTCAGACTGTGCTGTAGCAATGCAGTCAACTTGTAGATCGTACTAGACTGTGCCGCTCATGGTACAAAGCAGTCAGTTTGTAATATTTTTGTCTTGGAGTGCCTATATCTTATATGCATTGTTAGTTATAGAATTTCTTGAGTTGGCGGATGTGATAGGTGTTGCTTATTTTCACTCCGTCTTTCGTCATTAGTTCATATGTTCTGGGTTGTATTGCGGTCTTGATGATGAAAGGGCTCTCCTAGGGGTTGAGTAGTTTATGTCTTCCTTCTTTCTTTTGAATTAGTCGCAATACCAAGTCTCTCGGTTTTAGTGTTCTTGGTTGCGTATTTATGTCATAGTGTCTTCGTAGACCTTGTAGGTATCTTGCATTTTGAATTACTGAGCTATCTCTTATTTCTTCAATTGCATCGATTTCTAGTCATCTTGTTTCTTCGGCTTCTCCTTCGTCGTAGTGTTCGATTCTTGGAGACTTCCATATTAAGTTGGCTGATAGTACAGCCTCTGAGCCATATACTAGGAAGAAGGGTGAATATCCTGTTGCTCTGCTAATCTGGGTTCTTAATCCACATACCACTTCCGATAATTCTTCTATCCACTTTCCTCTATAGTATTTTAAGTCTTCATATAGTCTTGCTTTTAAACATTGCAATAATAATCCATTGGCTCTTTCTACCTCTCCATTTGCTTGAGGGTGTGCAATTCATGCATAGTCAATTTTTATTCCACAATCTTTTGCCTAAAATTGGAATTCTTTTGCTATGAATGGTGATCCTAGGTCTGTAATTATACTGTTGGGTATTCCAAATCTGCGCATAATGTCTTGTATGAATTCAACTGCTTTTTCAATGTTGTATTTGACTAGTGGTTAATATTCGATCCACTTGGTGAACTTGTCTATTGCCACAAATATGTATTCGAATCCTCCTTTTGCTTTTTTGAGGGGTTCAACTTGATCTAACCCCCAGCGTGAGAAAGGCCAAGCTGGTGGTATGTAGATCAAATTTTGTGCTACGACATGTGACTGTCTTGCAAGCATTTGACAGCTTTTGCATGTTCTAACTAATTGTTCTACATCTTTGAGTGATGTTGGCCAGTAGAAACCGCTCCTGAATGCTTTGTCAATCAGTGTTCTGGAGGCTGCATGATTTCCATAGCACACTAAATGGATTTCTTCTAGTATTTACTTTCCTTCTTGTGTTGAAACATATTTTAGTAATACTCTAGAAAATGCTACTCTTTTGTATAGTTTATCCTTTATGAGGACGTAGACCTTGCTTTTTCTTATAATTCTTGTTGCTTTTGCCTTTTCTTCGAGCGCTTATGTAATCAATGTATACTTGCCTCCAATCACTTTGAATGGTGAGAATTTGTCTCGAAGGGTCAAGTTCTTCCGGTTTGTCTATGTCCATTGGGTCTTCTTCTGTTTTCTTGCCTGTTTCTTTAGTTTATGGTTTTATAAGCTCTTCTACGAATATCCTTGTGGTACTTTTGCTCTATCTGATCCTAGTTTTGATAGTACATCTGCCGCTATGTTTGAATCTCTTAAGACATGATGGATTTTCAACCCTTCGAAGTTCTTTTCAAGCTTTCTTACTTTTGCACAGTATGCATCCATGTTATTTTTTGTGCAATCTCATTCTTTGTTGTCTTGATTGACTACTAGTGTTGAATCTCCATAGGCGAGTAGTCTTTTGATTCCAAGTGTGGATGTTATCTTTAATCCATGTATGAGTGCTTCGTATTCTGCTTCGTTATTTGTTGCTTGCCATAATATTTGTAGTACGTACTTCAATTGTTTCCCTTCCGGGGAAATGAGTAGGACTCCTACACCTGCTCCTCCTAGCTTTAAAGATCCATCAAAGTACATTTTCCAATGTTCTCGTATCAGATCGGGTTCTCTTTGACTGATCTCAGTCCATTCCGCAATGAAGTCGGGTAGTATTTGCGATTTGACTCCTGTTCTTGACTTGAAATCTAAGTTGAGAGCTCCGAGCTCTACTGTCCATTTTTACATTCGACCTGTAGTGTCTTTGTTTCGGAATATGTCTTGCAGCGGAAAATTGGTTACTACTGTAACCTTGTGTTCATGGAAATAGTGTCTTAGCTTTCTTGATGATATCAGCACTATGTAGAGTAGTTTTTGAACGTGTGGGTATCTGTCTTTTAATTTTGTTAGTACTTTTCTTATGTAGTATACCGGTCTTTGTACTTTGCATGTGGTCCTGGTTCTTCTCTTTCTACAATGATTGTTGTGCTTACCACATTTTTTGTTGTTGTGATATATAGCATCATGTCTTCCTTGTTTCTTGGAGGTGTCATTACTGGAGATGAGGATAAGTATTCTTTCAATTTTAGGAAAGCTTGATTGACCTCTTCTGTCCATTCAAAACTTTGTGCCTTTTTCAAGAGTTTGAAAAAGGGTAATCCTTTATCTCCTAACCTAGAGATAAACCTGTTCAAAGCTGCCAAACATCCTGTTAGTTTTTGTATGTCTTTGACCTTTTTGGGAGGTTTCATTTCCATGATCACTTTGATTTTCTTTGTGATTGCTTCAATTCCTCTGTTGCTGACCAAGAAACCGAGTAGTTATCCTGAAGGTACACCAAAAATGCATTTTGTTGGGTTTAGCTTCCACTTCCATGCTTTTAGATTTTTGAAAGTCTCTTCTAGATCTTCTAGTAATGATCTGGGTTCTCTTGTCTTGATTACGATATCATCAATGTAGGCTTCTGCGTTTCTTTCGATTTGGTCTCCTAGGCAAGTTTGTATCTATAAGTTGGAGTAACTATAAAGATCTCTTCTCTATTAAACTTTCCTAGTTATCATTTTCCCTTGGGCTAAATATAAATTAGGATACCTTGGAATACTCCCGGGTGAAGTGCTACAGCGGTATATTCTTTGCGCTTGCGGAATTATCTAATAGACATAACAAATACCTCTACATGCATTTCTAGCGCCATTGCTCAGGATGGGGTCCAGCTCCGTTTTCAGTAATGACGTTTAGAAATGCCAACAAGCATTTCTGGTGCCGTTGCCGGGGAAAGCATCAGCCTAGGAATTTTTAATAAAGTTGAATCCGGAAGTTACCATCAAATTATTTATTAATTAGTGTAGGGGCTTACCCCTGTCTTTGTTTCCTTTATTGTGAAGCAAGACATTGTATGAGCGGTTTCCAATTATCGAGTAATTACATTGAAGACCCTGTGCAGTTGTTGAGGAGATCTAGATGTCTTCAGGTCCCTCCTCAGAGGTTCATCTCGGAGTCGGACCCATTCAAGGAAGGAGGCTCAACAACACCACTCAAGGAAGCCATGGCCCAAAAAACAATCTCCGAGATTTTGGCCCCGTCTGCTGCCAACGTGGCCACTGAACCTCAAGTGAACTTGGGGGATGCCACATTCGAGCTCAAGCCTGCGCTCATCAATATGGTGCAAGCCAACCCGTTCTGTGGGAAGCCTCATGAGGATGCCAATGCCCACCTCCAACACTTCATGGAAGTGTGTGGTACCTTCACCATTAAGGGAGTAACGCCAAACCCCATTCGCCTTCGCGTGTTCCCCTTCTCATTGTTGGGAAAGGCCAAACAATGGTTCTATGCCATGAAGGACGAGTTTACCACATAGAAGAGGTGCGGTAATGCTTTCCTAAAGAAGTTCTTCCCGATGGGAAAAACCAATGCTCTACGGGGGAAGATCTCAAGCTTCCAGCAACAGGCGGATGAGATGATTCCCGAAGCATGGGAATGTCTACAGGTGTACATTCGTGCTTGTCCCCATCATGGGATAGAAGAATGACTCCTTATCCAAGGTTTCTACCATGGCCTGACAAGCATGACCCATAGTCACCTTGATGCTGCGGCGGAGGGACATTCTTTCAACTTAATGTGAGAGATGCCAAAGACCCCATTGAAAAGATGGTCATGAACCAAGGATGGAATGAGGAACGCCTCCAGCCCAAGTGAAGAGGTATGCACATCGTTAATGAGGTGGACATGCTCTCTGCCAAGATGGACCTTCTCATGAAGAAGATAGAAGAAAGATTTTCAAAGGAAAGAGAAGCCATCCAACCACGTGCCACCGTACGGGCCATTGAAGCCGACCCATGGTGTGAGCTATGTGAAAAAGATGACCATTCGGGCAACAGTTGTTCCGAAATGAAGGAGGACGTGAACTTCATCAACAACAACAGCAATGTGTATCGATCCCAGTAGCAAGGAGGATGGAACTCGCGCCCTTCTATCAAGGTAATCAAGGTAATAATGGTTGTAGTAACAATTCTTACAATAACCAACCTTCTTTAAGAGATCTTGTGCTAGGCCAATCTAAGATTAATGATAGTATTAATAAAAAAATAATGGCTAATGACAATATTCTTGAAAACATAGATGGATATCTTTAATTTTGCGATGAAAAATCAATTGAGTCTTAATAAGATGTTGGAAACACAGTTAGCTCAATTAGCAGCATCTATTCCATCATATGAACAAGGTAAGATCCCTGGGAAACCTGAGGATCCGGTTGAAATTGTTAACTTGGTCAACATGAGGTTCGGTAAACCTCCATTGAGATCCAACTGGGGATATCTCCTTGACTCCCCCTTCGTCATCAAGAAGGGAGATCCAGGCCAATCGACGATCGAGTGCACAATCAGACATCAGACGTTCCACAATGCCTTCTGTGACCTTGGATCAGGCGTAAACATCATGTCCAAGGTAACATATGATAAGTTATTTAGAGGTCCTTTGTTTCCTGCAAATGTTCATTTGCAGATGGCGGACCAATCATACCGGCGTCCCGAGGGAATTGCCAAGGACATCCCAGTAGGCATCAAGAATGACGATGTCCCCACTGACTTCATCATTTTGTACATGGGGACAAAACAAGATGTTCCTATCATCTTAGGAAGACCATTCCTCTATACCATGAATGCGATCATCCACATGTGATCCGGCCAAATCCACTTCATGTTCCCAGGCTAGAAGGTAAAATGTCCATTCAATGGTTATAAAACTAACATGCAGATGAGGACACCCCAGCCCAAGAAAACACATCGCTATGCATACCGGTGGAATCATCCTCCTAAAGTGTTCAAGAAGAAGGAGCCCGCTGGAACAAGTGGGAAGAAGAAGCCAAGCGAATGGAACTTGTTGCCAAGCAAGAAGCCAAAGAAACATGGGCTCGAGTTCAGGAATGGTTGGAGGAGAACAAGGAAGAACCACAAAAAGAAGAAGAGTCGTCACAGGTAATCTCGGATGGTGGTTCAAATAAGTAAGTCTCCTCCTTCCTCTAGTCTTGTCGGCAGACTTTAAATTCCGTACCCTTGCTAATAGGTTACATTTCTTTCATGAATAAATATCATAGGTTGTTTGTTTTTTATTTCTGTCGAAACCTCATGTCTTAGCATAATAAAAACTTGAGATCAACATGGAATAAAATTTTGAGCCAATAAAGGCCCAAGATGGGGCCGGCCGACCCCACCATGGTGCCTCATGCCACCTTCTGCACCTATAAACTATGAATCAAGCTTTTCCCTGTCGATGCAATGTGTGGAGCACCCATATAGGGGTCGACCGACCTGGCCCTAGCCCCTATGCACCATGTGAGTCTTCCCCTCTGCCTCTGCAATAATCCAGGGTACATGTTTCTAAGATCTCTAAAGTTTGAGTGCATTAACATGTAGAAGACTAGGCTCTACTTGCTTTGGTCATGTCTTTCACGATAGATCTAAGGGCATTCCTTGTCTTCTCTTTTCATCACTCATATCAAAACTTCTAGCTTCAAATTCTTTCCTTCTTTCTTTAAACTCAAGTTCTTGTGAAATGTTCCTCTCAAGTCTAGTCAATAAAACAGAAGACAAAAAACAATTAGAATAGTTTTGCATTCATAGTGCATAATTGCAAGTTTTTCTTAGTTCACACTCCTCTTCACATGATTGGAAACCATACCCCGCAAGGACAACTAATGCTAATGCTAATCCTTGTTGTATAGTTTGGTTCTTGTATGGTCTTTCCTTTTGCAGAAGACCACGAGCCTCCCTCTCATCCTTACGAGAGAGGGACATCTCATGGTCAAGGGCAGAAGATAGACACTCTCACCAACATCTGGTCACCTTGCGAATAAAATGAGAAGCAATGTCAAGGGTAGTCTGGCAAACTACCCAACTACAAGGTTTCAAGTAGAAGAGACGAAACACAAAGACTTGGTGGGATACGCAATCGTACCCACCAAGTACTAAGTCAAAGGCAAGCTTGAGGGAGGTTCCCTCCCCACTAAGGTAAGTATCTCATCTTTGCATTTGCATTTGCATTTGCTAAAAATATCAAAAAAAATATTTTCCTTCTCTTTATATGTTACATGAATGTTTATCTTCCTATGGAAATGATGAATAGTTGCTCTGTTAATATTTCTCTAGTGTTGGTCTACAGTTTTATACTTCTTTAAGTATGAATCACTTGACTCATATGAAACCATCATGAACTTGAAACTTTGTGGGTTGCAAGTGTCATGATAAGTCTAAGTAGTTATGAGATATGATATAGTGAGACAAGAGCTGCTATAATACTGTTCTAAACATGGTTTATTATTGAAGTTTTATTTTAAAGATGATAAAAGCCTTTTTGTTCATTAATGGTGATAAATTCCTACCAAAGCCATATATGATTAATACATGACATAAAGCCTTCTACATAAGCTTATTTGCTTTATGTTGAGTTTTGTCAAATCTTGTTGACCCTTGTTGAGAGTTTTATTAGACTCACAAGGTCAAGATCCGTACACACCATATATATATGTTGCTTCTATAATGGAAGTACACAACAACATGCCTTTTATTTTCCATAAAATAAATGCTTCATGCTTTAAAAGTTTGATCTCTCTAGTGTTATATTAGAAGAAGAGACATGGGCTATGCAAAAGTAAGAAAAAAAAGAAAAAAAAGAGGGACACATGAAGGTCTCGAGTATTGAAAAAAATATATATGAGCACATGAAGGCTCATGATAAGAATAATGATAACTATGTCTCAATAGAATAAAAGTTGGAAAGAGAGATCATTTTTAATAAAGAAACATTATATTTCTAAGTATCAAAAAATATATAATCCGTCGGAGATGCTCTAATAAAGAGATCACAGCCCCCAATATAACATAACTGCCCCGCTGTGCATAGTTTTTTTTTTCTGACCAGCTGTGCCTAGTTGCTTGTGAACTACTAGCTGGCGCCAGTCGCCCGGCAGAGGCAGCGATCTGCCGGTCCAGAACCAGAGGATGCTGGCCGTCGCGTCCATAACCCGCGACAAATCGGCCACCACCGTCCTCTCCCTTGCTATGCCATTCCTCCTCTCCGCCGCCAGCGCCAACCCCCATCCTTTCTCCCCCTCCCCTCGCAGCCAGAACAATAGCCGCGCCCACCGCCTGCAACTTCCGGTACGCCGCCTCCCCAGCTTCCCCGCCGCTGCTCCGGGCGCTCCCTTTGCCCCTCTCCTGCAGTGGCCAGGTATGGCGTCGCTGGCCGCGGCCGCCGCGGCGGAGGTGACGCACCTCACGCAGCGCGACGCGGCGGAGATCGATGAGCAGCTCATGGGCCCGCTCGGGTTTAGCGTCGACCAGCTCATGGTCAGGGGATTCCCACCACCAGTTGCTCTTTTTCCCCGTTATTGCGTGGGGGTACTGGCGGCTGATCGTCTGATTGTTGTGCTTCCAGGAACTCGCTGGATTGAGCGTCGCAGCCTCCCTTGCGGAGGTAAGGGCATCGGGCACTGCGGGCTGCTCTCCAGTTGAATTTGCAATGTTTTTTTAGTTTCTTCTTCTGTTTAATGTGCCTGAGCCTCAGCAAATCAGGTGATTTAGCACACCGATAAAAAATGTCCATGTCCATGTCCATGCACCATTGTTGATGGTAGCGATCCTCATTTTGCGATCGCAAGGTTTAGTCCGGGAATCAAGCTTCTGTAGGCTTAGCAAATTGCATCATATTTATGCTATCACTTGTTTGGTAATCTGCTGCCTGAACTTGATCAGGTAGAAGGTAGTCATCTTAGGGGCTGGCTAGTATCAAGGATTCTATCTCTATTCTATGACTGAATTACTCTGCAAGATATAAAATTTCATAATTAAATTTTACACAAAATTATTAGTATTTGAGTTTAGCTATAGTTTTATTTCCTCTTGTTGAGTGAGATTGGAATTATCATAGCTATAGTTTTTTTTCCACTTGTTGAGTGAGATTGCAATTAGCATTCCTGTTAGAGCATCTCCAAGAGTCTATCTAAATCATCATTTACAGAGTTATTTGCATAAAAATTGCTTTCTATATCTTTTCACTTTCCAACAGTTTTTTTTATATCCCATGTGCAGTTTGGAGAGTCATTCTCATCTTCTATATCTGGCTAGTGAAAATTCCGGAATAGAAGATGACTGCATAACTATTTAGAGAATCTGTTGGAGATCAGTTTTTCACCAAAATCTCTATTCCTAGCATTTAGGAAAAATATAAAGAGTCTCTTGGAGATGCTCTTAAGTGATTCGAGATACCTTCTGATGCTACCTAAAAAGTGAATCAAACAACTACTAACTGTGGTGGCTTAGTAGTTTAGTTGTGATTTATGAACCCCCCACTTAGTATGAATGGATGGAAAACCATACAATGTGTTGTATATGTTCTATATAGGACCTCATATTCTTTGCCTAACTGACTACCTGCCTATATTAGTTTTAGTTTCCCTTCTTAAATCAGCCTTTTAAAAAAAAACTTTTGTGCTTGCTCACTTGTTTTTTTTCTTTCTGAAAATGCTCATAATTAACACAGGTTTACAAGTTGAATGAACATGCAAGGGTACTTGTTATCTGTGGTCCAGGAAATAATGGTGGTGATGGTCTGGTAGCTGCTCGCCATCTTTATCACTTTGGGTATAGGCCATCTATTTGCTACCCAAAACGCACACCCAAACCTCTATATTCCGGTCTCGTTACTCAGGTAGACCATTATACCTCCCTCATTTCTTGGTATGCTGTATGGTCCTCTGTTTCCAATATAACATGAACCCTTCGTGTTTTTTAGCTTGAATCACTGTCGATCCCATTCATACCTGTTGAAGACCTACCTAACAACTTATCAAGGGAGTTTGATGTTATTGTTGATGCAATGTTTGGTTTCTCATATCATGGTACATCTGCTTTTTGTATCCTTCCTTGTTCTAATTTGTGTTCACTGATTTAATGTTAAGCTTGAGCCGCTGATTAATCTTTTCTGCTTGCTACCTGTACTTTACTCCTTGTGAATATATTCTATTTCTTACTACTTTGAAATAGGGTTATGGATTAGATTCTCGATCAAACTTCACTTTGTTCTCCCTTATTAACTGGACTTTGGAAACTGTGAAGAGTTCACTGTGCAACCCTCAACTGTGGGCTGAGTCTACTTTTCAACCTTCAACTATGAAGCCATTCACTCTTTAAACCTCAACTATGAAAACCTTTCACTTTTCAACCTTGGCTAGAGTTTAAGACAGTTTTGGGTGACATGGCCAAGGCTAAGACTGTTATTGTATTTTATATATTGTTCAAGCTTTGCTTTCTTATTTCTTATGACAGTCTGTGTTCCTCGTTATTAGTTTGTTACAGAGGTCGGAACTTTATTTTTAATAAAGCTTCCTTCATTTTTTCAAAAAGACAAATTGATCGAGTATCTTAAGAAGAACCTAAAATTCAATTTGGTATGGAGCCTGTTTGATTGACAAAGAGAAAATGATTTAGTTTAGTTCAAAGCTATAGCTACTGCATGCTATTATTCTTTATTTCACTTACAGAAAGTCATTGAGATTTTTTTTTTAAAATTCTAAAGCCGTTTATAAATTTTAAATTGAAAATATGTTGGTCATGTGACCATGTCAACCTAAAACCACTCTAAATTGGAGAGAAACTTGGAAAGTGAGCTGTTTTTATAGTTGTGGGTTTGTAACTGAGGGTTGAAAACTGGACTCAGAATAGACTTTTTCTCAATTGTTAATTAGCATGGGAAACAAATTAGAGCTGTATTACACAGGCAGTGAGCAAAGTGATAGATAATCTTTCAGTTAAAACAATAATGTTTCTCAGAATGGAGAATGTGGTTACTATCGAGTTTCTACTGAACTTTCCGTAACATCATTTTGAGGTAAATAGGATGAATTCTTGTTCTTTATCATACATTTTTTTGGATCGAGTATTACAGAGTTATTTAGGGGGGCAAGTGTGTCCTGGTTCAGTGCAACAATATTATATCAAATAAGGATAGCTTAATAATTAAGAAAATATTGGCTGTGCTATCATTTAGATTAAATTGAATCTATTGAACTCAAATCAGTACGCAATTGTATACCTGACCTGAATCAATCATGCTTCTTATCTTTTTTATTTTTTTCACAGTCGAAATCTTTGATCTCTTACAGGAACACCCAGACCACCCTTCGATCATCTTATCCAAACACTTGTTTCATTGAGTGTTATTGGAAATTCAGATAAAAGGCCAGCAATTGTTTCCATTGATATCCCTTCTGGATGGCATGTTGAAGAGGGAGATGTCGATGGAGGTGGGATTAAACCTGATATGCTGGTTAGCGTCCTATTTTGAAGCTTTCTGGACTATAATTCATCTATCAACATAACAACATGCTGTTTGAAAATTCCAAATTTCATCTTTAAGTAATTGCCGTGTTTAGGTGTCATTGACTGCACCTAAGCTCTGTGCGAAAAAGTTCACTGGCCCACACCATTTTCTTGGGGGTAGGTTTGTCCCCCCACCTATTTTGAACAAATATGGACTTCAGCTTCCTCCCTACCCTGGCACATCGATGTGTGTGAGAATTGGAAAAGCTCCATCTGTTGACATTTCATCTCTCAGGGAGAACTATATTTCCCCTGAACTTCTTGAGAGTCAAGTGATGTCTGACCCATTTGATCAGGTATGTCCATAATGGAAGAAATCTTGGAAATATTCATCCTTTTATTTGAAAAACCTTTTGTTGTTAACAAATGGTTCTTTCGTATACATGTAGTTCCTTAAATGGTTTGATGAAGCAGTAACAGCCGGGCTGCGTGAGCCCAATGCGATGGCTTTAACAACTGTCAACAAGGAGGGAAAACCGTATAGCTATTTGTTCTTTAATAACATATTTCATTCAGCTAAGCTGGTTAACTATTTGATATGATAATATTTGTCCTACTATTTTATCTGCAGTTCTTCGAGGATGGTTCTTTTGAAGGGAGTTGATAAACAGGGATTTGTTTGGTGTGTGAAATAAATTTTGCTGTCCCCGTCACCCGTGGAATTCCATAGAAATTTTTGTGTCATGATTTTATAGTCTTTTATGTTGTTCAGGTATACCAATTATGGTAGCCGGAAGGCGCATGACTTGTCTGAAAACCCTAATGCAGCACTACTTTTCTACTGGAATGAGATGAACCGTCAGGTAAATTATCAATCCCTATGGTAGTTTCAAGGATCTATTTTGTTCAGTATCGCATTGCAACTTGTAAGGGTAAAACAGCAATCAGTATTACAGAACAAATTTGATATTAGAGCTTCTCCAGTGGGTTATGTTACTGTCACACGCCTAATGGCACCTCCCAAGCCCACGGCCAATGGGCCAGCTGTGCGGCCCATGAGAGGAGAACGTCGGCAACCGTGCTACAGTACCACATGAACATTACCGCGCGTGAACAGTATCCGCAGGGCAATAAAATTGGAATAGGATGTAAATTAGGATATTAGAGTTTGATTTAGAAAGGAGAATCCAATTTATAAGGATATCTCCCATAGTTACTTGTGTCATGGGCAGCCAACGGGCTGCCACTATATCCGGCAACCCAAGAAGCAGCAGGCCAGGATCCGCCAGTAGAGCTCCATAGGACCCGAAGTATGAAAAGGGCCTAAGTATGAAAGGATCTATCTAGCTAAGTATGTGTGAAGGGGCCAGAATAGTTAAGGCATGTGAACATGAGATCAGAGTGTGAAAGAGAGTAAAGGGAGTTAGCCGGCCAGGCTAATCTCCTATATATATGTAAGCTTGATGCATGAATGAATTAAGCAATGAAGAATGAAGAAACAGTTCTATCTCTCCTAATTTCTGAAGCTCTAGGCATAGCTTAAGGCCTAATTTTCTTCTCATCTCATACTCTCAAGCTCTAGGCAAAGCTTAAGGCCTAAATTATCCCCAGTTATCTACAGATCATAACAACTTGGAACACAAGTCATAAATATAGGGGGGATGTAATCAATCTAATCAGGCATGAAAAGAGCTATTGCTCCTTCCTCTATCCCTCTCTCCTCTTCTTTGTTGCCGCCGCCCCCTCCTCTCCCTCTCCCTACGCCACCCCCTTCCTCTCCTGAACCCTACCCACCCCCACATAGCTGCAGACACCCCTGCTCCATAGCAGCAGCCACCCTCACGTCCCAAGTGACGTTTTACAATTACCCTTTTCTCAAAATCTGTAATAAATTGTGGTGTTGAAAATGTCAAATAAGGTCTGATTAACATTTTACAGTCTGATTTCTTAATTTTATTTAGTCCATTTAGGAATTACTTTTTTTTGTATATTTTCCCATTCTGGTATGTTTCCATGTTCCATAGTTATTCACCACTTGATTTTGTACTTCTTAATTATTAACTGGATCTCAGTTACACTGATGCATGCAGTACTATTCTTTTGTGAAGGGACATGGAATGAGCCATGTTGTATAACTGGGCCTATAGGACTGCACATCGCAGGCTCTAATTGGCTGATATGTGGGATGCAGGTAAGAGTTGAAGGATCAGTTGAGAAGGTTCCAGAAGAAGAATCAGATAAATATTTCCACAGTCGCCCACGTGGAAGTCAGCTTGGTGCCATAGTTAGCAATCAGGTACTGTGGTTTTTTAGGATCACAAGCTTAAACTTTATGTTTCGACATCTTTTACTTGAATGATTAAATAGACTTCTCTCTGCTGAGAAGAAAAACCATAGAGTATTAATAATGCTGTTCAACAGAGTACTGTTATTGCTGGAAGAGAAGTTCTTCAACAGGCTTACAAGGAATTGGAACAAAACTATTCTGATGGGTGAGTTAAACAAAAAATCAGGGTCCCGGTCCATAGTTGGTATTCATGACATTCTTTTTGTCCTTTTCGAGCCATCAAAAATTCTTTTTAAGCTGCTCTGTTTGCTGACTGTTCATTTGCCATTTTATCACATCGATATAGTATTTTGGTGTCATAGTAATAGTAACACAAATATTGTGCTTCCTCCTTTTATTTTTGTAAGGCATGGACACAACCCAAATTCAAACTTTTTAAAGTTTTAACCCACTTAGTCTAAGAATTTGTAGATTATACCATTCAACTTGACATCGTCGGATTCATATTTAATGAACAGTCAAAGTGTGGAATTACCAAATTAAAGTGTTACATTTTGAGAAGTGGTAGCATTATCTTCATAGAAGACTATAAGCAACCTATTCTACTAAAATCAGTTTCAACTGTCAAGGATAGCGATCAGTCGGTCATCATACTCAAGTTCTGATTTTTTATTTATTTATGAGCATGAATTGATCAAGCCCCATAACTATAAATACATAACCGTGAAACATCTGGACCTTTTTTCCCTTGAAAGGAAACTGTGGGGCAAAAGACCCCCCAGCATTTTATTTAACGCCAAAAAGAAACCCACACCCTAACACCTACCACAGAAACTAAACTAAGCAAGGAGCTTAACAAAAGCTCAAGAGAGGCCACAGGAGGTTACAAACTATTCAACCAATCCGTATCATTGGCACCTTGTGTAAAGAGTAGCTTTGATACTGGATAAATGCATAATCATTTCAATCTGCACCTTTGTAGCCATACCCTGTGTCAATGAACAGTATATAAAAAAACTCGACCGGGGCGGTTAAGACTGCCGCCGCGGCATTACAAGTAACAAGAAGGGCCTTCTCACCCGGCCAAGAAAATCCCCGTGCCCCCCCCCCCCCCTAGTGCTTTGGTTATGGGGACGGACGAGGGGATTTTTTTGCCCCAGCCTGAAATTCGTCCCAGCCGGGGATCGAATTCAGGACCTGGGGGTGCCGCCTGAGTGACTAGACCAACTGGACTAGCATCCTTTGGCCCAATGAACAGTATATAGTATGCACCAGCACCACAATAATCCTCTTGCATTGCAGCTATCGAACATTATTGTTTACTCTCTTGCCAAAAAGGACATGAGAGGGATTTTGTTGAACTGTTCCTTGATTTGTGCCATGTGGGTTGTGGAGTACAGTATATCGCAAAGTCTAAGAATCACTGTGTTGGCATTAGTGGGCGTGCTTCCCATGAAATACAAATCTTCAGTTAGATGCTATCAACAGCACCTTGGTCAAAGCTGCTAAACTTTTATATATTGATTATGTGAAGAAAATTCTAGCTACTGAATCTGGAATTAGCTGTGTTATCTGAAGCCTTAAATCTTAATCCCCTGGCTTGTTCTGTCTACAGTAGCTTGATTCCGAAGCCTGAATACTGGGGTGGCTACAGATTGACACCAACACTTTTTGAGTTCTGGCAAGGACAACAGTCTCGACTGCATGACCGGTATGCTTCAATCACCCTTTATTCCTGAAAACCCTGTATGCCCCAGGACGGGACAACATGTGTGTTGATACGTGTGATACCTTGATGTAAACAGGCTACAATACTCGCGGAGAGAAGTAGATGGGAGAACAGTGTGGCACATCGAGAGGTTGTCCCCTTGACTGTTAACCTGTCAACACTTTGGTAAATAGGGTTAAGCTTATCAGCAGCAGTCAAATCTTCTCCAGCTGTAAGACGTCCGAACTGCCCCAAGATGTTAGCGTGGTTATTAGATCCCGTGTTTGAGTGCCAGAACCCAGAAGCTCAGTTCTATGCGGATACCCTTTTCACATGGGCACTCGCCGGTTTGCTTTTAGCCCCTTTCGTTTCTGTTCTGTAAATGGCATCCATTGATCCAGGTATTTAAATCTTGCCGATTGTGAACTTGTTTCGCTGTGATACACTAATACTGCGGGAATAATGCTCTTTAGAATGGCTTTGTCAGCACCGAGCTAGTAGATAAGGGACTTGCTAAAACACAGGCGCCTGAATTTGTACATCTTTTCAGGCGACGAATATCATCCATCTAATCTAAATCCAATGATCAGTACTCATTCTCATCTATAGAACCAAACACATTTCCCTTGCTGCTAGTTCAATTTCATTTTCAGGCACCCGTAAGATAGGAAATGTGAGTAAATAAAGATGCAATTGGATTTATGCCTTTACGTCGGCGTCTTGCATTTGTATTTAACGTCTGTAATTTTCAACATTGGAGCATTTCTGTCCTGTTGTTTGTTGTGTCCTTTCTATTACTAAGTCATGATTTCATTCAGGTCCCTCAGAAACGCTGAAAAATTCATGGAAATTACTTCATTTTCACAGAAAAACCATATGGTTTATGGGATTTTTTTTCGCCTTTCATTGGAGGACTGCGCTACAACTCTTGCCAACTACTTCGGATATAGTATTATCATCGATTTTCACACGCGCCCAAGCTAAATGCAAGACAAAAGTTGTGTTCAGTCAAAAGTAAAGTATTGAGTATTAAAATGGTGAACTGCAGAAGTATGAGACAGGATGAGAGAGCCACGTTCAATTCTCGCAGGCGCCACCGGAAATCAAGCTGCGAGTCCGTCAGAATATCTCGAGATTCTCGGGTAGGAGAGATGCTGTTCAGCCATTGGTAGCGTCGGCGCTGGATCAGTCATGACAAGTTTATTTTATGACCAATTAGCGCGCTCTCTCTCTCTCTTCTATAGGACGGCACTAACGCTCATTAAAAATAATTTAGACAAAATTCAGATTTCGCGAAGAGTATCCTAATCCCCTGAACTACTCAATCTTGTAACAGAATGATAACAATCTCGTAACACAATGATAAAGTCCATCTTAAAGACTAAATATCACACAAATGACGCATATCCTCTCTATTTCGTTGAGTGTAATAATGAACAGCTATATGAATTAGTCGACGCAGAAGCTGGGGTATTTTAATATATTCCCTTTTCTAAAAAAAAAAGAGTAAATCAAAGTCACAAACCCTAATAACGTCTAGGAAAAAGATACTTGAAATAAACAACACACAAGACAATAATTTATCCGATGATTGAGCTCGCTACTGAGGCTTGTTTCCTCCACGTCGTTGAGGTTTGCCACTAAGGCAAGGAGCTTTCCAACTTCTCCTTGTTCTCAAATTAAGGAACCAAAATTTTGAACTGAGGAGTAATTTTTTAGCTTCAAAAGATGGTTACAAATCTACCAAGGCCGCTCAAGGGCAACGCCTAGCCGGGTAGGAGCAAGCTCTAAAAGTAACAAACCCTAAACTCGCCAGCCAAATGTGAATCAAATGCTCTTAGACATTGAGAAAGAGTAGATTCACTCTCCAATCGAGTTTGCTGTCTTTTCTCTTAAGTTTTGCTGGTGGGAATTAAGAGATTACTTGGAGGGTGAAGGAGCAACAATGGAGGAGTGAGAGAAGAGCTTTGGTCTGTTCTGTAACGGTCTGATGCGAGGTGTGAGACGAAGTGTGGAACCTATATATGTTGAGACCATTCAGATCAGTATTTATACTCCTAAAATTACTATTCCATTAAATGGCGTCATATATTTGTATATAGAATTTTGGTTGGTGTCTTGGTTAGGTGTGAGGATATTAATCTTGGAATATGAGCATTTGATTCAACAGTTGACCAATTGTCCTAGAGTCCTCCATGATAGTACGGTTTTTCCTAAACTTAATACTCAAAACATAAAAGAATTTAAACCTTCAAGAGTTAAGATAACTATCATTAGAATTAGGATACCTTCAAACATATATAACATCATTCTTTTGTGATTCCCTGCTTGTCATCACGATAAATCTCATTAGTCCTCAAATTAGGTCGTCATCAATACCAAAACCCACAATAGGGCTTGATTGCACTTACAATCTTCCCTTTTTCAGTGATAGATGACAACCCAATTTAAGTTTATAAAAGATATAACATATTACTGAGATTTACAAGCCATGGGTGTAGAAGTTTATTGACGGTAATTAACTACTATATTTAAAATTTAATTAAACATGGAAAATGGTGAAAGCCCATGTTTAGTTTTGGTTAATTGATGAAACCTATGGACTAACCCTATTGCTAAGTGAATGATCAAGATAGGGTGAGCCAACTTGAGAAGTGGAGCTAGATGAAGGATCAAGTGCTCCATGACTAAGGAAAAGAAGAAAGAGAAAAACAAAAATGGGCTCAAGGCAAAGGTATATCATAGGGCTATTTTTGGTTTAGTGATCAAGACACTATAGAGAGTGTGATCACATTTAGGATATATAGCCGTACTATCAAGAAGGAAAAACTCGTGTCGATTGCGGTTATCATGTGCCACTAGGTTTGCATTGCATACATAAAATGAACCTAAGTGACATGAAAATGAAATACAATCCAAGAAAAATATGATGTAAAGGCTAACATGTGAGCACAAGGTTTGGATCACATCATGTTAGCATATGGAAGATTGGAGAAGAAGAAGCAAATCAGTTTGTCCAAGAAAGGAGGTCCAGACGCAAGATCCAGACGCTAGGGTAGCTCGGTCCGGACCAACGTAGACGCGTCCGGAAGCATACCCTAGCCTCGGCTTCGACTGCACAGGGAGTCCGGACACAGATCAACGTCTGGAGCTAGACCCCGGATAAGCGTCCGGAGTTTTGGAACTCACTGGACACGCTCTGCATGGAGTCCAGACACTAAGTGTCGTCCGGACGCAGGACTCCGGACAAGCGTCCGAAGCAAATGCGCTCTCTGGACCGGCTCTGCATAGAGTCCGGACGCTCGGTGCGTTTGTCCAGACTGGCACTATTGCGAGCATCCGGAGGCGATGTGGCAGCTCCAGAGGAAGGCGCCAACAGGCGAATTCAAACTGAGAAGGGTCCGGACGCGCGGCCAATGGTCCATACCCCCCTGTAGATAGCGTCCGGAGTCACGTAGACAGTGAAGATAAGGGGAGCAAACGGCTAGCTTTTGGTGGAAGGCTATATAAGTGTTTTGGCCGGCTCCTAGGGCTCTCTCTTGCACCTCCCATTCATTCTTACTCATTGTGCTTGCTTGAGATAGCCCCCATTCATCTCTCTTTGCTTGTGTTGCATAATCTTGAGAGTTTGAGTGAACCAAGTGCTTTGATCAATGCATTGCATCTTAGTGACACTTGTTCATTGTCATCGCCGCGGGATTTCTTGTTATTCTTGGTGTTTGCCAACACCTAGACGGCTTGGCGATTGAGAAAGCTTCGACGCGTGTTTGTGATTGTTCGCGGCCGGCTTCGACGATTGTGAGAGGGCTTGTACCCGCCTCGGCGGAGCGCCAAAGGGTAACTCTAGTGGATTGCTCGTGTCATTGAGTTACTCTCATTTGGGTGGATTCTTGTGGCGCCCGAGTAGTGGGCTAGGCTTGTGATTGCCTATTAGCCACCGAATCACCACTTGAGTAGTCGACACAACGGGGACTAGCTTGGTGGCAACCAAGTGAACCTCGGGAGAAACATTCTTGTGTCAACTTGTCTCCCGGCTACTCTTTGGTATTCATTGTGATTGTCTCATCCTATTGACATCCATTTATCACAAGGCATCGGTATAACAATCACCCTCTTCCTAGATTTTACATTCTTTCATATCTTTCTTAGTTAGCTCTCTTGCTAGGTTGTTAGTTTAGTGTGTTAGTTGTTCTTCCTAGCTAGAGTTGAGTGCCTTAGTTTCTTGCTATTGTTTGTTAGGCACTTAACTAACTAGAATTGCTTGGATAGGTGGCTTTGCACCCCTAGTAGAGCTAGAGAAAAAAGCTTTGCTTAAGTGTTAATCTAACCTTTGCTCTAGTGTTTTGTAGAATTTTATTAGGCTATTCACCCCCCCTCTAGCCATCTAGGACCTTTCAAGTGGTATCGGAGCCATAGTCACCGCTATTATCAAGGCTTAACAACCTTCGGTGTTAGTGATGGCTCAAATATCATTCAACCATGTGGGAAGCAAACCACCAATGTTTGATGGCACATCATTTGATTATTGGAAGAGGAAGATGAAGATGCATCTAGGCTCAATATATGAGAAGGTGTGGAGTGTGACCAAAAAGGACTTTGTCATTCTTGATGAAGACGCTCCCACACCTAGAGAGCAAGAGAATATGCAATGCAACACTATGGCTCTCAATGTGATATACAATGGCATTGACTCCAAGGTGTTTGAGAAAATCAAAGACCTTGAGAAGGCAAGTGAAGTGTGGAAGAGACTTGAAGATACTTATGAGGGCACTTCAACGGTAAAGAATGCCAAGTTGTACATGCTCAAGGACAAACTATCTCACTTCAAGATGAAGGATGATGAGTCTATCCCGGAGATGTTTCATATGCTCCAAGTGATCATCAATGACCTCAAGAGCTTGGGTGAGAAGGTGAAGGATGAAGACTTCTCAAACCGGTTTCTTGGTTGTTTGCCCAAGAAATACAAAACCTTGAGGCAAATAATTAGGAGATATGGTTTGACCAAGATCACTCCCAATGAAGTGCTTGGAGAGATCATGACCAAAGAGCAATACAATGAGGAAAGTGATGAAGAAGAGATCAAGGAAGAAGAGAAGAAGAAGAAAAGCTTAGCATTCAAGGCTTCATAATCCAAGAGCAAGGGCAAAGCAAAGAAACAAGAATCTAGTAATGATGAAGATGCTAGTGACATTGATGATGAGATGATGGCCCTCTTTGTACGCAAGTTTGACAAGTTCATGAAGAAGAAGGACTATGGTGCTAGAAAGAGAAGAGACTACTTCAATAGCAAAGAATATGAGAAGAGATGCTACAAGTGCAAGAGCACCAGTCACATGATTGCGGATTGTCCCAATCATAGTGATGATGATGAGAAGAAGAAGAGAAAGCATGACAAGAAGGAGAAGAAGCTATCATTCACCAAGAAAAAGAAGGGTGAATCATATATGGTAACTTGGGATAGTAGTGATTCCTCCGATGATGATTCTAGTGATGATGAGAGGAAGAAGTCCAAGAAGAAGGCATTGGCTAACATTGCTATCAACAACAAACCATCTATCTTCGACACTCCATCATGCTTCATGGCTAAGCCATCCAAGGTACAATCTTGTGATGATAGTGATAGTGATGATGATAGTAGTGATGATGAGGAGGAGTACTCCAAGGAGGAACTCATAGATATGATGAAGCAAACTTATGCTTGCTTTGAAACAAAGAGGAAGGAGTACAAAGAATTGAACAAGAAGCTTAAGGCTCTTGAACAATCCTTTGATGAGCTCAATGGCTCTCATGAGAGGCTAATGGAAGCCCATGAGAAGCTTGAAAGGACTCACTACAAGCTTGAAAAGGCTCACTCCTCCCTCCTTGATCAAAACAAGGAAAAGGTTGTTGCATCATGTGATATTGGAGTAACTTGTGATATTCTAGATGAATCATTTTTCACTCCTATCATTGTCACACCAACTGACACTAGCACCTCCACATGCACATCCACTAGTGAGAGCTCAAATGTTGATGCTACAGTAGTGAGTGAAAATGAAAAATTGAAAAATGATGTTAATGAACTCACTCATGCTTTGGGTAAGGCATATGGTGGAGATTCCCGCTTGCTAAAGTGCTTGGGTAGCTAAAGATTCTCCCTTTGCAAAGAGGGATTGGGCTATACCCCCAAGAAGGGTAAGTCGGCCTTTGTGACTCCAAAGCCTAGCTTTGTGAGAAGCAATGGTCGGTATTGCAATAGTTGCAAGCAAGTGGGGCATGTTGACCAATATTGCAAACTTAACATGAGCCAAACCAAGTTTGCTAAAGCCACCTCCATGCATTTTGATTCATGTTATATGCTTACCAAAGGGAGAGATGGTGTAATGGCTAAGTATATTGGCACACCCATTGTTGGCCCAAAGAAGAAGGCAATTTGGATGAAAAAAATCCTTAGTCACTAACTTTGGAGGACCCAAACAAGTGTGGGTACCTAAGAAGAACTAATTTGTTTTGTAGGTCAATTACAAAGCCGGAGGAAGACATTGGGTGCTTGATAGTGGGTGCACTCAACACATGACCGGGGATTCTAGGATGTTCAAATCAATCAACTCCAACACCAATGATGGCATTGATAGTATTACTTTTGGTGATAATGGCAAGGGCAAAGTCAAGGGTCTTGGAAAGATTGCTATATCCAATGATTTGAGTATATCCAATGTCTTGCTAGTTGAGAGCTTGAACTTTAATTTGCTATCTGTGGCTCAATTGTGTGATCTTGGATTCAAATGCATATTTGGGGTAGATGATGTTGAGATCATTAGTGTAGATGGTTCAAACTTGATCTTCAAGGGTTTCAGATATGAGAACCTCTACCTAGTTGATTTCAATGCTAGTGATTCTCAATTATCAACTTGCTTGCTCACTAAATCAAGTATGGGTTGGTTATGGCATAGAAGACTTGGTCATGTTGGCATGAAGCAATTGAATAGATTGATCAAGCATGACTTAGTAAGAGGCTTGAAAGATGTTGTATTTGAGAAGAACAAACTTTGTAGCTCTTGTTAAGCCGGCAAACAAGTTGGTAACACGCCCATCCCAAGAAGAGCATAATGAGCACTAGTAGAGCATTTGAGTTGTTGCACATGGATTTATTTGGACCAACAACATACACTAGCATTGGAGGCAACAAGTATGGATTTGTGATAATGGATGATCTTACAAGATACACTTGGGTATTCTTTCTCAATGACAAGAGTGATACATTTGCCACCTTCAAATCTTTTGTCAAGAGATGTCACAATGAGTTTGAGACCACTATCAAGAAAGTGAGAAGTGACAATGGTAGTGAATTCAAGAATACAAGAGTTGAAAAGTTATGTGATGAGATTGGAATCAAGCATCAATTCTTGGCTAAGTATACTCCACAATCAAATGGCCTTGTTGAGAGGAAAAATAGAACATTGATTGACATGGCAAGGTCTATGCTTAGTGAGTACAATGTGAGTCACTCCTTTTAGACCGAAGCTATCAACACTGCTTGCTACTCTAGCAACCGGTTGTGTTGTCACCCATTGATGGAAAAGACACCATATGAGCTACTGAATGGAAGAAAGCCCAACATTGCATACTTTAGAGTGTTTGGTTGCAAATGCTATATCTTGAAGAAAGGCACAAGACTTGGAAAGATGTACAAGAAATGTGACGAAGGGTTCTTACTTGGTTACTTAAACACAAGCAAAGCCTATAGTGTGTGGAATTCGGCTAGTGGTGTGCTTGAGGAGGTTCATGATGTTGAATTTGATGAAACCAATGGCTCTCAAGTTGAAAATGAGAATCTAGAAGATGTGAGTGGACCTCAATTGTCAAAGTCTATGAAGAACATGGATATTGGTGATATTAGGCCAAGACAACTGATTGACATTGATGATGATAAAGATCAAGTGCTCAACTCACCCAATGTGCAAGCCAGTGGTTCTCAAATGCAAGATCAACAAGTTGCTAGTTCATCTCAACCAAGCTCAAGCAATCAAGCTCCTATTCTTCAACCAACCAACATTGCAAGAGATCACCCCATTGATCAAATTGTTGGTGATATTACAAGTGGTATTCAAACAAGATCAAGATTGACATCCTTTTGTGAGCACTACTCATTTGTATCATCCATAGAGCCTGCTGACGTTCCTCCCGAGGAAGAAGACGACGCGATGTCGCTGACGCGCGGGGCCTGCTCATCAGCGAAAAGGCGGGGTCGGGATGGCAGCCAGAGAGAAAAGCAGGGAGCGCGTTCGCGCATTGCGGGCCGAGGCCAGCGGCTGGGCCTGCGTGGAAGAAAAGGGAAAGAGAGAGGGGAACTGGGCTGGCCTCACCACTGGGCCTCGCGGGCAGAGGAGGGGAAGAGGGCTTGGGCCTCTCGGGCCAGAAACAGAGAGAGAGAGAGGGGGGGGGGGGGTCTTCATCTCTTCTTTTTTTCTTTCTTTTATTTCAAAGAACTTTTCAAACTCATTTTCGAATTCAGTTTTAAATTTTGAAACCTCCATTCAAGACAAGAAACAAAATGTACCAGCATGAATGCACCAACAATGTTGCTAAGGCTATGATAAATTTTATTTTCATGGAAAAGTTTTATTTTCCTACATTTTTATGAACACAAAATTAAGAATTAAATCAATTTAACTCTATTTTCCAAAGAGCAAATTTTAGGGTGTTACAATTCTACCCCCCTTAAGATGAATCTCGTCCTCGAGATTCGGAAGATGGTGATAAAGGGATAAAGATATTCTTCAAGATACAAAGATCACATCTATTCTTTCGGAAACGAAACTTTGATCTGGAAAGCACAAAGAAAACTTCATATGTCATCTTGAGTGCTCTGCCGTTGCTCAGATGGATAATCTTCATAAGCATGATCATCTATTGTATTGAGCTCTTCCAAAGGCATCCGTTCTTTGACATTGACATCCGAGAACTCATGTTCCACTTCACTATCCCTTGTGTTCCTACTTTCCAGTAGGTCCTCTTCGCATTCCTCAGGTTCAGGTTGCATCCCTTGATACTCAATTCTTTCTCCCGTCGGAGTTGTTACAGACACCAAACCTTGGGTAGGATTAATAACTCCCTTACAAGCAGCGAACCATCCTCTTCCAAGGACAACATCATTGGTCATGAAGTCCAACACAATAAGGTTTACCTTAAAGTTTCATCCCTTTATGTGAAGACTAACTTTTGGGCATATGCGGGTTGCCTTTACTTCACCTCCAAGGCTATTGACTAGCACCGGTTTCCTTATTGGGAGCATTGTCATCTTTTGTTCTTGCACAAATACTTTAGAGATAAATGAATGTGTAGTCTTAGGATCAAACATCACTAAGGCAGGAGATGAGTTTACTGAAATGTAACCATACACAACTCCATTAGATCCACACGCGGTGGACGCATTTCTCAACATTCCTTGGATGTATTTTCTCTTTTCTTTTACTCCTGGAGCCTGCTTTTTTGGGTCACTTGACTTCAGGTTCTGTTTGTGTTGGTTCTGGCATTGATTGTCCACGACTAACTTCCCAAGGCAAGCTTGCTCGTAAGGTTTATCTTCCTTACAATCATAACCTTTCTCACTAGAAGTGTTAGCCTTTATCATAAGGATAGCAGGTGGTGATAAACATGGATCTTGAGAATTGGAATGATGTCCTTCATCTTTATTGTATTGCTGATACTGATCTTGCTCTGTACTTCCAAGCAGATTCATAGACTGTGACTGATATTCTGTTGGTGCATCATAACGGGGATGAGCATCTCTGAGCTGATTCTGAAGATCACGTTTTCTCTTCTTTTCATCCATCTCTTGTCGCTTGTTCTCAATTGCAATTGCCCTATCCATTAATGCATGAAAGTCATCATACTCAACAGTCATTAGTTGTAGTTGCAAACCATAATTCAGTCCTTTCAGAAAACATTTCTGCTTCTTGGCATCACTATCCACCTCTCTCGGGGCATAACGGGACAACTGAGTGAACCAATCCCGATACTCATATACTGACATTGAGCCTTGTTTCAAAATGAGGAACTCCTCGCTCTTGATCTCCACCGAGCTAGGTGGAACATGGTAAGATCAGAAAGCAGTCTTGAATTCTTCCCAACCAATCTGATTTACATCTCGTTGCCCAAATTCTGCTTCCCACCAGTCTAAAGCAGTTCCTTGAAGCTGACTAGAAGCATACAAAACCTTCTAAAGGTCATTACACTGGGCTATGTTAAGTTGTCGCTCTGTAGTTCTAAGCCAGTCATCTGCTTCTAGAGGATCACTTGCATGAGTGAAAATCGGTGGATGTCCTTTCATAAATTCACCATGTTTGCTCATGGGTGGTGCTTGATGCTGGTTGTTCAAAGAATTTTGAACAAGAACTTGCAATAACTGAGTCTATGTCATCAGAGCTTGCTCTATAACTGAAGGGTTTGACGTTGGTGGATTAGGATTGGGAACATTCCTTCTAGCATCTTGCGAAGCACCTTTCCTGGTAGTAACCATCTGTTTGGAACACAACTGCATTAGAATTTTGGTCATTCAAGACTTCCTTAAATGCAGCTTCATATGATGTCAAGGCATAGCATAGGAATCCAACGAAAAACTCAATCATGGTGATAAGCAATTCTTTCAAGCAAGGCACTAACATCAATGCAACTCCATGTTGCAACTTCTTTAACTTGGCTACCCCCCTTAAGAAAGATGAACTAGGGGACACCAAGGTAGCCTACATATTCATCGACTTTAATTAACTGTCCTCATATCTTTTTGTTATTCCAAAGAACTCTTTGTGCCAAAGTATGAATCAACAACTCAATTCTCCTTGAGGACAAGAAAACAGCGACAAAATGTATCACCTTGTTATATTCATAACTCCATATCCAAGATAGCAACTAGGGTGGTTCTTGCGGATAGAGAAAGAGATAAGGAAGTGTACTATTATCCATAATTTTTCCATAACTCTTATCTTCCAACAAACAGAGATTTTAGATGATAAAGATAGATTGCACTAGAAAGATAGGATAGAGAGACACAGGATATAAACAAAACCCAACTATTTATTTCATTAAAACTTAAGCCTAAAATCTAAATGAAATTGTTGGAAGACCTCACAAGATCATTGCACTCATTATAAAGATGCAAATCAAGCATAAGCATTAAGACAAATCAACAAATCACTTACAAGTTCACAAGACACACAGACTCGACTCTCACTACTAACGTATTTATTACAAGGGACATAAACTCCTAGTTGGGTGATGGTCATGAAGAGCTTCCTCCATATAGCATTCTACTAACTTTGACTCCCTCCAAGGTTCAGCTGCTGGTTCTTCTGTGGACAGGATTTAACATAGTGTCCTTCTTGTTGGCAATGAAAACACTTTCTCTTGGTTGGATCTTTGGTGATGGACTGCTCCACGGAATTACTACTTGAGGAGTTATTATCTGGCAGACTCTGGGGGTTCATCTTCATTTGACCGGTCCGCTTTCTAGCTCGCTTGACCCTTCGGGGTTGGAACTCCGTACAAGTGATTGTCCATCCATCTATGCATACCTCGCCAAAAATAGATTTAGCTTGAGGAACTTCCATCTCTTTGCCCTTTGGATCTATCTGACTAGGATCTTGAACTAGCTGTGGCAAAGTAGTTGAACTCAAAGATGGGTTGTTCTTTGATAGTGACTCATTTGAAATATTCCTCTTCTTATCATCATTGGCTTCATAGTCCATATTCATCTTGAATTCCCCTTTATGAGGCTTGTTTTGAAGACAAACAACTCCATAATGCCTACAACACTGGCATTGATTCTGAACTTCATGCTTCTTACTGTTACCACTTTCAAAAGTGGTAGTCTCATATTCCTTGGTTAAAGGTTGTATCCCCTCATATTCAATCCTTTCTCCTGACGGTGTTGTTAGCTGTACTAAATGCTGGGCACAATTGATCACCCCTTTACAAGCGGAGAACCATCCCATTCTGAGGATAACATCAATCTCTGAGAGCTTGAAAACAATAAGATTCGTTGCAAAGTACACACCTCTTATATTAAGTCTAACCTTTGGGCATATATGGTTTGCCATCATTTCTCCAATTGGGGACTGAACTATCTTGGGTTCCTTCATTGGCAATGGCGTTATCTTTTGTTCCTTTACCAACTTGGTAGAGATGAACGAATGTGTGGCTCTAGGATCAAATAGAACCTTGGCATTTGCTGAGCCTACTCGAATCAAACCATACACGACCTTCTTTGCTCTAGGGATTGTAGACATATCCACATGGTACAACTTTCCTTCACTATAGTTTCGCTTTATTTTACTTCCTTGCGCCTATTCCTTATGGGACCTTGGCACATTGATCTGTCCTGGAGGTAAGTACTATTGTTGAGTCATTTCTTCAGGTACTTGATTCTTCATGGCCGATAGCTTTTCCTTATCAGACGCGATCAAGGTTGTCATAGCTTGGTCTTTTTGATCTCTAAGGGTAGCTGTCATCTCAGTAAGATCCATCTTAAAGACAGAGAGAGAAACATTAGAATTGTGACAGTGTTTTTACAATAGAATAGGGATAGAGTGAGCATAACTTTAAACATATATCAAGGTTAGAGAGAAAACAAGAACTAGACAAGGTGGAAAGCTTGCTAAAACGACCAGTTCTATCTAGGCTTGCATCCTACAGTCAACATTGCTTTGATACCAATCTGTCACACCCGGTTTTAAGGACAAAACCAGATATACACCATATGTGAGCCCAGGAAGTCAATTCTCACATATAGCCACAGAAAAAAAATAATATCAAAAGACAATACTTAAATACATAACATATAAGGTTAAAGATATAACCTTAAGAGAGCAATCAACGGTAAGACACTCCGATCTTCAGGTGAAGACTCCACTCCACAGGGACCAACTGACTGGTTGATCACAAGCCTAACTGCTCGAAACTCTTGCAATCTGGTACCCATTCAGGATTTTTATCCAAGTATTGAAAAGAAAAGCAAGCGTAAGTACTTTCGTACTCAACAAATATTCATGAGGTTCATGAGGCTCAAGAAGGTATGACTCTAGTTTAACTGCATAAGCTTTTAGGTTATCTCAATTTTAGCGTTGTAGTAGCATCAATGTTATCAATAGCCCAATAACCATATGATCAAGTGAACGAGATGTAATGCTTATATGAACGGTAACAATAATAAATCACAGATAACAACTGATGAGCCATGACATAAGGACATCACATAGTAAGGAGCCCAAGCCGCTCTTAACCGTGAGCACGGCTATTATAATATTTTTAACTCTGCGCAAGGTGTACATCTTCACCCACAAGTCATGATCCCCACATGCCATCACCTCTACCAAGGAAGTGGAGCAGGGTACACTACGAGACTGTTCACAGGTTCCACTGGTAGGTAACAACCCGCGGCAAGTTTCCTTCAATGGTTAGTGCTATCCCTCTATGAGGGCACTAAGGTGAGCCCTTTTTGCGCCCTTTCGGGTAAGTTGCCACAAACCAGTAAAAGTCTAATACTGAGTCAAGCCAGAGCCCATTAGCTTATGGTAGTACTGTTTTCTCGGGGTAATCTCTTACAGAAATATCCCTATGAGTAAGAACACAGGTGTGAGTTCCTAATGTTCCACCTATAGTCCACGTTGCTAAAAAGTCATCTTTTATTGTCATTTCATATATCATTAATCAAGTTTACATGATCATAGTTATTCTTAAAGAGCACTAGCTTGATCTACCCAAATGCATAAATTCCCAGGGTGACAAGGTATAAGGTGCAATATTAGGATAACCTTATAGGGTAACAAGGAAACTCATGCATATGATTAATGAGTGATTATCATGAATAGGACAACAAGGATAATCCCATTTAATACTTGCCTTAAAAGATTAGATCCTTTGCTCAACTGGTTCTCAACTTCAGATGACTTCTTCTTGATCACCAACGCAACACTCACCGATTGGACAAGATCATAAGCACCACACAAGCAGCTGGACAAACATACATCACATAGAATAGATCTAATTTAGAACAATACACCAATCAATGAAAAGGATTTAAAGAGAAATCTACGCATCTCTACGATCACACAGTCGCGAAGAACACACTAATCGAAGCTACGATTAGAAAGATACATCTACCGAAAGGTTTGCTTTTATAAAAGAGAACTATGAGATTTATTAGTTTTAACTATATAAAAGAATGGATAAAGTATTTCAATGAAATACTTTGATTGAATTAGGTCAAACTTGCATTTGTATTTCGAAAACGAGAATTGCAACTATCGATATTTTATGTATAAAACAAGTTGCATAGTTATTAATCAAGTTAAGAGTTAACCATAAAATTATAGAGCTATTAACATGGTATTAAAGATCACTAATGAAAAAGTTATGCCGATACGAAGCCAACGCAACTTGAACGGGACGAAACGGATTTGAAACGGAGAAGATATGATTTAAACCAAATTTAAAGTTTAAACTTGAATTTTAAAAGACATTAAATAAACATTTATTTTCAAAGTTCATAAACAGATTTGACTATGGTTTTAACATGTAGATAAAAACTCTACGAATCTAACGCAACTTGAATGAATAAAAACGGAGTTGAAACGGAGATTTTATGAGCAAAAGAAGTTGGTGGCATTTTTGTAAAACTAGGAAAGCGTACTTTGAAAGAAACAGACAGGGTTCTGTTTTAGAAAAGGGGAAAACGTAAACCGATGATACGCTTTGCACTGTGGGTTGGTTGCTATAAAACTTAGGGTCTCTTTTGCAAAAACAGCGTGGCCGTCTGGTTGACCTAGTCGTCGCTGAGGTGGCGCCACGTGGCGTGCAGTGGCTGGTCCATGACGGTGCACCCGCCGACGTGGCCGTGGACTCGGTTCGGTGGACTCTGTCCATGCTATGCTGTGGACCGAACCGGTATGCTGGGCTGGGGTTCTAATCTGGGCCGTTGGTCTCGCGATGGACGATCCAGAAAAGAAGAGGAAGGGAGAGATTGCCAGAGTAGTGCTCTGACGGCGGCGCCATTGCTGGATAGGCGAGAAGCTCGCTGGCGTTCTCAGAAAAGGGGCCACAGGCCACTATTTGGCACGGGAAGGACATGGGGAGGTAGAGGAGGGATAGGTGAACTCTATTGTGGTATCGGTTGGAACGGAAAGCGCACGGGGGTTGTGGTGTGCTCGGTGGGGCGGTTCAGGATCCACGACGACCCGTGGTGAAGTCGCGACGGTCCAAGAGAGCGAGGACGGGAGTCAGCGGCCTCATGTAGGCCTTACTTACCGCAACGCGCAACACGGTAGCCGATTCGGAGAGGCGTGGAGCTCGGCAGCAGCTGGGCGATAGCGGCGGCGGAGCTAGGGCTTGGGAAGCTCGTGGCGGCGCTCTGTGGCTTTGCGGTTGGTGCGTGAGGGAAAGAAGGAGGCGGAGAGGGTTGCGGTTCTCCTTTTATAGCTAGGCGGGAGGTGCCGTAGATGGAAGGAGGGATTCGGGAGCCTGATTTTGGCGCTGGCGAAGAAGGAAGGTTCGATTTCTTTCCTCCCGAGGAAGAAGACGACGCGGTGTCGCTGATGCGCGGGGCCTGCTCGTCAGCAAGGGAAAAAGGCGGGGTCGGGATGGCAGCCAGAGAGAAAAGCAGGGAGCGTGTCCGCGCGTTACTGGCCGATGCCAGCGGCTGGGCCTGCGTGGAAGGAAAGGGAAAGAGAGAGGGGAACTGGGCTGGCCTCACCACTGGGCCTCGCGGCCAGAGGAGGGGGAGAGGGCTTGGGCCTCTCGGGCCAGAAACAGAGAGAGGGGGGGGGGTCTTCATCTCTTCTTTTTCTCTTTCTTTTATTTCAAAGAACTTTTCAAACTCATTTTCGAATTCAGTTTTAAATTTTGAAACCTCCATTCAAGACAAGAAACAAAATGTACCAGCATGAATGCACCAACAATGTTGCTAAGGCTATGATAAATTTTATTTTCATGGAAAAGTTTTATTTTCCTACATTTTTATGAACACAAAATTAAGAATTAAATCAATTTAACTCTATTTTCCAAAGAGCAAATTTTAGGGTGTTACACCTTTGGCATCAAATACCAATAAGAGAAGAGAAAAGAAATGAAATCCAATACTCATAATTGGAATCAGTATCAATGCGAGCTTGTCCTTGGATGTGAGTGTGCAAAGTGAAGTGGGCTGAGCGACGAGGTGGAGCTAAAGCAGAAGTCCCCGCCTGGTCAGGTGGAGGGTGTGGCCACCTAGAGTAAACATGGGTGAAGGGTGCCCAAGCTGCTGTATCCTCCTCCTCATCATCATTAGAAGAGACTGATAAGCATGGCAAGTTATGGAACATGGACGTGGCTCAACTGGTGGAAGATGTGGAAGTCCGGCCATCTCCCTAGCTGTCCTTAACTACCTCTCGGTTCTCCAACTGGTCCTCATATGATGACCTAGCTGCATATGTGGAAGTGGTGAAAATGGCCTTAATCCATTCACCAAACTTCTTCATCCTCCTGCCACTCCTAGATCAAACACGAGAGCAAGAACCCTCAGGAACCTCCTCTACAGTATAGTAAGATCCTCTAGGAGCTGAGGGTGCAGCTATACCTCCTGGTGCACCACCTTAGATCTTTTTGATCTTGTATACTATATGGTAACAATCCTTAGGAAATCTAGTACCCATGACATTTTCAATCATGAACATAAGGTAGGGAGCATAGGGAAGTCCCCTTCTCCCATCATCCATAACATATGCCAACTCCACCCAAATGAATCTTGGCACATTAAACCTTCCACCATTAGAAAATTGAGATAACACATTAGTGATGTATCCATTAAGATCAGTGGCATTGTCCTTTGGGTTAAGAGTGCATCTAATCAAGTTATTCATGATGTAGTAGAGACTCTTGAGCTTCATCCTGGACCAATCGGGCACCCTTAAATCCTAATCATGCCACATAAAGCTCACCTTATTTGGCTCTACATGACGCACATTAAGAATGCGATTGTACCCTCTATGCAAGTGGTCAAAACCAAGAATACGACAAAAAGTGACAAAATCAATGCAATAATGTTGACCGTCTATGATCTAATGAACCTCGTCACTCTCCCTGTTCTAGAAATAAGTGGCATGAAATTGAGCAAGGACCTCCCTATTCCAATCATACCTAAAGATCATAATGTCAGTCATCTCAAATCTATCACAAATTCTGATAGCAATGGCAAACTTATGCTCATTCTTCTCCTACAACTCACAAAAATCAATATACTGCATCTTGCAAATCTTGCCCTTTGGCTTGGAGAAGATGGCAGTGGCATAAAAGTTGGAATGAAACACATTCCAAAACCTGTAGTCAATATCTAAAAGCTTCTGAGAGGCATATGAATCAATCTCTCTAGCCTCACTAGCCCCTTTCCAACTCTTGGAATAATCAATAACTACATGTCCCACTGAATCTTGAGGGGCTTGAAGCTCGAACTCATCATAGTTGTCCCTCATATAGCTGTCATCAAACTCAAGTATATGCAATGGAGAGTCAGGCATGCCAACAATATTGTATCCATCCCTCTGATTCCTTTCTTCATTTGCAAACATATCATCCCTGTTCTAAGGAATCTGATTCCTCCCTGCCTCTGCAACTCTGCTTCTTAGTGGCCACTCTCCTCCTTCTAGCACCACCTCCTTCACCTTGCTCCATCTATGCAATGGAAATAGAGACTAGATAAGAAACTATATATGACAAGAAGTTGGAAGGAGTTGCAGACAAAGTTTATAGAAGAGATTTAGAGAGTGAACCAAAAAAGAGCCTGCTGTTTGAATCAATAGATGGAGGGTGGCACTACCGCCTCCTGAGGCCAACACTGCCACCTTCAGTGGCTCTGCGAGTTCATCTAGAAATTTCTCATTCTCGGTCAATCCTATTTCCAACTACTTCTACACCTTATCACACTTTCAAAAATCACAGTCTACAATAGAAAATATGATAGCCTAGCTAGGATTTGAAAGATTGAGTATAAAGAAAAACTGAAACAAGACTTAGGGTTTGAATCTAATCCATTTAGCATTCCTCAATCAGGTGAATCATAGGTTAGCTACTTGAATCAGCCAGGGGCAACATTGCTGGCCCCCTTAGGTAGCACTGCCACCCTCGCCCTGTTCACCCGAGTGAGGCAGATCCAAATCGACCAATTCCATCATCAATAACCCGTTCCAATCCCACAATACTCTCTCTAGAAACAGAAATCCCTAACCAGAACCATCACATTACATTGATCAAGTAAAAGAGAACTAGGGTTAGAGTTTCACCTTGCTTTCAAACGTTGGAGTAAGGGGAAAAGAAAAGAGGGTTGCTCTCCACAAGTAGCAATTCCACCAATGTCATAGCAAGAGCTTGGTGGAGGGGTTGGAGCGGCACTACTGATGGGAAGGGCCGCAATGGAGCTCTAAGGAGCCCCCTAGGGAGAGAGGAAGAAAGGAGCTCAACCTAGGGGAGAAAGAATGAGAGTTGGGTTGGGGGCCTGAAGGAATAGATAGAATAAAATGGGTCCCATGACCTAGCCAAAATTGATAGTAAACTTGTGAGGATTCAAAGGGCAACATTGTCAACCTTGAAGGGCGGCACTGCCACCCTACCAATTTGGCAAGGGATAAACTACTTCATATTTGATTCTATCTCTATTAAATACAAACATATATTCTTTAAGTATCATGACCAGTAAGCATTCAACATTATAGACAATGGTCATAGCTATTGGTATTTTTTATCCACACTCAAGTTATCTGCAAGAGCATAGATAATATACCAATGTAGCACTTCACCGAGATAACCTAGTTTTAGTATCGAACCCAAAGGAACAGTTGGATTACTTAAGTCTAAAGCTTTCTCCCAAAGTTGCTAACATGGCCGGAGAAGTTAAAAGGAAGAAAGGATCACAAAGGCTTTCTGGTTCTGTTTTATCTTATATATATATATATATATTGATGTTCAACTGGGGGAATTATCTAGTTGGGACACAAACAGAGTATGCCACAACTAGGTAATTATCTAACATGCGAGGTCCTATAAATGGGAGGTGGACTATATAAGATTCAATAGAGCTATAAGAGACACCTCTGCGAGCTACCACCGAATCCGGAAAATAGGGCACATCTACAAGCTAACAAGTCTAAGCACCACGCTTACACTATAAAATCTACTTTACCCATAGAGCTACTGGAAATGAAGTACTCAAAAGAGTCATAGACTAGATAGAGCAACGATAATGGAAACTTACGTGTAAACAGAAGTTCATCACCAGAGCGAATCTTAGATGAGAGATCAGGGTTAGCGATCTCTAATCCACAGGTACAAGGCATAGACGAAGCACCTCCTCCAAGTCTCTCCCTTACCTTTTCTCTTCTAATTCTACTACAATACTAGATTCTAAACCTAAACTAGAGGGAGAACTAGTCTTCTTCTTGATAGCTGGTCCTAAAGAGATTATCCATTCAAGGGACACCTCTGATCCTAACCGGAGGTAATGAATTGTAGATTGTAGGATGCCTTTAGGGGGTCTACCCCTTTATTTATAGCCCATGAAAGCTAGAGAAGCCTCTGAATAGTCGATGTGGTACTAATGTGTTGCACCTCCTTCCGGTGGATGAATTACAACCCTTGGATCAAACCAACCTTGAACAACGGTGTAGATTGGATCTCCCAGTCCGTTAGGAGTCGTGCAAAGTCGGAACTCAGCGGGCCTGGGGGCAGGCCAGCCTAGGTTTATGGCCGGTCGGCCCCACCTGGTGGCCTCTCTAGTCCCGCCGCCTTATGGCATCTTCTTGATCCCTCTAGATGCTTTCCACGTTTGTTTCCATGTTAATTACGTGTTTTCCCAATCCGTGACAGATGTTCCTTGATTCCAACTATTGTTTTTCCTGTTTAATCCCTGGAAAGTCACAATTCACCAAAACTGTGAAATATTGTCAGTTTATACCCTATTCTATGGTGGTGATTGCTTTTACATCCTTTTTCATGATTTAATTGATGGTTTATAATAGGAGTTAATTACCATCAACAAGTTCCCCCACACTTAGGCTTTTGCTCGTCCTCGAGAAAAGGTTGGATTACTCCACACATAACTATAGAATAAGATATCAACACTAAACAATTACTTGTCGTCATGTATTGCAGGATTCAAGGTGTCTACCATAAAAATTCGAGCGGTTGAAGAATGGAACAACTTGAAATAGATTACCTACTTATTGTTAGTCAAATCAATTGGAGTTTTTGCAATAATTTTCAAATTAAAACATAGCTTACCTTCTCCTTCTTTATGGCATACTCTTGGCACTCTTATATGTGGTATTTGTGGATCCTTACTAGGGCATGAATGAGTGATGCCATTAAAATATATCCTAGCTCTATAAGGCTATATCTGGAGTTGTAGGTAATTCAAGGAGATAGCATACTTACCTTGCTTGTATTGTAAAGTCAAAACTAGGATCCGAGGAGGAGAATGTCATACTCTTAGATCAAGATGTGCATATGAGTGAAATATTTGGTGGCTAACCTAATTCTACTATGCTCATTGATATTTCATCTCTCTTGATATCTTGACAGTTCCTACAAGGCATGAAGACTGTGCTATCTTTATTTATTTCTTTTTCTTCCTTCTTCTTTTTCTCTCTTTTTTCAGAGAGGCGGACATCTAGGTACCCATTGTTTTCTTAGGACACTTGTCCATGTTTTACTCTCTTTATTTATTTTCTTTTTATTTTTTGCATAGCCCATATCTTTTTGTCTGCACACATAAAACTTGAGAGAATTGATTACAACTAAGAATGTATATGTTTCCTAATAAATATTTTTGGGTCTATCCGTAGTGTAGGAATAGATTTTTGGGTGTAAGGCATGTTTTTGCGTACTCTCAGTGTAAGAGCAACATATATATGTGGAGTGTACGTGATCTTGATCTTGGGAGCATGATAATCTTCTTAACAAGGGTCACTTGCGTTGACAAAACTCAAAACAAAGCAAGTAGCTTATGAGCTAGTTTTAAAATTTATCTATATGTCTTTGGTAGGCAATAATCATTTACCATGAAGGAGAAGGATAACTATAATTTAACTTTTCAAAAATAAAATTCTCCAATGACATAACTTAAAGAAGCAAGTTCTCATTATTCTACTATATCACATTCCACAACAACTTAAGTGATACAGGGTCCTATCATAACAGTTCCCAACAATAATAGACTTCTAGGAAAAGTATTGTGCAAATCTATCTCTAAGTCATGGTAGAGCAATCTTTTTTTAATCGAGACTCTTAAAAATTGGATTATTCAATGGTTTTCAATTTTAATCTAAAACAGAGAGCAACATATATAAAAATAGGAAGTATGATATACATAATGGACCATGGATGAAGGAGAAAGCGAGAGGACGACGGGGGAGGTCGGCTAGCCTAGCCCTTAGGCTAGGTGGCCTGGTTCTGAGTCCCATCTCGGTCCGCTTTGTCGTGTGTGATCATATTGTTAATATCTTCTGTTTTCTCCAATTTTTGTGATTGGGGTATTGATGTGGCTTTCCCCCACACTTGTTTCTGTTCATCTCTATAAAACATGTGGAGACAAGGGCACAACTATCCAAAATAATAATAATAAAAGAAAGAGGAGATTACTCTAATCAAACTTTATTGATATCATTTAAGGCACTTTTATTATACAAGTAAACTAGCTAAGATTATTAAGCAAACGCTAAATTTAAAACAAACTAAGAAAACACACTAGTTCCTTATCAATCTACTAACACAAACTCTTTAGTTTCCAAACTTATTAGTAGGCGCACGAGAACGAGTCGCAACAGTTTGCAAACCCTGATGATTACTAGCGGACCTGCTCTCGGTTAACTTTGCTTTAGCTAACCCTATGACGGTACGCGATAAGGTATTAAGACGATTCTCTAGATTTTTATACTTGTTATCATCTTCAATCTTCCTCAACTTCATCTTCTGGATGATTCCGGTGAGGGATTGCAGGTCATTCCTCAACACATCAACAATTTCGACAAGGTCATGAACTCACTTCTCTAGAGACGCGACGGTGGTCCTAGGACGTTTAGGCTTGTTAGAGGAGGAAGAAGGTGCAGCTCTCTTCTTTGGAGGGTTGAATGAAGTTTGATCTGGTGCAGCTCGTACTCCTTCAATGACGAGGTGAGAAGTTGTGCACTGTTGGTATTTCTTATGACTATTGGCTAAATACGCAAGCGCACAGATTATACCGTTGTAGCACTTCACCTAGGAGTATTCCAAGGTATCGTAATTTATATTTTCCCATGGGAAAGCTGAGCTAGAAATGATAATTAGAGAGAGATCCTAAAGAGCATCTCAACTTAGTATCAACTAGTATAGGGGGGTAAATGATATATGTGATAGGAAGGGGGTTATGAATGAACAAGCCAAGGTAAATGATAACATAAAAATAACTAGTGAGTATAGCTAGGTGGGAGGACAACGAGAGAGTATAAGGACTACTATGTAATTCACTCTACTTCAATACACTTAGCCAATTAATTAGTCTAAACACTATAGTTTGTCTGCTCAATACAAGTATGTTAGGAGAGAGGATAGATCAGTAGGAGGGCAAAACTCCTACCGGACTGCGCTCTCTTTTTATGGGGGCCTTACCTTTTAAGAACTTGCCTAAGAACACGTGGTGGAATAGAAATACTAGACAAGGGTGTCACTCTCTTGCTAGCTACCATAAACAATCCGTGCAACAAGCGGTAACCAAGTGTAAGATGATGTATAAGCACCACGCTTACACACAACTTACTACTTTGACTATGATCTATAACCAAAGCACCCTATGACAGGCAGTGATCGCATAGAGGAAAGGCCACAAGGATCACAGACTATTGATGTAAAGGCTAGTAATAAGCAAAAGTATATAACAAGACTATAACAAGTATAGTAATGCTCAAAGTAAATACTAAGTAAAGTAGAGGAAAAGTAATATATTAAATAAAGTAAAGTCTTACAAAGAAGGAAAGATACAACAGCTATACCAGACTTTCTAGAAGACGACTCTGGAAATCCTGAGCGCAGCTCGACTCTACTCTAACTCCCACTCTAGACTAACTACTAGAACAATCTAAGGAATAGAGCTTGTAGGCTTCTTCACCATGAGTGAAGAGGGGGAGTGATCCTCTATTTATAGTGGGAGGTGGAGTAGGTGCTACTCTATCGCCACGTCATCGATCCAGGAGGCTTCAACTCTCCACCCTTGAATCCACCGCCTCTAAACCGCCTTAGGATGGATGGTCTTGATCTTCAACATGTGTTTAGTGTGTGGGGAGGTCACCAGGTGCAGCACTGACCTAGGTCGTGATCGGCGGACCCCCCCTATGGGCCGTGGGCCCTGCCTTGGTCTTCTAGAACATGCCCCAATGGTCAGGGACCAAGTGGGGGGTGGTGCCCTTGGTAGGAGATCGGACGACCCCCTATAGGGGTCTAGGGCCCACCTCGGCCTTCTAGAAGGTGTCCCCGCTTGTCATGTCTCTTGGTTGGTTCTTCTGAGTTGTTTGTCACGTTGATCTCCTTAATGTGGGCCCATGGATCCATGTGAGGTGCATTTGAGCCATTGGGAGGAAGCACAAGTTGATCCAAGGACTGAGGATCACTTTAGAGTGCTTCCTCTATATCATGGCTAGTGTGAGGGGCCTGGTGGGCCCAGCATGGGGTCGACCGACCTACTATGTGGGTCCCACTAGCCCTCCTTGTTCCATTTCTTCTAATTCTGCATCAAATACTTCATGGACATGTGGAACTTGTTATTTTATAAAATGTGCTCATGATGTGATTGTCTATCCTTGATCCTGAGGTTGTTGACACTATTTTGGATATATAAGAGGGTGTCATTCTTGGTGTCAACAAGATCCCCCAAGCTTAACCTTTGCTCGTCCCAAGAAAATAATCAAACTTATCCTCGGTGGATCAGGAGTTGCTACTATGCTTCATATTTCAAGAGTACTAAATCTATGTTGACGGTCCTTAAGTACCAAAATTAACCATCAACTCAACAAGGATAAGGACCTAAATGAATCCAACAACTAGAAATAAGGTTTAAACTAATAGAATTCCACGAGTTTTAGTGAATGTCTATTTCTGCAGGGGGATATCAGGAAATATAAACGAAAGGCCCACATGTCATGTTTACATAGAGATAATTATCATTCGAATGAAAAATAATAATCTAGAAGGGTCAAGAAGGCGCGGGAAGAAGCGAGAGGCCGAGCGGGCCCAGGGGCAGGGTGGCCGCCCTACCCCTTGGGGCGGCCGCCCTAGGGTTGATCCCAACAGGCTCTGCCCTGTGGAACCACCTCTGCACCGCCATTGAGGTTGCATCTAAGCGCTCCATCAAGGTCGGTTTGATCCAACGACCGACGTTCATTTGAGGAGGCTATATAAGGAAGCCCCCCTGACCCTAAGGAGGAGAGCCTCTCTGACCTAATCCATTATTCATCATCCATCTCAAGAGGAGAAGCCCCCTGATCAAGCCCTAGAGCCACCACATCAACTAGATCTCTAGTTTAGCATATCTATATAGGATTAGAACTGGAAGAAGTCAATCTTCGATTGGTTTTCGGATCTATCAGGAGGATTATTGGTAATTCTCTATCTAGTTCTTCATTGTTCTTCATTTGTTCTTCAATATTATGAGTATGACTTTGCTCTACTTCATTATATTTTCTATGACTTTACTCTATTCGTTTATGTTCTTAGTTATATTGTTCTTAGTTTATTATGATTATATACTTGGCATAGTTAGATCTGAATCATATGCATGTTTAGGATCGTATAGAGTTTATCCACCAGTACTATAGGTAAATGATAGATATTGTGTAGGCGTGGTGCCTAGACCGTATTTATCTGTGATTGTACGCTACATTCTGGATCGTAAGGTAGTTCGCGGGAGTGACAGTCCTATTGAGTCCTTTATAGTCCTCCTCCCGTTTGTAAGGCAGGCAAAGCAGTTCTATTATGGGGAAATGATTGCTATATTCTTCACTTCCTTAGTAATACTCACTATACATGAATATCTCTTTTCTCGCCATGATTGCCAAGTGTAATTACACTAATCATAGTATACTAGACTGTAGAGTTAAGAATAACTTAGGAAATATCTTTGTAGTTCATCCTAATTCCATGCTAATGACTTGCTAGAATATTTGTTGAGGTGCTTATCATTATCTTATGTGGCTATATTTTTGCTGATCAGTATTTATCTTTTGTCACTATTCATTCATTATCTATATCTTATGTGACACTTATCTTGTACTGAGTGAGATAGATGAAAACTCATGCAGTGATACTCATTCCTCATTTATTCCTTAGTATCCCTTCCTAGTGGTAAAAATATAAATAACGATACCTAGAATACTCCTGGTTAAAATGCTACTTCGGTATTATCTGTGCGCATGCAGAAACACATTTCTATTCATATTCACTTAGAGCAATTGCATATTTCAATACCGTATCTCTCTGCCATGCTGGAGATGACAACTTGGCTTAAGTGGCATGAGAGGTGGTTAACCCTTTTTGGCGCCGTTATCAGAAATAGAAATTATTCTACTTTTGGTAATGCCGTTAAGAAGCATAAACAAGCATTTTTGGCGCCGTTGCCGGGGAAGGTTGATTAAATATTAAAAGGAATAAATGAGTTATCACTTGCATCACTAATGGATCGAGAAAACATCAATTCTCTACTCGTACAGCTTTACCCTTGATCTATGCCTATTTTTCCTATCATTTTATGCAGGGTAATGTATGAATAGGTTTGATCTTCCAGACAATTTCATTGAAAATCCCGAAGCATTAATCAGAAGGACAAAAGCCAAGCTTAAGAAAGTAATAGCATCATCATCATTAACATTTCAACTTGAAGCTTCGTCCAACCAAGGAGATCACCAAAACATCACTCGAGACTTGACACCAGAGTTCGAAGCCATGGCAAACAAGTCAATCCGTGAGTTCTCAGCCCCCACCACGGACAACATCCGTACTGGACCTGCTGTGGACATTGATCGGTCATTTGAGATCAAGCCTGCGCTCATCAACATGGTACAAGCAAACCAGTTCTGTGGGAAGGCACACGAAGACGCTAGTGCTCATCTCCAACACTTCCTGGAGATTTGCAGCACATTCACCATCAAGGACATCCCCAGAGACGCCATACTACTTCGCCTTTTCTCATTCTCACTCTTGGGAAGAGCGAAGCAGTGGTTCTATGCAACCAAGGAGAAGAATACCACGTGGGCACTATGTTCCACCAACTTCCTAGCAAAGTTCTTTCCCATGGGGAAGACCAATGCTCTCCGTGGGAAGATTTCAAGTTTTCAGCAACAACATGATGAGTCCGTTCCAGAAGCATGGGAGCGCTTCCAAGATTACATCCTAAAATGTCCCCATCATGGAATGGAGAATTGGTTACTTATGCAGACGTTCTATCATGGGCTCAGCAACAGCACACATGAAACCATGGATGCTGCTGCCGGAGGAGCATTGCTGTCACTTACAATACCACAAGCCACAACTCTTGTGGAGAAGATGGCATCCAACCAAGTTGGAGTGAGGAAAGAACTCAAACACGCAAGAAGAGTGGAGGTATGCACCAGCTCAAAGATGTAGACATGCTGTCAGCAAAGCTAGACCTGCTCATAAAGAGGCTCGATGAGAGAGTTGGAGAAAAGAAAGAAGTCATAAACATCTATGACTCTCACATGACCTGTGAGGAGTGTGGAGACACTGGACAGTCAGGCAATCATTGTCCAGAATTGCATGAGGATGTGAATCACATCATCAACAACAACTACAACCGTCCTCAGCAAAATCAAGGTTGGAACCAACAACCACAAAGGCCTAACTACTCAGGTAATTATCAAGGTAACAATTCTTATAATAATCCTAGTTTTCCACCTTTGAGAGAGTTAGTAGCTAACCAAGGAAAATTAATGGATAATATGTCTAAGAAAATAGCCTCCAATGATAAAATATTAGAAAACATAAATAATAGAATGGATAATTTTTCTGTTGCCATTAAGAATCAAATTAGCTTCAATAAAATGATTGAATCTCAGCTAACCCAAATAGCTGCTGCTGTTCCTACCACTAACCCCGGTATTCCATCACAACCGGAAGGACTAGAATCTGCAAACCTTGTAGACATATTTGATGCAGGTGCTTATTGGAACAACCCCACAGAAGAGTGGTGTGGCGACTCTATGCCAACTAAGAAAGGAGATCCAGGACGACCAGTCATCCCAATCTCCATTGGCGTCACAGAATTCCCTGAAGCACTTTGCGACTTCGGCGCAAGCGTCAATGTCATGCCCAGGGTAATCTATGAGAATAATTATCCTTTATCAGATACAACCCTGTGTTTGCAGCTTGCAGATCGGACACTATGCTACCCGAGAGGAATATTAAAAGATATTCGTATCCGGATTGGTACCTCGTACGTCCCAGCAGACTTCATGGTAATAGAGACCGGCGTTGATGAGAAGTCACCCATCATCCTTGGGAGGCCACTCTTGAACACTGCCGGAGCTGTCATCTATGCTAGCACTGCCAAGATCAGTTTCTTCATCAAAGGGAAGGAGACATTTACCTTCAAGAACAAAACCATACAAGCTCCCAAACAACCTCAAGATGAACCAATGAAGAGGACCAACAGAAGGAACAAGCAGAACAAGAACAAGAACAAGAACAAGAACAAGAGGCAAGTACGGACATAACCAACAAGGATGGTCACGACACTCGACAATAATCAAGACCACCAAATCAGATCCCCTCATTTGATCAAGAAGGACGACCCAGGTGTCCCAACCATTGAATGTTCAATCAATAGATGCTCCTTCCAGAAGGCAATCTGCGACACCGGATCGGGTGTCAACATTATGGCCAAGTTGACCTATGAGTTTTTGTATGGTACAATGCCTTTACACCCAACATACACCCAACTCCAGATGGCAGATCAGACATGTCGCGTCGTCGAGGGCATAGCCAAAGATGTCCCCATCCAGATTGATGACCACTTCATCCCTACTGATTTCCTAGTCGTTGATATGGGAGAATATGATTATGATCCACCTATCATCCTTGGAAGGCCATTCCTAAGCACCACCAAAGCCATCATCTACATTGGGACAGGAGAAGTGCACCTACACTTCCCCTCTGAAAAGGTACGTCGTTACTTTAATGCTAACTACATTGTTGAAGAATTGTTGGTATTTCTTATGACTATTGGATAAATCCGCAAGCGCACAGATTATACCATTGTATCACTTCACCCAGAAGTATTCCAGGGTATCGTAATTTATATTCTCCCAAGGGAAAGCGAAGCTAGAAATAATAATAAAAGAGAGATCCTAGAGATCACCTCAATCTAGCACCAACTAGTGTAAGGGGGTAAATAATATAATGATAGGAAGGTAATGATGATGTAACAAACCGGTAAAGATAAGTAAGAGATGACTAGAGAGTATAACTATGTGGGAGGACAACGAGAGAGTCAAAAGGGTTCCTCTGATTCCAGCTCTACCTCTGTGGACTTAACTATGGCACTTAGCTAAGACAAACTTCGATTGATTCCTCAATACAAGTATGCTAGGTGAGGGGATAGATCAGTAGGAGGACAAAACTCCTACCGGACCGCGCCCTCTTCTTACGGGGGCCTTATCTTTTAAGAACTTTCCTATAAACACGTGGTAGAATACAACGACTAGACAAGGCTGTCACCGCTTGCTAGCTACCACAAACAATCCGTGCAACAAGAGATAACCAAAGGCAAGATTAAGTATAAGCACCACGCTTACACTTATTCTTACTACTCTAATTGTGTATACGGTCAACTAGAGCACCCTTCGAAAGGCGATGATCGCATACAGGAAAGGCCACAAGGATCTCGATTTAGTTTATAACAACTAATTGACAAGATAAACCACAACAATACTATAGCAAGTATAATATTGCACAAAGTAAAGACTAAGTAAAGTAAAGAAGGAATATTGCATTAAATAAGTAAAGTCTCACAAAAGAGAAAAGATACAAGATCTTATACCAGATTCTCCAGGAAGACAATATCCGGAAAACCCGAGCGAAGCTCAACTCAACTCTAACTCCCACACTAGAGAACACCCACTAGACTAATCTCCACTTGATAACAATAGTGGCTTGTATGGATTACATCATGATTAGAGAGGGAGGTCTAGGCCTCTATTTATAGTGGAGGATGGAGTAGGGGCTACTCTAGTGCCATGTCATCGATCCAAGGAGCTTCAAACCTCATCCCTTGGATCAAACCGTCATAGAACCGCCAGAAATGGATGGATTGGATTTCTGTCTCGTGGTAATTGGTATGGCGGTTGAGTGGGTCCCAACCGACCTAGGGGGTGGTTCGGCCGACCCCCCCTATGGCCAGTGGGCCACCCCTTAGCCTTCTGGTGGTGATCCCACTGGTCAGGGACTGAGTGGGGGCCAGGTGGGCCCAGGGGGTGGTCGGCCGACCCCCCCTAGGGGTCTTTGGCCCACCACGTCCTTCCTGGTGTTGGCCCCACTTGTCATGCACTCTTGGTTGGTTATTCTGAAGTGTTTGTCGTGTTTATTTCTTGGTGTGGGCCTATGGATCCATGTGCTTTGTTTGTGGACTGTTGAGAGAAAACATAGAGTGATCCAAGGGTTGGGAATCACTCTGGATTGCTTCACATGGATCATGTGTAACACCCAAAAATGTGCAATTCTTTGAAATAGATTAAAATAAATTTAAATGCATTTTCAGTGGGCATTATAACCTAGGAAAAGTATTTAAGATTTCATAAAATAAAATATATCATAAGGGTTAGAAACATTTTTGTTGCATACATGCTGATGCATAGTGTTTTGTATTGTTTGGCAATTTCAAATTTTCAAACTAGAATTCTTTTGCTCTTTGAAAATAGTTTTGAAATTCTAGGAATAAAAGAAAAGGACTTCTTTCTCTCTCTCCCTCCCTTATTCCTTTCTGGCCCGAAGGCCTGCTTCTCTCGGCCTAGTCTCCCCCCCTCTCTCTGTTTTGGGCCGGGATCCCGAGCATCGGCCCAACTTCCCCGGCAGCCCAGCCCCAACGCGTCGTCTGACGTCCCGGCCCTGCACCTGCAGGCGGACCCCGCGTGTCAGCCTCAACCCCCTCGCTTTCCTTCTTCCGCCTCCCCTCTCTTTCCTTTCTGGTGCCGCCGCCTTCCATTCTGCCGAGCGCGAATCCTTGCCGGATTTCGCCCTTTCCTTCGCGGTCGAACCCCCGAGCTATATAAATCCGAGCACCCTCACCTACCGCATCCACCCTGCCCTCTCGGGACACCACGGAGACGCCCAGCCGCCACCGCACACCTAGCACCAAGCCGCCGCCGCTGTTCGGCCGTCGGGATACACCAACGCCGCCTCCAACCACTCTCCGAGCTTCTCGTGGTGGTAAGAGAGCCCCCAAGAGCTCGCTCTCCCTCCCCCAACCTCTCTGTTGCGCCGCTCCACGTCCACCGTCGACCCGAGCCACCACACCGCGCGGACGCCTCGCCCTCGCGCGCAATCAGAAAAACCGACCCCGCCATCGTCTTCGCCATCTCCCTCTCTCTCTCCCGGTCCAATCCGCGTCGCAAATCGTGCACCGCAGTGGCGGATTGAACTGCGCCGCCCAACTCCGGCCATGGCGCCGCCGTCGGCTCTATCTCCGGCCGCCGCGCCGCCGCCCTGCCCTCCCTAATCTAATCGTGTCCATCCACCTCGGATCGGACGGCTCACAAGAGCCCCATACCGGTTCGGCCGACTGTTTTGCAAAAAGAACCCCGCCCCTTTTTAAGTCATAATCCACAGTCCCTTAGTGTCTTTATTCTTTACGTTTTCAGTTCTGGAAAGCGTACTCCCTTTCGGTTTTGTTTTATTTCGAAAATAAATAGAAAACCCTATTTACAGAATTGCCATCCATTTTCTTTTGCTCATAAAATGTTCATTTTAACTCCATTTTGATCCATTCAAATTGCGTTAGGATTGTATCGACGTAATATACGTGTTAATTAGTTAATAGTTCATGCTAGACAACTTTTAAATTATAAAACTTGGTTAGATCATATCTTCTTCGTTATAGCTCTGTTTTTCGTGATTCAAACGTCTATGTGATCGTAGTGAGACATAGATTAGTTTTATAAACTTTTAATCTTGTTTTATTATGGTTGGTGTACTATTCTAATCTATAGCCTTTGTTTGTTTGCATGATATGTCCCGGTATGATTGTATGTGATGTGGTGATCGAGTATAGACGGTGAGCAGTACGTGGGTGACCAGGAGGTTTTCTTTGAGCAGGAGCAGCAGAAACCTTTTGAGCAAGGCAAGTATACATGGGATCATCCTTGTTGTCCTAATCACCTTAAGCAATAATTCATGTTATGCATGTGTTTCCTTGACATCCTATATAGTTTTACCATAGACTTGTACCTTATACCTTGTTACCCTGGGATTTATGCATTGGGTAGATCAAGCTAGTGCTCCTGAAAAATAACTATGATCATGTAACCTTGACTAATGACTTATGCAATAACAGTAAAATATGCTTTTTAGCAACATGGATTAAGGTGATCTAGAGCACAGTTTTTGAGATGCTCTAGAACCTCTGTAAGCGATCACCCGGGATTTACAGTACAACCATGAGAGGTACATGGCTCTGGCTTTAGTTAAGTAAGAGGGTTACTTTCTCGCATGTGATAGTTCATGAAAGTTGCCATTGCCGCACGGTTGCGGGGTACGGCCGGAGTGGCTACCGCTGCGCGTGTGTACCATCGAGGGGTCCCCGTATACCCCTTGCCCGTGGATCCGTAGTGTCTGTTGTATGTCAGCGAGCCCCTCTGAAAGACTTCATAGTGTACCCTGCCCGCTCACCTCGGCAGTGTTTTGGGAGTTATAAACCCGAGCATATGGGTAACACGACTCATGGGTAAAGTGTACAACCTCTGCAGAGTGTTAAAAACTGATATATTAGCCGTGCTCACGGATACGAGCGGCCTGGAATTCTTATGGAACAGAATGGCTTTAATCTACGATCTACTCGTTTGCTATTCATTATACATGTTTACTTGATCATATGGTTATTGGGCTTTTGATATTATTAATGCTATCCTAATGTTAAAATTGTAATAATATAAAAGCTGATGCAGTTAAACCAGTGTCATACTTTTTGAGCCTCATGAACCCCATGCTTACTTGTTGAGTACTAGAAGTACTTACGCTTGTTTATTTCTTTTCAATATTTGGATAAAAATCCCGGATGGGTACCAGATTATCAGAGTTATGAGGAGTATCCTGAGGATTACTAGGTTTGGAGTCAACCAGTTGACGTCCCTGTGCGATGGAGCTTCGCGAGAGTTATCTTTTATTTCCGCTGTTATGTAATAGACTTTAATTAGATACTTATACGCTATGTAATAAACACCTGTAATGGTACATTTTTGATAATTTTTCGGCTTATGTGTGTGACTGATCTCTGGGCACACATAAGGTTTATGCATCTCGTTTTGTCTTTAAAACTGGGTGTGATAGATTGGTATCAGAGCCGTGTTGACTGTAGGACGCAAGCCTAGTTAGAATTGGTTCTTAGGAATGCTCTTTTCATGCTTTTATACATTGTTATTAATTGCTAAAACTACTACTCATCTAAAAATTATGTTATCTTGATTCTAACTTAATTCTCATCTTTGCTTTTCCATAGATGGCACGCAACAAGCAGACTGCTCGCAAGTCCACTCGTCCCCCACCGAAGTACGCGCCAATGGAGCCCCGCGAGGACGAAGAAGAAGAAGTCCAAGAAGTGAGCTCAGGAGACAGCCGCTCCAAGACTCCCTCTGATGGGAACAGCCGCTCCAGGACTCCCTCTAGTGGTTCCAAGGACAGTGGAGAACGCTTGGGATGGACCAATCACTTCCACTTCAAGGAGGGAGACGATGAGGATTACTACCATGGCCTGCTGAAGTGGACACTGGAGAACCACTACGCCGACTGGAAGTCTGATGTGAAGTACATGTGCTATGAGAACAAGCACTTCTAGGACCCCTCCTAATGGAAGTGTACCCTCTACATCTGCATCCGGAAAGACGTCACCCAGTTGTGGCAAGTGGAGGCCGTCTATGAGCCCAAGATAAGCCGTGCCAGCATGATGGAGTGCATGGAGGATACAGCTCGCATGGCCTTCTTTGATCTTCGTGCTCATCGTCGTAACCGGATGATGGAGGATAAGTACCGGCACCTGCCCTTCGAGACCCATGAGGGTTGGTCCATGTTCGAGGTGAGAGATGGGTATGACGACGTCACCAAGGTGATGATCGACTTTGCTCATGAGTTGATGCAGCAAGTCGAGGTGCTGACTGATGAGCTAGGTGGTCAGCGCAAGCTACTCAAGAGAGCTCGTGCAGAGAATGATGAGCTCAGAGGACTCCTGAAGATGCCCAAGTTCCACCAGAAGCTTCCCCCAGTTTTTCTCCCATAGGTCGAGTACCACACCCGATGTAATAAAATGCTAGCAGCGAGAGTTGAGTCAAGTCTTGTCGTGTCATGTGAACATGGTTTTGCTTAATGGTTTGTTATTATTCTTATGAGTTATTTGGAGTTTTTCTATGAGTGTTGGAACATTGTGGGCCTGTCCACAAGTTCCTTAGTTAAGAACAAATAAGTTTGATATAAATAAAAGTGCTAGCGAGTGGGTTATCCTATTTTCTATCTTGCTGTTTTATGGACCAGTCAGTAGTCTTTAGGTTGTATCTCAAAGTGAGTTCGTCCAATGATCATGAAATTTTTATGGCAACAACTATACTTCATTACCTTTCTAATGAATCTTGAATTATGTTCATACCTGTTCTGGTTTGGGAGATATGACAGTTACAAGATAAGGCTTCTGCGCAGTCTGGAACTCAGGAACAACTTTGTTAACTTTCTGTTTTCACCTATTTTCACATTCGAGAATTATGAAAGTTGTAGGAAATTTCATAAGATTTCCAACCATGTAAATTGCACATTTGTTTGACATCTGGAACATGAGATATTCCTGTTTTACAGTACCGCTTGTAATGTTCAGATTCCAGAAAGTTATGCTCAGTCACGTGTTTTGATGATCAATGAATCTAAAGGTCGTACTATGTGTTTTGGATAACAGATGGCCGCAAGAGGAGGTAGAGGAAGAGGCCGTGGCAGAGGTGCACCACCACCACCCCCACTACCACCACCACCAGCACCCCCGACCATGACTATTGAGCAGTTCATGGGAGTGCAGGCACAGTTGATGCAAACAATGATGCAACACCTTCAGAATCACCCTGCACCACCACCACCACCACCACCACCTGTCCAGCCACGGGACAAACGTGGAGAGTTTATGAAAGGTCGCCCTCCGGTGTTCACCCATGCTTCTGAACCACGGGAGGCGGACGACTGGTTGAGAGATATGGAGAAGTAGCTGAATATCGCCCAATGCAATGAGCGTGAGAAGGTGCTCTACGCATCCGGCCAACTGCAGGGTGCCGCTAGATTGGTGGGACTCGTACATGTATGGACGTCCCAACAATGCACCAGAGGTATCTTGGCAGGAGTTCACAGATAGCTTCAGGTCTTATCATATTCCTGAAGGCATAGTGGAGCTCAAGCAGGAGGAGTTCAGAGCTCTGAGACAAGGGTCCATGACTGTGGCGGAGTATCGTGACAAATTTGCTCAGTTGTCTCGATATGCTCCTCATGAGGTTGCCAACGACGCTGACAAGCAGCGCCGCTTTCTGATGGGTCTCTATGATGGTTTGCAGTTGCAACTGATGTCCAATCTCTACCCTAACTATCAAGCCCTTGTGAACCGCGCTATTGTTATTGACAACAAGTGCAAGAAGATGGAAGCCAAGAAGAGGAGGCTTCAGGGACCAGCTTCAGGAAGCAACACCCGCCAGCGACCCAACCCCCCACAGAACTTCCAGCAGAGGTACCAGGGTCCGAACAACCAGTGGAACTGTGGTTAGCTCCCGCAGTGCAGTCAGTTCCCTCCGCACCCGCAGAACCAGCAACAGACTGGGCCACAAGCGCCAAGACAGGGGAACCCCAATGCTACCCCAATGAAGAATAGTGCTCCTAACACCCCCAATAGGTGCTTCCGATGCAACAAGGAGGGGCACATGTCCTACAACTGTCCAGAAAAGCCGAACCCACCGAACCAAAACAACCAACAGAGGCCAAGGCAACAGCCTCCGGCCAATAGTGGAAAGGTGAACCATGTCTCGGCAGATTCTGCTCAGGAGGCTCCTGAAGTTATGATGCGTACGTTCCGTATCAACTCTATCCCCGCTACTATACTTTTTGATTCTGGAGCGTCGCACTCTTTCATTTCTCAAGCTTTCATTAGAGTGCATGATATTTCATTACGTACCATGAAAACCCCCATAATAGTAAACTCACCGGGAGGGACTTTGTCTGCAAATTACTATAGTCCTTCAGCTAGTGTGCTCCTAAGGGGGGTAGCCTTTGAGGTTGAATCCATTATGCTAAGGACAACTAGTATTGATCTCATTCTGGGAATGGATTGGATGAAACGATACAAGGCAGTGATTCAGTGCCAAGAGAAGGTTGTTGTCTTGACCTCACCTAAAGGGGATAGAATCAGTGTGGAAGTTGTTTTGAAAGCTCCTCAAATGGCTACTGTGAATCAACTAGATTATGATGATCGTGAACATGAATCAGTTGTTGATGAGTTCCCAGATGTTTTCCCCGATGACTTGCTAGGTATGCCACCCGACCGAGACATTGAATTTCTTATTGAACTTTTGCCTGGTACTGCACCTATTGCTAAGCGTCCATATAGGATGGGGGTTAATGAGTTAGGAGAACTTAAGAAACAGTTGCAGGAGTTACAAGAGAAGGGTTTCATACGTCCTAGCTCTTCACCTTGGGGAGCTCCAGTGATCTTTGTTGACAAGAAGGATGGTACGCAACGGATGTGTGTGGATTACCGTTCGCTCAATGAGGTAACTATCAAGAACAAGTACCCTCTACCAAGGATTGATGACCTGTTTGACCAGTTGAAGGGAGCTTGTCTGCTCTCAAAGGTTGATCTTCGATCGGGATATCACCAATTGAAGATACGTGCCTCTGACATACCTAAGACTGCGTTTACTACAAGGTATGGGCTATATGAGTACACTGTGATGTCATTTGGGCTAACTAATGCACCTGCCTACTTCATGTACTTGATGAATAAGGTGTTCATGGAGTTTCTTGACAAGTTTGTGGTAGTGTTCATTGATGACATTCTAGTCTACTCCAAGAATGAGGAAGAACATGCAGAACATCTCAGGTTGGTCTTGCAGAAGCTCAGAGAACACCAGTTGTATGCTAAAAGGAGCAAGTGTGAGTTTTGGTTGAAGGAAGTATCCTTCCTAGGTCATGTTATATCCAATGGAGGAATAGCAGTGGACCCAAGTAAGGTGGCAGATGTGTTGAATTGGAACCCACCTACCAGTGTGACCGAGATTCGTAGTTTCCTTGGACTGGCTGGTTACTACCAAAGATTCATTGAAGGTTTCTCCAAGCTTGCTAAACCAATGACTGCATTGTTAGAGAAGAATGCTAAGTTTGTATGGTCTGAGAAGTGTCAAACTAACTTTGAAGAATTAAAGAAGTGGTTAACCACAACACCAATGTTGATTTTGCCAGACCTGAACAAGAGCTTCTCCATATATTGCGATGCATCTCGTCTGGGTCTTGGTTGTGTGCTTATGCAAGAAGGCAGAGTTGTTGCTTATGCATCGAGGCAGTTAAGGAAGCATGAGTTGAATTATCCTACACATGATTTGGAGTTAGCAGTTGTGGTACATGCACTGAAGATCTGGAGACACTACTTGGTCGGTCACAAGAGTGATATTTACACGGATCACAAGAGTTTGAAGTACATATTCACCCAGTCAGATCTGAACTTGAGGCAACGCCGTTGGTTGGAATTGATCAAGGACTATGACTTGGAGGTACATTATCACCCTGGAAAGGCGAATGTTGTGGCAGATGGCCTCAGTAGGAAAAGTTATGCCAATGAAGTACACCTCGAGATACAGTCCAAAGAGTTGTGTGCTCAGTTAGCGCATCTCAACTTGGGTTTTGTTAATGGTGCTATGGAGTTAGTTTTGGAACCAACTCTGGAATAGGAGATACGCAAGGGTCAGTTGGAGGATGAGAAACTAAAAGAGATTGCTGAGAATATTGTGATTGGCAAGGCACCAGGTTTCAGTCTGCATGACAATGATACCCTTTGGTTTGGTAAGAGGTTATGTGTACCTAAAGTGAAAGAGATCCGTGAGACAATTCTGCGAGAGGCTCACGACTCAGCTTATTCTATACACCCCGGAAGTACCAAGATGTATCTGGACTTGAAGGAGAAGTATTGGTGGTATGGATTAAAGAGAGATGTTGCAGAGTATGTGACACTGTGTGTTACCTGTCAGAGGGTTAAGGCAGAACACCAGCGACTAGCAGGATTGTTGCAACCGATGAGGGTTCCCGAGTGGAAATGGGAAGAAGTTGGTATGCATTTTATCGTGGGTTTACCTCATACTCCGGGAGGATATGATTCCATATGGGTGATTGTGGACAGATTGACTAAAGTTGCACATTTCCTACCAGTGAAGACCACCTACCATGGGCCGAAATTGGCTGAGTTATACATGGAAAGGATTGTGTGCATGCATGGGGTACCTAAGAAGATTATCTCTGATAGGGGTACCCAGTTCACATCTCACTTCTAGCAGCAGATACATTCCGCTCCGGGGACAAAGTTGAACTTCAGTACAGCATATCACCCCTAGACAGATGGGCAGAGTGAGCGAACGAATCAGATACTCGAGGATATGTTGAGAGCATGCGCACTCCAACATGGGACTAGTTGGGATAAGAGTTTGCCATATGCTGAGTTCTCTTATAACAACAGTTACCAGAAGAGTCTCAAGATGGCACCATTTGAGGCTTTGTATGGAAGGAAGTGTAGAACCCCGTTGTTCTGGAATCGGACGGGGGAAAGTCAAGTGTTTGGACCAGATGTGTTGAAGAGTGCAGAGGAAGAGGTGCGAACAATAAGAGAAAACTTGAAAGTTGCACAGTCCCGACAAAAGAGTTATGCTGACACCCGCAGAAGAGATTTGGCTTTCAAAGTAGGTGACTACGTCTATCTAAAAGTGTCACCTATGAGAAGCGTAAAGAGGTTCAATATGAAGGGTAAGTTAGCACCTAGATATGTTGGTCCCTTCAAGATAGTGGAGCGACGTGGGGAAGTAGCTTATCAGCTAGAGTTGCCTGAGAGTCTAGCAGGTGTACACGATGTCTTTCATGTGTCACAGTTGAAGAAGTGTTTGCGTGTGTCAGAGGAGCGGATACCTTTGGATGAGTTGGCAGTTAAGGAGGATCTCACCTATGAGGAATACCCGATAAAGATCTTGGAAACGGCAGAAGGAGTCACAAGGAGCCGAGTCATTCGTATGTGCAAAGTTCAGTGGAATCGGTATTCAGTGGATGAGGCAACTTGGGAAAGAGAAGAGGATCTGAAAAAGACATACCCGCAGTTGTTCGAGTAAGCCAGCTGAATCTCGGGACGAGATTCATTTAAGGGGGGTAGATTTGTAACACCCAAAAATGTGCAATTCTTTGAAATAGATTAAAAGCAATTTAAATGCATTTTCAGTGGGCATTATGACCTAGGAAAAGTATTTAAGATTTCATAAAATAAAATATATCATAAGGGTTAGAAACATTTTTGTTGCATACATGCTGATGCATAGTGTTTTGTATTGTTTGGCAATTTCAAAATTTCAAACTAGAATTCTTTTGCTCTTTGAAAATAGTTTTGAAATTCTAGGAATAAAAGAAAAGGACCTCTTTGTCTCTCACCCTCCCTTATTCCTTTCTAGCCCGAAGGCCTGCTTCTCTCGGCCCAGTCTCCCCCCCCCCTCTCTCGGTTTTGGGCCGGGATCCCGAGCACCGGCCCAACTTCCCCGGTAGCCCAGCGCCAGCGTGCCATCTGACGTTCCGGCCCACACCTACAGGTGGACCCCGCGCGTCAGCCTCACCCCCCTCGCTTTCCTTCTTCATCCTCCCCTCTCTTTCCTTTCTGGCGCCGCCGCCTTCCATTCTGCCGAGCGCGAATCCTCGTCGGATTTCACCATTTCCTTGGCGGTCGAACCCCCGAGCTATATAAATCCGAGCACCTCACCTACCGCCTCCACCCTACCCTCTCGGGACACCACGGAGATGCCCAGTCGCCGCCGCCGCTATTCGGCCGTCGGGATACACCAGCGCCGCCTCCAACCACTCTCCGAGCTTCGCGTGGTGGTAAGAGAGCCCCCAGGAGCTCGCTCTCCCTCCCCCAACCTCTCTGTTGCGCCGCTCCATGTCCACCGTCGACCCGAGCCGCCAAACCGCGCGGACGCCTCGCCCTCGCGTGCAATCGGAAAAACCGACCCCGCCATCGTCTTCTCCATCTCCCTCTCTCTCTCCCGGTCCAATCCGCGTCGCAAATCGTGCACCGCAGTGGCGGATTGAACTGCGCCGCCCAACTCCAGCCATGGCGCCGCCGTCGGCTCTATCTCTGGCCGCCGCGCCACCACCCTGCCCTCCCTGATCTAATCGTGTCTATCCACCTCGGATCGGACGACTCACAGAGCCCCATACCGTTTCGGCCGACTATTTTGCAAAAAGAACCCCGCCCCTTTTTAAGTCATAACCCGCAGTCCCTTACCGTCTTTCTTCTTTATGTTTTCAGTTCCGGAAAGCGTACTCCCTTTCGGTTTTGTTTTATTTCGAAAATAAATAGAAAACCCTATTTATATAATTGCCATCCATTTTCTTTTGCTCATAAAATGTTCATTTTAACTCCGTTTTGATCCATTCAAATTGTGTTAGGATCGTATCGACGTAATCTACATGTTAATTAGTTCATAGTTCATGTTAGACAACTTTTAAATATATTGAATCACTTAATCTCTTTTAATCTCTAGTTTAAATTATAAAACTTGGTTAGATCATATCTTCTTCGTTATAGCTCCGTTTTTCGTGATTCAAACGTCTATGTGATCGTAGTGAGACGTAGATTAGTTTTATAAACTTTTAATCTTGTTTTATTATGGTTGGTGTTCTGTTCTAATCTATAGCCTTTGTTTGTTTGCATGATATGTCCTTGTATGATTGTATGTGATGTGGTGATCGAGTATAGACGGTGAGCAGTACGTGGGTGACCAGGAGGTTTTCTTTGAGCAAGAGCAGCAGAAACCTTTTGAGCAAGGCAAGTATACATGGGATCATCCTTGTTGTCCTAATCACCTTAAATAATAATTCATGTTATGCATGTGTTTCCTTGACATCCTATATAGTTTTACCATAGACTTGTACCTTATACCTTGTTACCCTGGGATTTATGCATTGGGTAGATCAGGCTAGTGCTCCTGAAAAATAACTATGATCATGTAACCTTGACTAATGACTTATGCAACAACAGTAAAATATGCTTTTTAGCAACATGGATTAAGGTGATCTAGAGCACAGTTTTTAGCAACCGTATACCCCTTGCCCGTGGATCCGTAGTGTCTGTTGTATGTCAGCGAGCCCCTCTGAAAGACTTCATAGTGTACCCTGCCCGCTCACCTCGGCAGTGTTTTGGGAGTTATAAACCCAGGCATATGGGTAACACGACTCATGGGTAAAGTGTACAACCTCTGCAGAGTGTTAAAAACTGACATATTAGCCGTGCTCACGGATACGAGCGGCCTGGAATTCTTATGGAACAGAATGGCTTTAATCTACGATCTACTCGTTTGCTATTCATTATACATGTTTACTTGATCATATGGTTATTGGGCTTTTGATATTATTAATGCTATCCTAATGTTAAAATTGTAATAATATAAAAGCTGATGCAGTTAAACCAGTGTCATACTTTTTGAGCCTCATGAACCCCATGCTTACTTGTTGAGTACTAGAAGTACTTACGCTTGTTTATTTCTTTTCAATATTTGGATAAAAATCCCGAATGGGTACCAGATTATCAGAGTTATGAGGAGTATCCTGGGGATTACTAGGTTTGGAGTCAACCAGTTGACGTCCCTGTGCGATGGAGCTTCGCGAGAGTTATCTTTTATTTCCGCTGTTATGTAATAGACTTTAATTAGATACTTATACGCTATGTAATAAACACCTGTAATGGTACATTTTTGATAATTTGTCGGCTTATGTATGTGACTGATCTCTGGGCACACATAAGGTTTATGCATCCCGTTTTGTCTTTAAAACTGGGTGTGACATCATGGCTGAGGGAGGCGGCCTGGTGGGCCCACATGGTGGTCGGCCGACCCCCTATGTGGGTCTCACTGGGTCTTCTTTGCTCCATTTCTTTATTCCTGCAATCAAACACTCCATGGACATGTAGAACTGGTTATTTGATAAAATATGCTCATGTTGTGTTTGTTTATCCTTGATCCTGGGTCTGTTGGCATTATTTTAGTTATATAAATTTTGGTCATAATTTGTGCCAACAAGAATCTAAGTAGAATAGAACGAGAAGAAGATGTCGCTACCGCAACCAGAAGAGGCAGAACACCAAGGACGAATGGGCAAGCTATAAAGGAGAAGTTTCAAGGCACGAGAGCGGAGACTCTTGTGAAGGAGAGGTATGTCCTTTCAATTGTAATGAATATCTAGAAACAAGAGTTTGTCCTAGGAAGGCTACCACACCAACACAAGTGTGGAGAAAAAAATAAATCATACCAGAAGAAGAAGCGCAGCCGGAGGCGCCAGCTACGCCGTCCAACGAGCCCTAGGAGAACTAAGGACGTATGGAGTCCTGTTCGGAGGACTTAAACCACCGAACATTGTGCCAAGAGGTAACACTTGGTAGTTATCTTTTCCCTTAATTATTTACTTCTTCAATTTAGTTAATCATGTTTATACCATCTTAGAAAGAAAATAAAAATGTTTAAAACTATTAAGCCCCATGTGAATACACTCGTGGCATAAAACCCATGAGTATACTCGCTGTGATGGTCTAAAAATAAATATGTTTTTGTTTTATAAAATATAAAATATAAAAATTATAAGTCTATGATCCTGCTAAATAATAACACCCAGTAGAGGAAGCTCAACATGATCCAGGCTAAAGATTTATGGCTAACACTTAATCAGTTCCACAAGTTTTGTTGTCTATTTGAGCTTTCACATAATTCAAGGATCAAAGAAGAACAACAACTAGAGGACATCCAAACACCTCTGCTACCTGTCAGCTACACCAGAAGAAATTATGTCAAAATCAAGCTTGGGGGAGAGCACCCCCACGTACCAACTACATCAGAATAAATTACGTCAAAATCCAGCTTGGGGGAGAGCACCCCCATACTCAGCTAAGTATTTCTACCTATCGGTCTTTATATTCTACTAAAAAATAGAAAAAAGATGCATAATCATAGAAAACCAAATAAATATTTTCCTGCTTGTATATTTGTGTCTTTGATTAGTTTCCAAGTTTGCTAATAAATAATAGGAGAGAATAAAATAAAATAGCTATGCTAAAATGAATCCCAATGATAAACTCTTAATATGGAGATGATGAATAGATGCTCTGTCGTAATACCTTTCAAGTACCTAGTTTTTAAATTTGATCTCTCTCTCAAGTTAGGCATAATTGTTATGGTTTGAAATTTGCTCTGAACCTAAAACTTGTGGGAGGAAGTACCTGATCTAAGTCTAAGTCGTTGACGGATATGATATGGGAAGGTTTGAGTTACTATTTATTTGCTCCTAAAGATACTAGAATTCTGGAGAATTTTATCTTTTGAAAACTTTGAAAATACCACATGATGAGTTCCTGTATGACGAGAGTTTAAATTCCTACCATAGCCATATATACATGCTTACTAGATTAGGAAACCACACATTTTTACATACTGCTTATGAGCATTGAGTGTGGTCAAGCTGTGCGACCCTCGGGAACTAGTCATGCGGTTTGAATCAAGATTCACACACATCCATACATGCTGCTTCTACCTCAAAAGTACGCATTCAATTACACTACACCCACATATGCTACTTCTATCCCAGAAGTACGCATCCACATATATCCACTCATTCCCATCTCCAGATCCACCCACCAAAAACATTCTACTCCTAATCCGGGAGAGAATAGAAACACATAAATATTCTCCTATTCCTGTTTTATCCCTGTGAAATAAAGGCTCCAGTCAATGTTCGCTTTATAGCTCTACAAGAATGAGTGCTCTTGAAAAAAAAGAAAAAAAAGAAAAAAAGAGAAGAAAAAAAAGAGAGATACGAGGAAATAAAAAGGGCAAAATGTCCGCCAACCTCGAAAAAAATAAAAAGTGAGAAGAGAGGTAAAAATGGACAAGTGTCCGAAAGTAGAATTAGGGGTACAAGATACTCACTTCAAAAAAAGTATTATATCGAGCATCTGATTCCTTCCAAAAAGGTTTCAAATATAAGAAAGGTATATTTATCAGAAGGGAGCATAAGTAGAATTAGACTTTCACCACTGCCACTATCATCATCATTCACCACTACCATTATCATCATCATACACCATTCATTCACCACACATGCACATCTTGATTTGGCTTATTGACATGTTCCTTTGGATCTGCGGTTTGACTATACAACATATGTCTTGTAAGTATGTATACGCTATCTCCCACCTATGAGCTCCAGATATTAGCCTATTAGAAGTAGGGTGAGAGAGAGAGGGAAATACCACAATGCCTTATACCACAAATACCACATATTTGAGAGAAAGGCATACATCATCAATGCCTTGGTAAGGATCCTGAAATACCACAAAGGAGCGACTGAGAGAGTCATACAAGGAATCTCTGAGTTTTATTTTGAAAATCTCTAAAAACCCCGGAGCTATAGTTGATCGAAGAGCAAGGTACATGGTGCTTGACTGGACCATTCTGTCCTTCAACTACCCAAGACATAGGTGACGGTTACAAGCCCCATGGTGGAAGGTAAAAAGAGTAAGTTTTTTATCTTAATAGTTGATTTAATCCAGAGATGAGATCTTATTTGAAAGCATGTGTACCTGTAAGGCGTGAAAGCATTGCAGCAACTCCTGATCCATCACTGAGTCTATCTTTGCTCAGGGACGAGCAAAAGGTAAGCTTGGGGGAGTTGTTGATGGTCCTTAAGTACCAAAATTAACCATCAACTAAACAAGGATAAGGATCTAAATGAATCCAACAACTAGAAATAAGGTTTAAACTAATAGAATTCTACGAGTTTTGGTGAATGTCTGTTTCTACAGGGGGATATCAGGAAATATGGAGGAAAGGCCCACATGTCATGTTTACATAGAGATAATTATCATTCGAACGAAAAAGAATAATCTAGAAGGGTCAAGAAGGCGCGGGAAGAAGCGAGAGGCCAAGCGGGCCCAGTGGCAGGGGGCACGCCCTACCCCTTGGGGCGGCCACCCTAGGGTTGAGCCCAACAGGCTCTGCCCTATGGGACCACCTCTCCACCGCCATTAAGGATGCATCTAAGCCCTCCATCAAGGTCGGTTTGATCCAACGACCGACGTTCATTTGAGGAGGCTATATAAGGAAAGCCCCCTGACCCTGAGGAGGAGAGCCTCTCTGACTCATTCATTATTCATCATCCATCTCAAGAGGAGAAGCCCCTGATCAAGCCCTAGAGCCACCACATCAACTAGATCTCTAGTTTAGCATAGATATATAGGATTAGAACTAGAAGGAGTCAATCTTGGATTGGTTTCCGGATCTGTTAGGAGGATTATTGGTAATTCTCTATCTAGTTCTTCATTGTTCTTCATTTGTTCTTCAATATTATGAATATGACTTTGCTCTACTTCATTATATTGTCTATGACTTTACTCAATTCGTTTATGTTCTTAGTTATATTATTCTTAGTTTATTATGATTATATACTTGGCATAGTTAGAGCTGAATCATATGCATGTTTAGGATCATATAGCGTTTATCCACCAGTACTATGGGTAAATGATAGCTATTGTGTAGGCGTGGTGCCTAGACCGTATTTATCTGCGATTGTACCCTACATTCCGGATCGTGAGGTAGTTCGCGGGAGTGACAGTCCTGTTGAGTCCTTTGTAGTCCTCCTCCCGCTTGTAGGGCAGGTAGAGCAGTTCTATTAAGGGGAAATGATTGCTATGTTCTTCACTTCCTTAGTAATACTCACTATACATGAATATCTCTTTTCTCGCCATGATTGCCAAGTGTAATTGCTCTAATCATAGTATACTAGACTGTATAGTTAAGAATAACTTAGGAAATATCTTTGTAGTTCATCCTAATTCCATGCTAATGACTTGCTAGAATATCTGTTGAGGTGCTTATCATTATCTTATGTGGCTATATTTATGTTGATCAGTATTTATCTTTTGTCACTATTCATTCATTATCTATATCTTATGTGACACTTATCTTGTACTGAGTGAGATAGATGAAAACTCTCCATTACACATGCAGTGATACTCATTGATCATTAATACTCATTCCTCATTTATTCCTTAGTATCCCTTCCCAGTGGTAAAAATATAAATAACAATGCCTGGAATACTCCTGGTTAAAATGCTACTTCTGTATTATCTGTGCACTTGCAGAAACACATTTCTATTCATATTCACTTAGAGCAATTGCATATTTTAATACCGCATCTCTCTGCCATGATGGGGATGACAACTTGGCTTAAGTGGCATGAGAGGTGGTTAACCCTTTTTGGCGCCGTTATCAGAAATAGAAATTATTCTACTTTTGGTAATGACGTTAAGAAGCATCAACAATCTACAACAATCATATTTCTCTTTTGAATGGAAAAGTTAGCAATAAAAACTCACCCATATTACCTTAGTCCTCCACGGGGCTTATGGCTTTATCCTTTGTCTTGGGTGGTTGAGAGATAGAACAACTTGACTTGAGCACTAGTTTTCTTATTCTTTAACAAGTTTCATATAGGAGGTTTTGTAAAGTTTTGAAAAATAAAGACTTAGTGTTCCTCAAATGGTACTCTTGAGTCGCTCATAAGGTGTATGATTCCTCACCAAGGCACATAATTGAAGTTTGCCTTCTTTTCATCCTATCTCTAAAGGCTTATGTGGAGCTATAGGGTAGGATAAAGATGTATCAAACTTACTTTGCATATGTTGTAAAGTCAAATTCCGGATCCAAGGAGAGAAGTGTCATACTCTTAGATCAAGATGTGCAAGTGTGTGGATCATGACAAATGATAAATACTCCTCTATTTGATATGATCTCTCTTTCTAACTTATAACTTTGAGACATAGCTATCATTATTTTTATTTTTTATGAGCTTTGATTTGCTCACCATTTTTCTAAAACTTGGTGTGACAACCTGTGTCAAGCTTGCATTAGGAGCATCATTAGCCACTACGCATAAGCATTTCATTGCATTCATGTTTACTTGTGCTATCATTTCATGTGTGTTTATTTATATCTGTTACACTAGAAATGGATAGGTGTTGTGCTCTAAATCTTGATCACCATGTTTAGCTAAGTTTGTTACACCTAGAATAAAGAGTAGATTGCTTGTCTTTCTAATTACTTTGTATAATTAAGCTTAGTTTACTTTCTAAGATTTAAAGTAATTCTTTTTCCCTAGATGGCTTAAATGAGTTTTTAATCCACCACCCTTGAACTATTGGTTTTCAGGAAATATGACCTACATGAAAAATGTAGAGAATAATATTCTGAACAACTTTGGTTTAAGTTTCAAATCTTAGTTTTGAGTTTTTGAAACTATTTTAAATCAAATTCAGTTGAAACAAATCAAAGGAAAATGGAAAAGGAAAAGAATTTCAGAACTAGGTCGCGTCCTCGCTTTCGGCCCAATCGGCCTTACCGCGGCCCAACTCGCGCCCGCACCCTGCTCGCACCTGCGCGCCCCGCGCACGCACGACACACGTGCGACGCACGCGTCGCTCACGGGCGAGCGCCCGCGCCCAATCACGGCTGCGCCGTACGCCGGCGTCGCCTGCCGCGTGGCGGCCAATTCCTGCACCGCGCCGAACGACCAGAACCGCTCACGTGCCGCGCTGCGCACTGCCCCCCTGCGCCGACCAAAACGCCGCACACGCCATCGTCTCTGTCGCGCAGAGCGCAGCGCTGCGCCGCGCCTGCACCTTGCCGTCGCGTCGCTGCTGCTCCGGCAGACCCGACCGGACCTCGCACTATCCCGCTCGCCATCAAAGCACGAAGCAGCGCTAACGGCGCTAGGGCCAAGAACGCTTCGCGTAGGCGCTGTCACGCCCCTGCTTCGCCGCCGTAGAGTTGCCAACACCGCTGCCACCCGCTGAGCCATCGCGTCGTGGTTACGCCGCCACAGTGCTGCGTCCGATCAGCGCCCCACCCCGTCACACTCGCACTCGAGCGCAAATCCGCGCTAACGGCGCGTCGACCAAGCCGCGCTCTGCCCCGCGCGCTCCACGGCTGCTCCACGCACGCAGACGCGCTACGCCACTGCCACCGCCGCACCGTCGCATCCAGGCCCCCACCGGCCATGACCGCATAGAAGAAAGCGCCTATACGTCCTGCCCCTCTCTTACTCGCCAGCATTCACCCGCATTTCCTCACTCGCCCGCACTGCCTCTGCTCTTGCCGCGCCGCGCACCGAGAGCACCGCAGCGCCCCCTTTTCAAATCCGCCACCATCCGAGCGTCTCTGCTCGATCCATCTCGCACACACGCTCGCCTTCGCCTCGCACACGCACTGCTCTCCTTGCTTTAGCCAGCCGAGCTCCACCGTTGCCAGACCACCGTCGCCGTTCCTCGGCTCGGAGTTTCCACCGCAACGACCAAACTTAGTTCACCCCTCTCCGACCCGCTTCTGTCACCTCCATCTTCGTGGAAGCTTCACCAGAGGTAGTAGAGGTGAGAACACCCTTCCGCCAGCTCTATCGCACCCTGGAACAACACAGCACCATTGGCCGTGTGCCATTGCCGCCACCGCAGAGCTCACACGTGGCCTGGCTTCCACAGAGCCTCTCTGGTTCAACTAACCCCCACGCTGCACTCCCCACACCACCGTGGTGCTCACGCGCACGCTTGCTGGGTAACATACCGCTGGTAATCACCCAGCCGCTTCGCACCGCCGCATTGCTCTGCCACCGCACATCGCCGGCCACTTTCACGGCCGCGCTGGTTCAACCGACACCCCCAATCGATGTGCGTTGTCACCCCGAGCATGCCAAACCTAGCCGCGCCGGTCAGCGTCGGTGCCCTGCCTTGCACTCGCTGGCATGTGGACCCGAGTTGACCACGGGGTCCCACCTGTCAGCTCGGCCTCCCGCACGCTCTGAGCCGAGTCCAGTACTGTTCATCCATGGGCCGAATGCAGAGATGCTTTTCCTTTTTCTATTTTCAATAAATCGGTTAATGCTTGTTTATTTTGTATCTAGAGTTTGGTAAATCCTAAAATGGTGAAATCAATTGTGTTAGACTCTATAAATGATGATCCTTCTGTTAAAAATATAAAGGTAATTTTTGGAGAATGTCTTCAGTATTAATGTTTAAATAATCCTTTTCTGCATTTATCAAAGTTAATTGTGTTCCTGCATGATTTGAGCAAATAAAAATATGAGGTTTTTATGCTAGCTCTGTTATCTTGTGTAGAAGCTAGGAAAAATATGAAATGCCATATTTCTATGTAATTTTTATTTATCACCTATTAAAATGTGTTTCTGCTGCTTTCTTAGTTTAATTCCTGTGGTAAATCTGTACATGTATAAATCATGAAACTTTTTGTGTAGCCTCTGTATGTCATGCTCTGTCTAGGAAATATATAATATGTGGTATGTTGTATGGCAGAAAAGATACTTGTAGTTCAAGTATCCTTTTCTAGGGTTTTTTGGAAAATCATGTAGGATATAATATGTTTGTGCCGATCATGGAACTTTCTTGATAAATATGTTTCTGAGTAAAGAACTTGTTAAAAATAAGATATAGCATGTTTCACCTTGTTAAAAATATATGTAGGAATAAGTGCTTTTTCTATATTTAAATTCATCTTTTTGTATCTGCTAGCTGGTAGCTTTGCTATGGGTGAATTTTATGCAGTAGTATTCTTTAAGCATGCTTTGCCTCCTGTAATTTTTGTAGATTTTTGTGAGCATTTTATTTTAGGCCTGCTGTGTAAAGTGACACTACAGTGAGTACTTTGTTTAATTCCAAAAGCATTGTTGAAGTGTTTAATTCTTGTTCAAGCATCATCCCTGCACCATAAGTAATTGTATGCATTGCAAACATACAGGATCACTAGAGGAACCTCAGGAGCAACTTCCAGAGGAAGGAGTCCAGGAGGTGCAGGAGTTGAACGAGGAGCACCACGAGCTCGACACTAACCTCCCCGAGTGCTCTGACCACCAGCCCTCCACCTTCACTCAAGGCAAGCCCCGAAGCATCCTTAATCCTCCCAGTATTTATAATTAATCTACTTGAGTATTTTATACTGTGATGCATCAGGTGCTAGGAATTGATTGAATCCCAATTGTTGCATTACCTTCCTTGATATTTCAATTACCTACCTTGTTATCCTGTTAATAAAAGTAAAAACAACCGCTTAGCCTGCTTAGAATAAATGGTTACATTTATATTTATGTTCGTATTATCCCATGGGGGTAATACTGTCACGGTTGGCTATATTTGCTATCGTGGGAAAGAACCAATGGTAGTAATGAATGCGGTCAACTCGAAGGCAAGTGCACCAAGTGGTCAAGACTTGGGGGCAGTCCGTCAATTGGATCGTATAGGTTTGTATACGATGGGGCCCTCTTACATCTTTGAACGCGCCCTTTCACATAGGGACCGTTGCGAGTATCAACCCCGAAGCCGAGTAAACACTGTCCGGGCCGGCGCTCAATCTGTTGTGAGCACCCTCTAGTTTGTAGATACGATCTGCCCCGTGGTGGCCAACTGATTTCTACAATTGGGTGGACCAATGCGAGCCCACGACATACTACCTGGATAGTGTTGAGCGGTAACCCAATGCATGGACCGATGGGGAAAGTGTGGGCGTGTGCTAAAGGTAATCTTGCCAGCTGGCTGTATATCGATTCGAGTCGCCGCCTCCCACCGGATAGTGGGGTTTATGCTGAGCTTCACCACGGTACAACTCCATGTGGCATCGTAATGGTTCTACTAAAATGTTGATGAAGGAATTGGATATATGGTTATTATATTGTTTGAGTAGTTCAAGTGAGTGCTCTAGTATAGGTGCAAACATAGAGATAAATAATAGGATGAAAAATGGCTGCTCCCTAATAGTTAAAGTTATTCCATATTGTTCGCGTTTCCGCAAAAGCAAAGTTTATCCAGATCCATATAAATAGCCATGCATATCCTTGGAGTCTTTATTTTCAGTTAGACGGGTAAGTCTAGCTTTGTACATTCCCGTACTCAGGGTTTATCCCGTTTGTTGCAGATGGCCAAATATACTTTGGCTATTGTAAGCACTGTCTCTATCCTATTGAAGGAGAAGAGGAGTAAGCACTGTCTCTACGAGCTCATCTTTTGCTGTTGTCGAACATGACCTCGTGGGCACCCCTATCTTTTAAAAGGTATTAGCGTGGAGTAAGACTTTGGGTTCGAGTTTCAAAACAATGTTTTATTTGGCCACGTGTGTTGTGGCGTGAGTACTACTTTTGCAGCAAGTATTGTAATAACTTTATTTCGTACTTCAAGTATTTTCATTTAATTGTTGGTTCGTTCGAATGTGCATACCTGAGTTTGTGCGATCTGGGTTGGATATACGATTGTTAAAATCCTTTGAGATTTCCGGACTACCGGGATTATATGGGCTCAAGTGCTTTAAGTGGCGGTTAAATCGGCTACTTTGGTACTTGATCTCTTATAATTTGGACGGTTCTACCACACTTGGGGCCTTCATGTGCCCCTATATTTTTTCTTTTTTCATATTTTTCATAATTTTGCATAGTCTATGTCTCATTTACTAGCAACATACTAGAGAGAGATAACTATTTTAGATCATGGAGCATGAACTATGTGGAAAATGAAAGGCATGTTTCTGCGTACTTCCAGTGTAGAAGCAGCATATATATGTGGTGTGTACGTGTAACACCCAAAATTTTGCTTTTTAAGAAAATAGGTTTAAATGATTTAATTATGATTTTTTGGTGCTCATAAGAATATAGGAAAATAAAAAGTTTTCGTTAAATTAAAATTTTCCCTTTAATTACCAAACATGTTGTGCATTCATGTTGGTGCATTTGGTCTATTGTCTTGAGTGGATTTTCAAATTTCAAATTTGATATCAAGAAGGTTTTTGAAATGGCTTTCAAATAAAATAAAAAGAAAAGAAAATGGAAAAAACAAAAAAAACCGCCCCATCCCCATCTAGCCCAACTCGCAACCCAGCTTCCCCCTCCCCCCACCTTTCCTCCCCTCCCCCTTGGCCCAGCCGCGAGCTGGCCCGCCAGCCAGCCCCCCCTCCCCCGCCCCTCCTTCCCCCGCGGCCCAGCAGCGCTTCCTGGCCCGCTAGCCGCCTCCCAGCCGGCCCACTCGCACCAGGCCGCTCCCCCTCACCTGCCCCCAGAGCACTCGGCCCAGCAGCTGCAGCAGGCCCAGCTCGCCCCCCCGCCGGCCCACCCGAGCGCAGCAGCCCAGCCCCAAAACCCTAGCCGCCAGCCCGCCCCCTATAAATTCCCCCCCCCCCAGCCCCCTCCTCCCCACCCCGCACGCCATCAGCCGCCCAACAATCAGCAGCCAGCCACGTGGCGCCAGCCGGCCCCGCATCTGCTGCCCCTAAAGCGCTTTCTGGCTTTACGCTTTCTATCTTGGAAAGCGTATTTCCACGCGGTAATTGTTTTATTTCAAAAATAAATTTCAGTTCTACCATGAGTTTTCAACTGTTTATAAAATATTCATTTTAACTCCGTTTTCATCCATTCAAATTGCATTAGATCCGTAGAGTTTTTATCTACATGTTAAAACCATAATCAATCTGTTTTGCAAACTTTGAAAATAATATTTATTTAATGCCTTTTTAAATTCCAAGTTTAATCTCTAAATCTTGTTTAAATCATATCTTCTCCGTTTCAAATCCGTTTCATCCCGTTCAAGTTGCGTTGGCTTCGTATCGGCATAATCTTTAAATTAGTGATCTTTAATACCATGTTAATAGCACTGTAATTTTATGGTTAACTCCTAAACTTGATTAATAACTATGCAACTTGTTTTATACATAAAATACTGATAGTTTCAATTCCCGTTTTCGAAAGACAAATACAAGTTTGACCTAATTCTAATCAAGGTGTTTCTCTGAAACACTTTATACACTCTTTTATATAGTTATAAAATTGATAAAGCCTATAGCTCTCTTTTTATAAAAGCCAACCTTTCGGTAGATGTGTCTCGATCATCGTTGCTTCGTTTAGCGTGTTCTTCGCGATTGTGTGGTCGTAGAGATGCGTAGATTTCTTTTTAAATCATTTTCATTGATTGGTGTATTTTTCTAATTTAGTCATGTTTGTATGCTTTGTATGATCAAATGCTTGTGTGGTGATTTGTTAAGTATTGTCCAATCGGTGAGCCTTACGTTGAAGATCAAGAAGTTGGCTTCCTAGGAGATCTTTGGAAGACTAGAACTAGAAGAAGGATCTAAGCTTTTAAGGCAAGTATTATATGGGATCTTCCTTGATGTCCTAATCATGATGTTTTAAATAAAATTATATGCATGTGTCTAATCTTGTTGCCATACGGCTTACCTAGAATTGTTATCTTGAACCTTGGAATCCTATGGGTTATTCGCATCTGGGTAGTTATTGCTAGTGCTCCATTTACTAAACATGATCTTGAATATTGATTAATGACTATATGAAATGATAAGGTAAAACTTGACTTTTTAGTAACATGGATTTAGGACCCTATCTGTCAGCAACAGCTGTGACATACAGTACAACCATGAGGGCTACATGGCTCTGGCTTTAGTTAAGTATGAGGGTCACTCTCTCGCATGTGGCAGTTCACGAAAGTTGCCATTGACGAGCGGTTGCGGGGTACGGCCGGAGTGGCTACCGCTGCGCGTGTGTACCATCGAGGGGTCCCCGTATACCCCTTGCCCGTGGATCCGTAGTGTCTGTTGTTTGTCAGCGAGCCCCTTTGAAAGACTTCATAGTGAACCCTGCCGACCTTCCTTGGAGGTGGGTTAAGAGGTTCGCTACCTCGGGCGAAAGGGCAAATCACAACTTGTGGGTAAAGATGTACAACCTCTGCAGAGTGTTAAAAACTGATATATCAGCCGTGCTCACGGACACGAGCGGCCCGGAAAACTCACAGAACCAATGTTTACATGTTGGTTATTAGTTGTGAATCACTTTATCATGCTATTTGTGTTATTCATTCAATTGCTATATGATCATGTGGTTTAATTTGGGGGCTTAAGCATAACTTATGACACATCAATTGTAAAGCTTTGAATCAATTAAAAATGCTTATCGCAGTAAACTAGTGTCAACTTTTTGAGCCTCATGAACCCCATATATACTTGTTGAGTACGAATGTACTTACGCTTGTTTATTCTTTTCAATCTTTGGATAAAAATCCTGGATGGGTACCAGATTGCAAGAGTCTCGAGCAGTTAGGCTTGTGATCAACCAGTCAGTTGGTACCTGTGGAGTGGAGTCTTCGCTTGGAGATCGGAGTGTCTTTCCGTTGTTTGCTCTCTTAAGGTTATTTCTTTAGCCTTATATGTTATGTATTTAAGTGTTGTCTTTTGATATTACCTTGTTGTGTGGCTATATGTGAGATTTGACTTCCTAGGCTCACATATAGGGTATATCTGGTTTTGTTCTTAAAACCGGGTGTGACAGTACGTGATCTTGATCTTGGGAGCATGATAAATCTCTCAACAAGGGTCACAAAACTTGACCAAACTCAACACAAAGCATGTAGCTTATGTAGAAAGCTTATATCATGAAAAAGCATATATTGCTTTGGTAGGAATTTTCACCATTGAGGAACAAAAAGTGTTTTTATCATTTTAATAAATAAAACTCCGATAGTCATTCTTGTTTAGAACAATATTATAGCAGCTCTTGTCTTGTTATATCGTGTCTCACAACAACTTGGACTTAGTTACAACATTTGCAACCCACAAAAGTTTAGGTTCATGATGGTTTATTTTAAGCCAAGTAATCCATACTTAGAGAAATATCAAGTTATAAACTAAGTACTAGAAAAATATTTAGCAGAGCAACTATTCATCATTTCCATAAGGGATATTAACGTTCATGGAACATGTGAGAGTAGAGAGAAGTCTTTTTGTTCTTTTTATCATATTCATATTTTTTTAGATGCAAGCAAAGATAAGCAAAAAAATGCATGAATGTAAATGCTGAAAATAAACACTTACCTTTGTGGGGGAGGGAACCTCCCCCAAGCTTATCCTTTGCTCAATAGTGTGATGGCTGATATGGATGTTGTTGCCACCACAATGTCCACTACTGGATTTGTTCTTCTTGTCGCTCTTGGATTTGTTCGGTAGTTTGCTGGACTATGACTACTGTCACACCATGCTCAACGCGAAGCTCGCCTAAAGCATTGGTGACATGGTCCATTTGTTGTCGCCGGTCTCGATGCTCCCTATCTTGTGGGGACGAGAAGGATGCTCTTGGTCCTTGCGGACGTGGTGGCCGAGGTGGCATGGCGCTAGAAGTGTCCATGGCATTGGAAGTTGCATCATCTTCCTCCTCGTCAACAGCTCCTCGGGAAGGACCACCTTGTTCACATTGAACAAAGTATAGTCCCTTATGTGTTCTCCTATTTGAACCTGCAACACCTCTTTGCACATTTCCTTGATCCAAATCAAGGGTTAGTTTACGGGTCCTATACAACTGACGTTGCTTGTTTGGAAGAGGAACCTCAGTTGTATGGCCATGGTAAATCATTTTGAGTCCACCCCTAGGACCTCTTTTTAGCATTTGAGCATGTGTAAGATATTCTTCCAAAATTACTGCTTTAGGTGAAGAGATGTAATCAAAAGGATAGGTTCCATCTATGGATTCGGCAAGACGAGTGATTAAGAATGTGAATTGTATGGGTGCATTACTTTCAATCGATCTTTGCAAGAATGCTACTAAACATTTCATAGGAGAGATTTGAATCTTATTGACCATGGCATATAGCAAAATTAGTTCTATGTTGCTTAGCATGCTAGCATCATTTCCAGGAAACAAAGTCATGTTCATCCAAAGGTGAATAAAACGAAGAGTTGGATTATGGATTTCCTTAGATTTGGGGTTTGAGCAATCATGCAAGGCAGAGATAGACAACCAAAATTCTCTTTTGTTGAATCTACTCATGGCAGGATCTAAGTCAAGCAAGCATGCGTCATCAAAACCAAGAGCAACATTTAGATGACTCCAAGTGAGACTAAAGTTTTGATTAAACATATGGAAAGATATTTCATCATTAGAGACTTGTAGAGACAAGAACTCTATGGTGAGCAATTTAATTCCATGTTCATCTACTTGCCAAAAACTAGACCAACCAATGGTAGAAAAGATAGTATCGAATTCGGTTTTCATACCTACATTGGAGAGAAGCGTTGGATTCAATATCCTTGTATGCTCAAAGGATTGATCCCGAAGATAGAGATACTTATGGTACTCTAGTTGATCAAACCAGAGACCACTTTGTTGATCATACGTCCTCATCGGGGGCACCATGAATGCATCAAGATGAGGCACCTCCATCGGTGATTCTTCCTCCTGAGGTTGTCCTTCGGTTTGGATGATCTGCCAAGTATATCGGGCAGAACCACCCCTTCTCCTTTCTTGAGAAGTGTCCTCGAATTGTTGGGAGCGTCGAGATGAGCTCCCACTTAGAACTTGCTTCACTTTCTTCATTGCGGATTTCAAAGGGTTTTTCATTTTCTAGAAGGTGGGATAGACACAAGAACAAGACTAGGACAAGGATTAGCGTTAGCGTGAGTGTCCTAGTTTGCCTTGTGGGGGAGGCTTGAGCTAAGAGAAGCTTGATGAAGACAAGGTATGATTGTGGACTTGAGAGAGAGCAGCTTTACTTCTTCAAATGGCTAAGAACTTCACTTGAGTGGAGTGAAGAGAGAACAAGGCAAAGGCAAGGAAGAAGTGGTTGAGCTTGAACTGAATTCTGGTTGGAGTGTGACGATTTGAGCTCTCCTTGCATGGCCTTTTATAGGGGGAGAAGATGGCACCAAGGAGGCACCATGAGGGAATCGGCCGACCCCCTATGGTCATGCCCTTGGGTGCCATGAGCACTAGCTTTATGGGATGCCTTACACAAAGTAAAAGGGAAGAGTGGAGGTGACTATAGGGTGTCGGCCGACCCCCTATGAAAGCTCCAAAGTGGAAATTCTACTCACACTTTTCCTAGTGCTTGGTAAAAGGTAAAGCATGCTATGTGACATGATCAAAAGTTGAGCTAAAGTGCTCAAGATTTTCCTCTTTAAACAAAGAGTAGTGGGAGACAAAAGTGTGTCATGCTTTAACCAAAGGATGATTGATGTGTTTTCTTTTTAAAGTATGACAAAGAAAAAGCAAAAGTGTTCATGATTCCCCACTTTGAACATGGAGTAGTGGGAGACAAAAGTGTGTCATGCTTTAACCAAAGGATGATTGATGTGTTTTCTTTTTAAAGCATGACAAAGCTAAAGTGATGCCTCCTAAAGCAAATTCTAAAATTTGAACTTCACACTACTCAAATCATGAGATTCTTAGAAAAAAGAAGATGGGGAAGAGAGAGAGAGGTGACCAAGGGACCCCTAGGGATATTGGCCGACCCCTATAGGTCTCTCTTTCTTTTTCTTTTTCTTCCACTAAGGTCACATGGTGTTCCTGTAACACCCTAAATTTGGCTTTCTGGAAAAATAGTAATAAATGATTTATTTGTGAATTTTTGTGCTCATAAAAATATAGGGAAAATAAAACTTTTTAATAAAGTTAAAAGTAACCCTAGGGTTAGATACATGTTTGAGCATTCATGCCTTTGCATGTGTTTCTTTGGTTGAGTGGGGTTAGCAAAGAAATCAATTTTTGAATTCAAAATGATGTTTGAAAAGGTGTTGAAAATTCATTTACAAACTATTTCTGGAAAATGTTAAAAACATTTTCTTTCTCTCCCTCCCTCTCACACTCCTTTTGGCCCGAATGAGGAGCCCATCCCGCAGGCCCCCCTCTTCCCTCTCCTTTGGGCCAAGCCCAGTTCGCATCAACCGGCCCATGCAAAGCCGCCTCCCTCCTTCCTCCCTTTCTCCCACTACCACTCTGGCCCCGCTCGCCAGCGCCTCTCTCTCTCTGCCTCTCTGACCCGCGGACCCCGCATGCCAGGGACGACACCGTCGTCTTCCTCCCTCCTTTCCTTCCTCGCACGTTGGCACTTTCCTTCCGCCGACGCGCGAATCAAGCTCGTGATTGCCATTTCCCTCTCTATTGTGCCCTCGGGATATAAAGCCGAGCCTGCAACCTCCCCCGCCTCCTTCCTACCCATGCGCACAAGCCGTGAAGCATCCGAGAGCCGCTGCCACGAGCTCCGACCATCCCCGGATCCCGCCGCCATCATCCCGCCGCTGCCCAACTCCACTGCCCTTCCTAGCCGGTCATCGAGCTTCGGATTGTGGTAAGAAGGGTCCCTGGTGCTCCAGAACCTCCTCCCGCCCCCTCTCTACCTCCGCGCAAGTTTGCTAGAACCGCCAAGCCGCTCAATCACAGGCACCACCGCGTTCATCGACCAATCGGTTCAACCGATAACACCAACGCGCTCGCCGTTTCTCCCTCTCTCTCCCGGTCCTTTTTGCATCAAGAATCATGGGCCGTGGCCCCAGATTGGACTCCTCCGCCCGCCTCCGGCCATTGCGCCGCCGCGACCTCCCTCTGCTCCGACAGGGATGCCGCCCTCTCTCTGATCCTTCTGTTCTGGGCCGTCCATCCGATCTCAGACGGCCGAGATTAGTTTCCCCGAAGGGGTAAGTGCCCCGGTCCACGGTGGACCAGTGGACTAGGCCCCTGTGCGTGGTCCACAGCCGCACCATGCACCGCCCTATCCCGTGCTGCCACGTGGCACCCATCCGCCCCACACCGCAGTCCCCTTAGCGCCTCCCGCGCTTACGCCTTCTCCTTTCTGAAAACAAAAACCTTTATTTGTTTAATCAAAATACGTTTTCCCACTTTTACAAAAATGCCATTGATATTCTTTTGCTCATAAAATTTCCGTTTCAACTCCGTTTTGATCCATTCAAATTGCGTTAGATTCGTAGAGTTTTTATCTACATGTTAAAACCATAATCAATCTGTTTTGGAACACTGAAAAATATTTATTTATTAAATGGTTTTAAATGTGTGTTTTGAATCCCTAAAACTTGTTTAAATCATATCTTCTCCGTTTCAAATCCGTTTCGATCCGTTCAAGTTGCGTTGGCTTCGTATCGGCATAACCTTTTCGTTAGTGATCTTTAATACCATGTTAATAGCTCTTTAATTTTATGGTTAACTCCTAACTTGATTAATAACTATGAAACTTGTTAAAATATCGATACCTTCTACTTTCGTTTTTGAAATCCAAATACAATTTTGACCTAATCTAATCAAGGTGTTTCTTTGAAATACTTTATCCACTCTTTTATATAGTTAAAACTAACAAAGCCTAGAGTTCTCTTTTATAAAAGCAAATCTTCCGTTAGTTGTATCTCGATCATCGTAGCCTGATTAGTGTGTTCTTCGCGACTGTGTGATCGTAGAGTTGTGTAGATCTCTTTTTAAATCCTTTTCATTGATTGGTGTATTGTTCTAATTTAGCCATGTTTGTATGCTTTGTATGATCAGATGCTTGTGTGGTGATTTGTTAATTGTTGTCCAATCGGTGAGTTTTGCGTTGGTGATCAAGAAGAAGTCATCTGAAGTTGAGAATCAGTTGAACAAAGGATCTAAGCTTTTAAGGCAAGTATTACATGGGATTATCCTTGTTGTCCTATTCATGATAATCACTCATTAATCATATGCATGTGTTTCCTTGTTACCCTATAAGGTTATCCTAGTATTGCACCTTATACCTTATCACCCTGGGAATTTTGCATTTGGGTAGATCAAGCTAGTGCTCTTTAAGAATAACTATGATCATGTAAACTTGATTAATGATATATGAAATAACAATAAAAGATGACTTTTTAGCAACGTGGACTATAGGTGGAACATCAGGAACTCACACCTGTGTTCTTACTCATAGGGATATTTCTGTAAGAGATTACCCGAGAAAACAGTACTACCATAAGCTAATGGGCTCTGGCTTGACTCAGTATTAGACTTCTACTGGTTTGTGACAACTTACCCGAAAGGGCGCAAGAGGGGCTCACCTTAGTACCTTCATAAGAGGGGTAGTACTAACCATTGAGGAAACGTGTAGCGGGTTGTTACCTACCAGTGGAACCTGTGAACGGTCTCGTAGTGTACCATGCTCCACTTCCTTGGTAGAGGTGATGGCATATGGGGATCACGACTTATGGGTAAAGATGTACGACCCCTGCAGAGTTAAAAACTATTATAATAGCCGTGCTCACGGTCAAGAGTGGCTTGGGCTCCTTACTGTGTGATGTCCTTATGTCATGGCTCATCAGTTGTTATCTATGATTTATTATTGTTACCGTTCATATAAGCATTACATCTCATTCACTTGATCATATGGTTATTGGGCTATTGATAACATTGATGCCACTATAATGCTAAAATCATGACAACATAAAAGCTGATGCAGTTTAACCAGAGTCATGCCTTCTTGAGCCTCATGAACCCCATGAATATTTGTTGAGTACGAAAGTACTTACGCTTGTTTATTCTTTTCAATATTTGGATAAAAATCCCGGATGGGTACCAGAGTGCAAGCGTTTCGAGCAGTTAGGCTTGTGATCAACCAGTCAGTTGGTCCCTGTGGAGTGGAGTCTTCGCCTGAAGATCGGAGTGTCTTTCCGCTGTTTGCTGTGCTAAGGTTATTTCTTTGACCATATATGTTATATATTTAAGTATTGTCTTTAGATATTACCTTCTTTTGTGGCTATATGTGAGAATTGACTTCCTGGGCTCACATATGGTGTATATCTGGTTTTGTTCTTAAAACCGGGTGTGACAGATTGGTATCAAAGCAATGCTGACCGTAGGATGCAAGCCTAGATAGAACTGGTCATTTTAGCAAGCTCTCAACCTTGTCTAGTCCTTGTTTTCTCTCTAACCTTGATATATGGTTAAAGTGATGCTCACTCTATCCCTACTCTATTATAAAAACATTGTCCCAATTTTAACTTTTCTCTCTCTGTCTCTTAGATGGATCATAACGAGATGCCAGGTAGCCTCAGAGATCTAAAAGACCAAGCTATGACATCCTTGATCACGTCTGATAATGAAAAGCTATCAACCATGCAGAACCAAGTGGCTGAAGAAATGACTCAACAACAGTACTTACCTCCAGGACAGATCAATGTGCCAAGGTCCCATAGGGAACAGGCGCAAGGAAGTAAAATAAAGTGGAACTATAGCGAAGGCAAGTTGTACCATGTGGATATGTCTACAATTCCTGGAGCAAAGAAGGTCATGTATGGTTTGATTCGAGTAGGCTCAGCAAATGCCATGGTTCTATTTGATCCTAGAGCCACGCATTCGTTCATCTCTACCAAGTTGGTAGAGAATCAAAAGATAATGCCATTGCTAATGAAGAAAATCGTGATAGTTCAATCCCCAATTGGAGAAATGACGGCAAACCATATATGCCCAAAGGTTAGACTTAATATAAGAGGTGTGGACTTTGCAATGAATCTTATTGTTTTGAAGCTCTCAGAGATCGATGTTATCCTCGGAATGGGATGGTTCTCTGCTCGTAGAGGGGTGATCAATTGTGCCCAGCATTTGGTACATCTAACAACACCGTCAGGAGAAAGGATTGAATATGAGGGGATACAACCTTTGACCAAGGAATATGAGTCTACCGCTTTTGAAAGTGATAACAGTAAGAAGCGTGAGGTTCAGAATCAATGTCAGTGTTGTAGGCATTATGGAGTTGTTTGTCTTCAAAACAAGCCTCATAAAGGGGAATTCAAGATGATTCTGAACTATGAAGCCACTGATGATAAGAAGAGGAAGGCTATTTCACATGAGTCACTATCAGAGAACAACCCACCTTTGAGTTCAACTACTTTGCCATAGCTAGCTCAGAATCCTAATCAGACAGATCCAAAGGGTAAAGAGGTAGAAGTTCCTCAAGCTAAATCTATTTTTGGCGAGGTATGCATAGATGGATGGACAATCACTTTTACGGAGTTCCAACCCCGAAGGGTCAAGAGAGCTAGAAAGCGGACGAGTCAAATGAAGGTGAACCCCCAGAGTCAACAAGTGAACAGGTCATCAGTTAATATGGGGCAAGAAACCACAAAGGATCCAACCAAGAGAAATTGTTTTCATTGCCAACAAGAAGGACACTATGTTAAATCCTATCCACAAAAGAACCAGCAGCTGAACTCTGGAGGCAGTCAAAGTTAGTAGCATGCTTTATGGAGGAAGCTCTTCATGACCGTCCCCCAACTAGGAGTTTAAGTCCCTCGTAATAAATACGTTAGTAGTGAAAGTCGAGTTTGTGTGTCTTGTGAACCTTTAAGTGATTGGTTGGTTTGTCTTAATGCTTATGCTTGATTTGCATCTTTGTAATGAGTGCAATGATCTTGTAAGGTCTTCCCACAATTTCATCTAGTTTGTAAGCTTAAGGTTTAATGCAATAAATAGTGTGGGTTTCGTTTATCTCATGTGTCTCTTTATCTTATCTCCCAAGTGCAATCTATCTTTATCATCTAAAATCTATGTTTGTTGGAAGATAAGAGTTATGGAAAATGCTGGATAACTGTACACTCCTTATCTCTTTCTCTATCTGCAACAACCACCCTAGTTGCTATCGTGGATATGGAGTTATGAAAATAACAAAGTGATATATCTGCGTCGTTGTTGTCTTGCCCTCAAGGAGAATTGAGTTGTTGATTCATACTTTGGCACAAAGGGTTCTTTGGAATAACAAAAAGATATGAGGACAGTTAATTAAAGTCGATGAATATGCAGGCTACCTTGGTGTCCCCTAGTCCATCTTTCTTAAGGGGGGTAGCCAAAATGGTAGAAGTTGCAACATGGAGTTGCATAGATGTTAGTGCCTTGCTCGAAAGAATTGCCTATCACCATGATTGAGTTTTTATTTGGATTCCTATGCTATGCCTTGACATCATATGAAGCTGCATTTAAGGAAGCCTTGAATGACCAAAATTCTAATGCAGTTGTGTTCCAAACAGATGGTTACTACCAGGAAAGGTGCTTCACAAGATGTTGGAAGGAATGTTCCCAATTCTAGTCCACCAACGTCAAACCCTTCAGTTATAGAGCAAGCTCTGATGACACAGACTCAGTTATTGCAAGTTCTTGTTCAAAATTCTTTGAACAACCAGCATCAAGCACCACCCATGAACAAACGTGGTGAATTTATGAAAGGACATCCACCGATTTTCGCTCATGCAAGTGATCCACTAGAAGCAGATGACTGGCTTAGAACTACAGAGCGACAACTTAACATAGCACAGTGTAATGACCTTGAGAAGGTTTTGTATGCTTCCGGTCAACTTCAAAGAACTGCTTTAGACTGGTGGGAAGCAGAATTTGGGCAACGAGATGTAAATCAGATTGGTTGGGAAGAATTCAAGATTGCTTTCCGATCTCACCATGTTCCACCTAGCTCAGTGGAGATCAAAAGTGAGGAGTTCCTCAATTTGAAACAAGGCTCAATGTCAGTATATGAGTATCAGGATCGGTTCACTCAGTTGTCCCGTTATGCCCCAAGAGAGGTGGATAGTGATGCCAAGAAGCAGAAGTGTTTTCTAAAAGGACTGAATTATGGGTTGCAACTACAACTAATGACTGTTGAGTATGATGACTTTCATGCATTAATGGATAGGGCAATTGCAATTGAGAACAAGCGACAAGAGATGGATGAAAAGAAGAGAAAACGTGATCTTCAGAATCAGCTCAGAGATGCTCATCCCCGTTATGATGCACCAACTGAATATCAGTGACAGGCTATGAATCTGCTTGGAAGTATAGAGCAAGATCAATATCAACAATACAATGATGATGGACAACACTCCAACTCTCGAGATCCATGTCTACCACCACCTATTGTCCTTATGATAAAGGCTAACACTTCTAGTGAGAAAGGTTATGATTGTAAGGAAGATAAACCTTATGAGGAAGCTTGCCTTGGGAAGTTAGTCGTGGAAAATCCATGCCAGAACTAGCACAAACAGAACCCGAAGTCAAGTGACCCGAAAAAGCAGGCTCCAAGGGCAAAATAAAAGAGAAAATACATCCAAGGAATGTTGAGAAATGCGTCCGCCGCGTGTGGATCTAATGGAGTTGTGTATGGTTACATTTCAGTAAACTCGTCTCCTGCCTTAGTGATGTTTGATCCTAAGACTACCCATTCATTTATCTCTAAAGCATTTGTGCAAGAACAAAAGATGACAATGCTTCCAATAAGGAAACCAGTGATAGTTAATACCCTTGGAGGTGAAGAAAAGGCAACCCGCATATGCCCAAAAGTTAGTCTTCATATAAAGGGAGGAAACTTTAAGGTAAACCTTATTGTGTTGGACTTCATGGCCAACGATGTTGTCCTTGGAAGAGGATGGTTCGTTGCTTGTAAGGGAGTCATTAATCCTGCCCAAGGTTTGGTGTTTGTAACGACTCCGACGGGAGAAAGAATTGAGTATCAAGGAATGCAACCTGAGCCTTAGGAATGTGAAGAGGACCTACTCGAAAGTAGGAACACAAAGGATAGTGAAGTGGAACGTGAGATCTAAGATGTCAATATTAAGGAACATGTGCCTTTGGAAGTGCTCAATACAACAGGTGATCATGCTCATGAAGGTTATCCGTCTGAGCAACGTCAGAACACTCAAGATGACATATGAAGTTCAGTTGTGCTTTCTAGATCAAAGTTTTGTTTCCGAAAGGATAGCTATAATCTTTGTATCTTAAAGAATAGTTATGCTCTCATGAAAAAGTCTCAGGTCCAAAGCAGTTTTAATCTGGAAGACATCTATATCTTTATCTCTTTATCACCATCTTCCGAATCTCGGGACGAGATTCATCTTAAGGGGGGTAGATTTGTAACACCCTAAATTTGGCTTTCTGGAAAAATAGTAATAAATGATTTATTTGTGAATTTTTGTGCTCATAAAAATATAGGGAAAATAAAACTTTTTAATAAAGTTAAATGTAACCCTAGGGTTAGATACATGTTTGAGCATTCATGCCTTTGCATGTGTTTCTTTGGTTGAGTAGGGTTAGCAAAGCAATCAATTTTTGAATTCAAAATGATGTTTGAAAAGGTGTTGAAAATTCATTTACAAACTATTTCTGGAAAATGTTAAAAACATTTTCTTTCTCTCCCTCCCTCTCACACTCCTTTTGGCCCGAATGAGGAGCCCATCCCGTAGGCCTCCCTCTTCCCTCTCCTTTGGGCCAAGCCCAGTTTGCATCAACCGGCCCAGCGCAAAGCCGCCTCCCTCCTTCCTCCCTTTCTCCCACTGCCACTCTGGCCCCGCTCGCCAGCGCCTCTCTCTCTCTCTGCCTCTCTGACTCACGGACCCCGCATGCCAGGGATGACACCGTCGTCTTCCTCCCTCCTTTCCTTCCTCGCACGTCGGCACTTTCCTTCTGCCGACGCGCGAATCAAGCTCGTGATTGCCCTTTCCCTCTCTGTTGTGCCCTCGGGCTATAAAGCCGAGCCCACAACCTCCCCCGCCTCCTTCCTGCCCACGCGCACAAGCCGCGAAGCATTCGAGTGCCGCTGCCACGAGCCCCGACCATCCCCGGATCCCGCCGCCATCATCCCGCCACTGCCCAACTCCACTGCCCTTCCTAGCCGGTCATCGAGCTTCGGATTGTGGTAAGAAGGGTCCCAGGTGCTCCAGAACCTCCTCCCGCCCCCTCTCTACCTCCGCGCGAGTTCGCCAGAACCACGGAGCCGCTCAATCGTGGGCACCGCCGCGTTCATCGACCAATCGGTTCAACCGATAACACCAACGCGCTCGTCGTTTCTCCCTCTCTCTCTCCCGGTCCTTTTCACATCAAGAATCGTGGACCGTGGCCCCGGATTGGACTCCTCCGCCCGCCTCCGGCAATGGCGCCACCGCGACCTCCCTCTGCTCCGACGGGGACGCCGCCCTCTCTCTGATCCTTCTGTTCTGGGCCGTCCATCCGATCTCAGACGGCCGAGATTAGTTTCCCCGAAGGGGTAAGTGCCCCGGTCCACGTTGGACCAGTGGACCAGGCCCCTGTGCGCGGTCCACAGCCGCGCCATGCACCGCCCCATCCCGTGCTCCCATGTGGCACCCGTCAGCCCCACACCGCAGTCCCCTTAGCGCCTCCCGCGTTTACGCCTTCTCCTTTCTGAAAACGAAAACCTTTATTTGTTTAATCAAAATACGTTTTCCCAGTTTTACAAAAATGCCATCGATATTCTTTTGCTCATAAAATCTCCGTTTCAACTCCGTTTTGATCTATTCAAATTGTGTTAGATTCATAGAGTTTTTATCTACATGTTAAAACCATAATCAATCTGTTTTGGAACACTGAAAAATATTTATTTATTAAATGGTTTTAAATGTGTGTTTTGAATCCCTAAAACTTGTTTAAATCATATCTTCTCCGTTTCAAATCCGTTTCGATCCGTTCAAGTTGTGTTGGCTTCGTATCGGCATAACCTTTTCATTAGTGATCTTTAATACCATGTTAATAGCTCTGTAATTTTATGGTTAACTCCTAACTTGATTAATAACTATGAAACTTGTTAAAATATCAATACCTTCTACTTTTGTTTTCGAAATCCAAATACAATTTTTACCTAATCTAATCAAGGTGTTTCGTTGAAATACTTTATCCACTCTTTTATATAGTTAAAACTAATAAAGCCTAGAGTTCTCTTTTATAAAAGCAAATCTTCCGTTAGTTGTATCTCGATCATCGTAACCCGATTAGTGTGTTCTTCGCGACTGTGTGATCGTAGAGTTGTGTAGATCTCTTTTAAATCCGTTCCATTGATTGGTGTATTGTTCTAATTTAGCCATGTTTGTATGCTTTGTATGATCAGATGCTTGTGTGGTGATTTGTTAATTGTTGTCTAATCGGTGAGTTTTGCGTTGGTGATCAAGAAGAAGTCATCTGAAGTTGAGAATCAGTTGAACAAAGGATCTAAGCTTTTAAGGAAAGTATTACATGGGATTATCCTTGTTGTCCTATTCATGATAATCACTCATTAATCATATGCATGTGTTTCCTTGTTACCCTATAAGGTTATCCTAGTATTGCACCTTATACCTTGTCACCCTGGGAATTTTGCATTTGGGTACATCAAGCTAGTGCTCTTTAAGAATAACTATGATCATGTAAACTTGATTAATGATATATGAAATGACAATAAAAGATGACTTTTTAGCAACGTGGACTATAGGTGGAACATCAGGAACTCACACCTGTGTTCTTACTCATAGGGATATTTCTGTAAGAGATTACCCCGAGAAAACAGTACTACCATAAGCTAATGGGCTCTGGCTTGACTCAGTATTAGACTTCTACTGGTTTGTGAAAACTTACCCGAAAGGGCGCAAGAGGGGCTCACCTTAGTCATGCCTTCTTGAGCCTCACGAACCCCATGAATATTTGTTGAGTACGAAAGTACTTACGCTTGTTTATTCTTTTCAATATTTGGATAAAAATCCCGGATGGGTACTAGGGTCAAAGCGTTTCGAGCAGTTAGGCTTGTGATCAACTAGTCAGGTTGTCCCTGTGCAGTGGAGTCTTTGCCTGAAGATCGGAGTGTCTTTCCGCTGTTTGCTATGTTAAGGTTATTTCTTTGACCATATATGTTATATATTTAAGTATTGTCTTTTGATATTACCTTCTTCTGTGGCATATGTGAGAATTGACTTCCTGGGCTCACATATGGTGTATATCTGGTTTTGTTCTTAAAACCGGTTGTGACAGTTCCCCGTTTAAGAAAGCAAGGTTAGGGTTCATAGGGGTGTCGGCCGACCCCCTAAGGACCTAACCTTGGTCAGATTTTAGTGCTAAACTAATCTCAAGATTTTATTTAATCTAAACTTTATTTTTCTAAATTTTTTAAGCATGAAGAAAATTAGAGAAATGAAATAAATGTAAAGGGAAATAAAAATAAAAGATAACTACCGACTTACCTTTCGGCGAAGGCTCCTTGATTTTAAGTCCTTGGAGCAGGACTCTCCTTCTTGTTCATTCTTCGGGGGCACTTAATGGCTCCGGAGACGGAGATCGAGGAGTGTGCACCTCTTTCGCTTTCCAAACCTGCCTTGGATTGGCAGGTTCGTCTTTCTTGAGTTCATTGATCTTGGCCTCCGGGTATTGCTTCTTTTGGCATGGGGCTCGAACTTTTCTTCTTGGTGAATGTGCCTTAACCTATTTGTTAAGTTTGTAACCATTGAAAGCACATTTTACCTTGTGACTTGGGAACTAGAAATGGATCTGGCCCGATCCCACGTTGATGACCGCATTGGTGGTGTTGAGGAATGGCCTTCCCAAGATGACAGGAATGTCCACATTGGCTCCCATGTCCAGGATGATGAAGTCAGTGGGGAGGTACTCATCTTGGATGTTCACCAAGATATCCCTTGCAAGTCCCTCGGGAAACCTCATGGTTTGATCCGCCATCTGCAAACGAACACATGTAGGGAACAAGGGTCCCCCTAATAGATTATCATAAGTTACATTGGACATGATGTTGACGCCCGATCCAAGGTCGCAGAAGACGTTGTGGAAGGTTTGTTGTCCAATTGTGCACTTGATCGTCGGATGGCCTGGATCTTCCTTCTTCATGATGAAGGAAGGATCGAGAAGGTAGCCCCAAATAGGAGCGAAGTGGAGGCTTACCGAACCTCATTGTGACCATGTTAACATTTTCAATTGGACCCTCTAGTTTCCTAGGAATCTTACCTTGTTCTAGAGATGGCATAGCTGCTGCTAATTGAGCTAGTTGTGTTTCTAACATCTTATTAAAGCTCAACTGACTTTTCATGGTAGTGGCAAAGATATCCATTTTCTCACCAAGATTTTCAAGAACTTTATCATTAGCAATCATTTTTCTATTTATATCATCATTAATTTTAGATTGACCAAGAACAAGATCTTTCAATGAAGGTTGATTATTATAAGAATTCTAATTATTGTAATTGCTATTACCTCCATTACCTTGGTAGAAGGGGCGCAAATTCCAATTTCCTTGTTGTTGGGTCAATACCCGTTGTTGTTGTTGTTGATGAAGTTCATGTCCTCCTTCGATGTCTCGGGGTAGTTGTTGCCTGAGTGATCATTTCCCCCGCACACCTCGCACCATGGATCAGCTTCAATAGCTCGTGCGGTGGTAGTGGGGTAGATGGCCTCTTGTTCCTTCTTAGAACCTTCTTCTATCTTCTTCATCAAGAGGTCCATCTTCCAGGTGGTGGCTTCTTCTTTGTAAACGTAGAACCATTGCTTCGCCTTTCCCAACAATGAGAATGGGAAAAGGCGAAGACAAATGGCGTCAAACGCCACTTCTTTGATCGTGCCACACACCTCTATGAAGTGTTTGAGATGGGAAGTAACATCCTCATGGGACTTCCCACTAAATGGGTTGGCATGCACTAGGTTAGTCAAGGTTAGCTTTAGCTCGAAGGTAGCACCCCCTGTATTAACTTCAGTCCTCGCTCCACGTGAGCAACTGACAGGTCCGAAAAGTCAGAAATAGCCTCTTGAGCCATAGCTTTCTTGATAAACGGAGTGGAGCCTCCTTCCTTGGTGGATCCAAATTCAAGATGAACTTTCGAGGGGACACTAGACGGTGTCTAGAGTTCCTTCGGAAGCTCTCAAGATTTTCTAATGTGGTTGCTCGAAAGTGGAACTCACTCATACAATGCCTTGCTTCACAATTAAGAGAAACAAAGGCTAGGGGTAATGCCCCTATAGCTAATTGATAACTAAGTTAACGAGAATCTCTGGATTCAATCTAATTAAAATTTCTAGGCTATGCTCTCCCCGGCAACGGTGCCAGAAATGCTTGTTGGTATTTCTTATGACTATTGGATAAATCCGCAAGCGCACAGATTATACCGTTGTAGCACTTCACCTAGGAGTATTCCAAGGTATCGTAATTTATATTTTCCCAAGGGAAAGCTGAGCTAGAAATGACAATTAGAGAGAGATCCTAGAGAGCGCCTCAACTTAGTACCAACTAGTATAGGGGGTAAATGATATATGTGATAGGAAGGGGTGATGAATGAACAAGCCAAGGTAAATGATAACTTAGAAATAACTAGTGAGTATAGCTAGGTGGGAGGGCAACGAGAGAGTATAAGGACTCCTATGTAATTCACTCTACTTCAATACACTTAGCCAATTAATTAGTCTAAATCTAAACACTATAGTTTGTCTCCTCAATACAAGTATGCTAGGCGAGAGGATAGATCAGTAGGAGGGAAAAACTCCTACAGGACCGTGCTCTCTTTTTATGGGGGGCTTACCTTTTAAGAACTTGCCTAAGAACACATGGTGGAATAGAAATACTAGACAAGGGTGTCACTCTCTTGCTAGCTACCATAAACAATCCGTGCAACAAGCGGTAACCAAGTGTAAGATGATGTCTAAGCACCACGCTTACACACAACTTACTACTTTGACTATGATCTATAACCAAAGCACCCTATGACAGGCAGTGATCGCATACAGGAAAGGCCACAAGGATCACAGACTATTGATGTAAAGGCTAGTAATAAGCAAAAGTATATAACAAGACTATAACAAGTATAGTAATGCTCAAAGTAAATACTAAGTAAAGTAGAGGAAAAGTAATATATTAAATAAAGTAAAGTCTTACAAAGAAGGAAAGATACAACAGCTATACCAGACTTTCTAGAAGACGACTCTGGAAATCCTGAGCGCAGCTCGACTCTACTCTAACTCCCACTCTAGACTAACTACTAGAACAATCTAAGGAATAGAGCTTGTAGGCTTCTTCACCATGAGTAAAGAGGGGGGACTGAGCCTCTATTTATAGTGGGAGGTGGAGTAGGGGCTACTCCATCGCCACGTCATCGATCTAGGAGGCTTCAACTCTCCACCCTTGGATCCACCGCCTCTAAACCGCCTTAGGATGGATGGTCTTGATCTTCAACATGTGTTTAGTGTGTGGGGAGGTCACCAGGTGTAGCACCGACCTAGGGGGTGATCGGCTGACCCCCCCCTATGGGCTGTGGGCCCTGCCTTGGTCTTCTAGAACATGCCCCACTGGTCAGGGACCAAGTGGTGGGGATGCCCCTAGTAGGAGATCGGTCGACCCCCTATAGGGGTCTGTGGCCCACCTCGGCCTTCCAGAAGGTGTCCCCACTTGTCCTGTCTCTTGGTTGGTTCTTTTGAGTTGTTTGTCACATTGATCTCCTTAATGTGGGCCCATGGATCCATGTGAGGTGCATTTGAGCCGTTGGGAGGAAGCACAAGTTGATCCAAGGGCTAAGGATCACTTTAGAGTGCTTCCCCTGGATCATGGCCAGTGTGAGGGGCCTGGTTGGCCCAGCATGGGGTCGGCCGACCTACTATGTGGGCCCACTGGCCCTCCTTGCTCCATTTCTTCTAATTCTGCATCAAATACTTCATGGACATGTGGAACTTGTTATTTTATAAAATATGCTCATGATGTGATTGTCTATCCTTGATCCTGAGGTGGTTGACACTATTTTGGATATATAAGAGGGTGTCATTCTTGGTGTCAACATGCACTTCATGCCAGGTACATGTCCGAATTTGTTGGTCCTCATGTCCACCATCCTCTCGTTGGGCCCTAGGGGATGGACCTTGGTCCCCTTCGACAATGCAAACTTTTGGTCTGATGGCTGGCGAGGTCCTTCGATAGCTAGGCGTGATGGTGGTGGCTCAAGTTTGAGAGTTGGGGTAGCAAAAGCGTAGTAGGATTGGGCATATGGGACAATCTCTCTTGACAAGGTGGTGGCAGAACGAGGTGACTCGACGGCGACGATCTCCTTCGGTTGGGCAACGATGAGGGCCTTGGAATAGTTGAGTGGAGGCTTGTTGAACTCGTTCCCGTTGTTGTTGGCCATTGGAGATTGAAAAGAAGAGAGCTTGGCTGTTGTTTGAAGGTATAAGGCTATGAGAACGATGTCTTAGGAGGCAGACAGGGGTCTGGTTTTATAGTCCAAACTGGCTTGCAGAAAGGGTTGGATCTACCTACGAAGAGGTTGGAACAAGGAAAAACTACCACGGCCACAAAATCACAATAACTAATTAGGAAAGAGTCTTAGGAGGATAAGGAAGGTGAGGCGGGGCGATATGGGATAGGGGCAGGCTGACCGGCCTATAGGTGGTGTCGGCCGGCCCCCTATGGGGACTGTTTGCGGTCTCCTTTCTCTGGACGACTCCTCACTCCCATCTATTCCAATTTTTCCATCTTTTGGGTTCCGAAACTCTAAAGGCGTGACAGAGGCTTAAAATTATGGAAAAGAAAGGAACTAGACCACGTCCAACTCCTCAGGACTCTTATCAAGTTCTAGAAAAATCTTAAGTTTATGGCCATTTACCTTGAATAACGTACCTTCATCGTTTTGAAGTGTCACCGCTCCATGAGATGAAGTGCTAATCACCGTGAATGGTCCTTCCCATTTGCTTTGTAATTTTCCTTGACTGAAGAGTTTTACCCTAAAATTAAAATGTAATACCTTATCTCCTGGGGCAAAGTTCTTCTTCTTGATCCTCTTGTCATGCCATCTTTTAGTTCTCTTCTTGTACATATTGGCGTTATGATATGCTCTTTCACACCATTCGTCAAGTTCTGAGAGTTGCATTTTTCTCTTGACTCATGCGGCTTCTAAGTCCATATTCCACTTCTTGATTTCCCAATGGGCTTTGAACTCTAGCTCCACAGGCAAATGACAAGTCTTCCCGTAGACGAGTTGATATGGAGACATTCCAAGTGGTGTCTTATAGGCCGTTCGATAAGCCCATATGTATTAGATAGTTTGTGCTTCCATTTTGTTCCCATCTCATTGATTGTCTTCTATAAGATATTCTTGATCTGCTTGTTTGATGTTTCTGCTTGGCCACATGTCTGAGGATGGTAAGGGGTAGCAACATTGTGATGGATTCCATGATTCAACAGGTACTTGCAAAAGTTCCTGTCAATAAAATGAGAACCTCCATCACTAATCACCATCCTTGGTACTCCAAGTCTTGGAAATATTATTTCTTCAAACATCCTTTTTGAGCTTCTGGCGTCAGCAGCTTTGCATGGCATAGCTTCGACCAATTTTGAAATGTAGTCGACTGCCACTAGAATATATTCACAATGTTCTAATCTTGGAAATGGTCCCATGTAGTCAATTCCCCAACAGTCAAAGAGTTCAATCTAGAGGTTGTTGGTGAGAGGCATGGCATCTCTTGAGTTGATCTTACCATGCTTCTGACATGATCTGCATCTCCGAATGAAATCTTTGGTGTCTTCGTACAAGGTTGAACAAAAGAATCCACTTTGCCAAATTTTCGCATGAGTATAGAATGCCCCATAATGTCCTCCATAAGGTGATGAGTGACAACATTGAATGATCTAGATTCCTTCTTTGGCTAGTACACATCTTTTGAGTAACCCATCTGAGCATCCTCTAAAGAGGTACGGTTCATCCCATATGTGGAGACGACTTTCATAGATGAGCTTCCTCTTATCCCCTCCTAGTGATACATAACCTGTAACTATAAAATTAACAATATCTGCATACCAGGGGTCAGATCTAGAGATTAGAAAAAGCATATCATCCCTGAGTAGATCATTGATGGGCAACTCCTGTGGATCTTCAAACTACATCCTGGATAAATGATCAGCAACATAATTTTCTACTCTTTTATTATCTTTTATTTCTATGTAAAATTCTTGGAGTAGCAAAATCCATCTTATTAAACGGGGTTTAGCATCTTTCTTAGTGAGCAGATGTTTAAGAGCACTTAGCTCCAACTAAGACCTAAACTTATCTATAGCAAAAACAACAGCCAGGAGTTTTTTTCAGTTGTTGCAAAATTAAGTTGAGGTCCTATCAAAGTTTTACTTTTATAAGCAATTGTGTGACGCTTTTTATCCTTAGATTAACCTAGCACAACTTCTACATCATAATCACTTGCATCACACATGATTTCGAAAGGTAATGACCAATCAGGGGGTTGAATGATCGGTGCAGAAATAAGTGCTCTTTTCAAAGTTTCAAAGGGTTTTAAACATGCATGGCCAAATTCAAAGGGTACATCCTTAGCCAAGAGATTAGTAAGCAGTCTAACAATATGAGAGAAATCTTTTATAAACCGATGATAAAAACCAACATGGTGAAGAAAACTTCTTATTCCTTTGATATTTATAGGTGGACGTAGTTGTTCAATTACTTCAATTTTAGCTTTGTCTACCTCAATTCCACATTCAGAAATTAAATGTCCTAGCACTATGCCCTCTCTAACCATGAAATGACATTTTTTCTAGTTAAGGACTAAGTTCTTTTCTTCACATCTTTGTAAAACCTTATCTAAGTTTTCAAGACAATTATCCAAAGTTTTTACATATATAGAGAAATCATCAATGAAAACTTCCATAATATCTTCAAGAGAAGCAAGATCATTACATAATCCAAAAGTCATTCTATGATAAGCATAAGTTCCATAAGTACATGTAAAAGTGGTTTTACTTTGATCATCTGGATGAATTGGGATCTGGCGACATCCAGAATACCCATCAAGAAAACAAAAGAAAGAGTGGTTTGCCAAGCGCTCTAACATTTCATCAATGAAAGGTAGCGGAAAGTAATCTTTCTTTGTTGCCTTGTTAAGCTTTCTGTAATCAATACACATCCACCATCCTATGACGGTTCTTTGTGGAAATAATTAATTCATTCTTTTCATTGTCATGCCTCCCTTCTTAGGCACAATTTGAATGGGGCTTACCCACTCACTATGTGGCACATGATAAATTATCTCAACATGTAATAGTTTCAAAACCTCTTTCTTAACCACTTCTCTCATTGCATTATTAAACCTATGTTGACGCTCCCTAGAAGGTATAGAATTTGGATCTATTGGGATGCGATGGGTGCAAAGAGCAGCGTTAATACCTTTGAGATCTTGGAGTGAATAACCAAAGGTTGATTTATGTTTTTCTAGAATAGTTATCAAATGGAAAGTTTCTTCCTGAGAGAGTTTATCATTTATGATCACAGGAGAATTCGGATCATTATTAAGATAAGCATACCGGAGACTAGGGGGTAACGGTTTTAAAACAATGGGTGGTTAGGAGGTTCCTCAAGAAAATCTAGAGGATCAGGATCTGGAGAGTGATCTTCTTCCTCTAAGAAAAACTGAGCATCTTCTTATAAATCATGTTCCATTAAGGATTCAAGATTTGACTCCTTAACTTCTTCCATTGGATCTGGCTTGGGACATGACTCACTCTCAACATTTAGAGAGCGAGATATATATATAGGTAGTTTAAGATTTTTTCCAAGACAAATATTTAACTTCCCAGTTTGTCCTTCTCGAATAAGCCTTTCGATTGGTTGTCCTATCAGCAAGTTGAATTTGGGGATCAACTGTTGCTATGGAAATTGAGTCATCGGCTGGAATTATCTCAAGTTCATCATTGTCCAGCCACTGTACCACACACTAGTGCATGGTAGATGAGATGCAATAGTTGACATGAATCCAATCCCTCCCAATGAGCAGATTGTACGAACTCTCTCCATCAATAACGAAGAAAGTGGTCAACAGGGTCTTGCTACCAACAGTCAGCTCCACTTGTAGGACCCCACGAGTCCCTGATGTTCTTCCTCCAAAGTCTCCAAGCATCAGGTTGGTCCTGATGAGCTCTTTGGATTCCAGACCCAATTTCAGAACGATGTGGAATGGCATCATGTTGATGGAACACCACCATCGATCAATATTCTTCCTACCAATCTCTCGTTGATGTATCCTTGGATGTACAATTCCTTCAAATGCCTGTGCCTCTCAGGATTACCGAAGACTCCCTGAAATTCATGCGTGAGTCCCCCGGCTTGCTCCCCAAATTTTGATTCATCGAAGTTGGAATAGACCTCGGTTCCGACCAGTGCTCTGAACTCTATGGGCAGGAAGAAGCTCGGGACATGATCTGATGACTACTGACGCTACCTTTCGGCTTTATTTTGCCATTGGATTCTTCTCTTCTGGGTCTTGGTCAGCCTTCTAGGATACCGGGGTTGGTGTTCCCGTGCAACAATGATAACAATTAACCTGATAACTTAGCTTACTTACTAGCATTGGGGTGTTTCCATGTAGCCATAAAAGTAAACAAGCTAAACCACGTCCAGTACACTTAACAGATCTAATCATGTTGAAATAGTAAAAGCACATGTATCATATGAAGAAAGCGCAACCAGATCGGCTATTTCAGTATGCCCGATCACAAACGGATCTGAGACTAGGCAGACATAACCCAACACACTTAGAAGTGAGATCCGGTAGATGTAGCCGTACTAAGCGTGTTAAGTCAAACCCATCTATTCTCAGATCAATCTAACACCCAAGCGAATGTCTCGAACCCACAACATGTAACAATCACGATCAACAGATTAGCTGATAGGATCTTAGATCTAGAGCTTTGACGTGTATAAGAGTGAACACGCATAAAACAATAGATCTAGATAGAATTGAAGCTTAGGACAATCTGCTGATTGAGATTGGGCAAGATATTGTTGCAATAAATAAACAATGTGTAATAAACAATATCGGTAACTTAATGAATCTATTAGATCGTCAATCTAATAGAGCCAATAACTAGCTTGAAGCAATGACTCATTTGAGATTGAAGCAATGCAGCCCCATGAACACAGATTCAAACCGATAACTAGCTCAGATCGAGCTTGTATGAGTTACACAATACAGTCGTACAAACGAGACATGAACTGAGGCTAAACTTACAAGCAAACTGGAGGTTGATCTAGTCGATGCAGCCCTGTTCGTCGAACGTTCACCAAAATCTACTCTACTCCTACTCCTAGGGTTTTGTCCGGTGGCCGAACGGTTTGTGTTTGATTTGATTGGATTCCTTCTACAATATCTCGACTTATGCTATTTATAGACCATAGCATATACCCTAACCGACCATTCTAAAAATAAGGAAACAAAAGATAATTTGGGCTTCAATCTTTCCTTTCAACAAAGCCCGATGTGCACGTTCTGTTGTTATCACACCCGGTTTTAAAGAACAAAACCAGGCTCGCCATATGTGTGCCCAGAGAGTCCACACATACAACGACAGAATAGGATAATATCAAAAACAATGTTATATAGCGGAAAACATATTTATATTAACACTTACATCAGAGTATAGCGGAACAACACTAAACTTTTCTTCAAACTTCAACTTCAAGTTCACAGGGACTGTTGACTCGGGGTTGCATACGCCTAGCCCTTCTCAGAAATCTCACTAGATCCACCTTCTGTTACCCATCCGGGATTTTTATCCAAATCATTGAAAAGTAAAGCAAGTGTAAGTACATATCGTACTCAGCAATATGACATGGGGTTCATGAGGCTCAAAAGGTTGACACTGGTTTACTGCGATTAGCTTTTAGTGAGTCACAATTTTAACATTAGTAGCAACAAATAAGCGATGCCCCAATTAATCACATGAAACTGATAACATAAATAAGGAATAGCATTTAAAAAATAGCATAGATCATTTATCAATGTTCCATTAATTTTCCATTAGTCTGTGAGTTTTCCGAGCCGCTCGTGTCCGTGAGCACGGCTGATATATCAGTTTTTAACACTCTACCGAGGTTGTACATCTTTACCCACGAGTCGTGATTTACCCTTTCACCCGAGGAGATCAGCCTCTTGACCCACTTCCAAAGAAGGTCGGCAGGGTTCACTATGAAGTTTTTCAAAGGGGCTCGCTGACAAACAATAGACATTACGGATCCACGGGCAGGAGGTATACGGGATCTCCTCTCAATGGTACACACACGCAACGGTAGCCACCCTGGCCATACCCCGCAACCAGCTCCGCAATGGCAACTTTCATGAACTATCACATGCGAGAAAGTAACCCTCATACTTGACTAAAGCCAGAGCCATGTAGCCCTCATGGTTGTACTGTATGTCCCAGCTTTTGTTGACAGATATAAGTTCTTAGATTCCATGTTGGTAAAAAGCATCTTTTATTTCTCGTTGCATATTCTATTAATCAAGTTATAGTTCATGATCATAATTACTTAAGCACTAGCATCAATTCTACCCAATGCATAACCATAGGATAACAAGGAATCAGGGTATCAATACAACTAGGATACATAACAATGGTTATCAAGGTAGACACATGAGTATGATTAAAGTGACGTTGTAATGAGTAAGTAACAAGGATGCTCCCATGCTATACTTGCCTTAAACTTGCACAACCCTCACACTATCAGCTTTCAGTCATCACCTTCTGACCTTCATCCCTCACAAACAATTCTCGTTCTACTCATAGCAAGCACCACACATGGATAAACATATAAACAACAAATAGAAGCAACTAAGGACAATACACCATACAGAGAGAAACAACGCACTAGAGATAAATCTAGGTGCTACGAACTAGAGAACGCATGAAACGTCGTGAACAGAGCTATCATTAAAAGAAACGACTACCGAAGATTAACTATATTATAACAAAAGAACATGCATGCTTGATTCTATTTTTAATTGATTAAAACTATGTGAAACATATTAATTCAGATTTATAAAAATCATATTTAATCTTGTAAACATTATCACATAATTTATTATTAAACAAGTTAAACTTTATCTTTGCAAAAGAGAATATACATGTGAGAGCATATAAACAAAATATAGAATGTATGCTTAAACTAATCAAGTTTTATTTTAGAAGCATATTACTATTAACAACTACTCATATTAATATTTATATAAAATATTAGGGTATAAAACATATATTGATATTAATCATTAAACTAGTTGCAAGTATATTAATAATTTAATATTAACTATATATATAAGGTTATGTGACATGATTAACATTACAACTAACATATAGATCATGGCAACATAAATTAAATATAATTTAAACGGTGCAAAAATAAATTAAACCTAACTTGCTTTTAATAAATTAAAAAGCTATTGATTAAACATTAATTAAATTAATATTTAGATTAACAAAAATTTATAATTAAGTAACACCAAAAATATTAACTCTACTGCGTACAGTGCATCGCTGCGAATCTAACGCAACTTGATCCAACTAAAACAGAGTTACAATGATTAAACGACGAATATTAAAAAATTGATGGCATACTTATAATTGAGTTCATCTTCTACCTTGGTGTGAAGCACGTACAGAACTTGGAGATGGGCTTTCGGCTGATTGCTGCTGCTGCACTGCGCAAAGGCAGTGAGGGGAGGACTCGGCCTCGACCTGCTGGTTGGGTAATGGCGACGATGGGCATGGACCTATGGGACTGCACGTGGCACTGGGTGTCGGCCCCTGCTCGTGGCACAAAGGCACGCCGGCCTGTACGGCCGATGGCCAGGAGGCACAGGTGACGGTGGCTTCTCCTCAGCGACGGCCACGGGGCTGCAGGGTGGCCCCACCCTGAGTGGCAGCATCGGCCTAGCCCGCCGGTGGTGACGCACAGGACCGTGGACGATGGAAACGGTGAAGCAGGATCAGCCATGGTGCTCCTCAATTGAAAAGAGAAGGATGATTAGGGAAAAGATCAACGGATGACGGATTCGTGAACTGAAAGCGTGCCGGCGTAGAAAAGATAGACACGAACCTCGGGCTAGTCTTGGAGTGTGAAGGGGACGTCGGAGTTGGTCGAAGAGTTCGTCAGAGTTGGTCAACGGCGGCGATATGACACCAGAGAGAAATATAATTTACTAAACGAGAGATTTCACAAGCTAAGGGCTCCTCTTGCGGTAGTTAAGGTATGCTTGGCCAAGGGGTGAGTGCATATTTATAGGGAAAAAGACTCCCCACCTCTTCATCAACTAGCGATGTGGTACTATTGATTGTGCACCTCCACATTTACTAACAGACCAAACTAGTCATCAAAGTCCATTAGTAAATAAATGTTTAGGCTTTTGTGATTTATGAGGATTATTGCACATGGGTTTTGTGGCTGGTGGGAAATGGAGATATTTATTAATAATTTTCGTAATTAATTATTTTTGTGAATAAAATAATTTTAGAAAAGTCCAGAATTAATATTTAAGCCACGAAAAATACTTCGAATGCTACAAAAATTTAGGAAAAATTCTCGGAGGCACTTTGGAACATGATGAACTTAAATAAAGTATTTGGAGATCATGAAAAGATATTTTGGAGCATATAAAAATTAGATTACACTCACAGAAAATGGGAAGAAGGTCTAGAAAAAAGCTAGAAAAATTCTGAAAAGATTTTAGAAATAAGTTGATGAATGGTGAACTCCAAGGATGAGTTAGAACAGAAGGAAAATAATATTGGGAATCTCCAACTAAAAGGATTAAGATCATTAAAACATGGATTTGATTATAGAAAAAAGACACAGACAAGTCGGAGACCGATAAACGATTTACTAATCGCGTTTTGAAAACCTTATACACTCACATGCACCAAAACAAGCAACAACAACCACCACAACAAACAAACCTATTAAATTAATTTAAAAAAAAAGTTTATAAATTCACTTTTCCTATACTAAATTTGTGCAAACTCAAACTAATCTTGGAAATTTTTATATGAATATAGAAATCATTTATTTTATTTAGTGTTTTCTAAGCACAACCCAAAATCTGAAATTTTGGGGTGTGACAGTTGTAGTTGGCCGAATAATCCTCTCGCCGCGATCTCCTTGATTAGTTACCTTAGTCGACTCCTTCGGGTCCATTCAAATGGCTCTCTTTGAGGCCTATCACGAGGGCCCATATGCATATATCCGGACGTGCCAAAATATGGTGTCAACACCTAGATAGGTAGGACATACAAAATTCTCATACTAGGAAGAATGTGTTCTAAAGGGCTTTTGAGCAATTTAGTTGTTGGGGTTAAAGGCATGTATTTTAATAAGTCTTGAGCAAAAGAAGCAGACATGATATTAACACCCACAACTGGATTGTAAAGACCATCAAAAGGGTCTTTATGAATTTGGCAATGAATGAAAGTAGAAGGTGAGTCTAAACGAATTATATCCGAGGACGATTTTGGAAATAGAAAAGAAGTCTAGGCAAAAGCTAGAATAAAGAGCTTCCCAATTCCTGTCCTTACTTGGCGTGGTTCAAGAATATCAGGTTTTAGCTCTCCCTCTCAAATAGAAAGGAAAAAGCTTCCATCTTAGGTTTCATTGTAACACCCTAAAATTTCATTTCTTGAAAATAGAATTAAATTGATTTAATTGTGATTTTTGGTGCTCATGAAAATGTAGGAAAATAAAAACTTTTCTTGGAAATAAAAATTTCCTTTTGTTAGAAACTTGTTTGAGCATACATGCCTTTGCATTTGTTTATTTGTTTGCCATGTTTCAAAAGTCAAATGAGGAGTTTGAAAATAATTTTTGCAAAGAGCTTTGAAATAAGGAAAAGAAAAAAAAATAAAACTAATCTCTCCCAGCCCACCTCTCTCTCCCTTCCCCCTCTCTCTCTTTCCCCACCAGGCCGCAGGCCTTCTCCCTTCCCGCAGCCCATCTGTGCCGGCTGGCCCAACCGAGCAGGCCGCCCCCGCGGCCCACTCCCCTTCCCTCCCTTGCACGGCCCACCAGCGCCCAGCTCCCTCCTCCTCTCCCCTGCGCGGCCCACCAGCGCGCAGCAGGCCACCCAGGCCGGCCCAGCTCGCCCCCTGCGCAGCCAGCCACCAAGAAGCCCTAGGTCAGCCCCCTCCCCCTATAAATACAACCCCTTAGCCCCCTCTTTTCCCCACGCCGAGAGCAGCCGCCGCCACCAAGCCGGCACTGCTCCAACAACAACCGGGCAAACTTAAAGCGCCTGCCGGCCTTGCGCTTTTGCCTTGGGAAGCGTGTTTCCACGCGGTAATTGTTTTTTCTTCCAAAAATAAATTTCGGTTCTACCATCAGTTTTCTTTTGTTTATAAAATATTCGTTTTAACTCCATTTTTCTTCTTTCGAGTTGCGTTAGATTCGTAGAGTTTTTATCTACATGTTAAAAACCATAATCAAATCTGTTTATAAACTTTGAAAATATAGTTTTATTTAATGCCTTTAATTTCCATGTTTAATCTTTAAATCTTGTTTAAATCCTATCTTCTCCGTTTCTAATCCGTTTCGTCCCGTTCAAGTTGCGTTGGCTTCGTATCGGCATAACCTTTTCATTAGTGATCTTTAATACCATGTTAATAGCTCTGTATTTTCATGATGTAAAACCCTAACTTGATTAATAACTATGCAACGTATTTTACACATAAAATGTCGATGCTTTCTCTTTCGTTTTCGAAATCCAAATACAATTTCGACCTAATCTAACTAAAGTATTTCTTTGAAATACTTTATCCAATCTTTTACATAATAATAAATTGATAAAGCTTATAGTTCTCTTTTGTAAAAGCAAATCTTCCGTTAGTTGTATCTCGATCATCGTAGCTCCGTTTAGTGTGTTCTTCGCGACTGTGTGATCGTAGAGTTGCGTAGTTTTCTTTTAAAATCTTTTCATTGATTGGTTTATTGTTCTAATTTAGCTATGTTTGTATGCTTTGTATGATCAGAATGCTTGTGTGGTGATTTGTTAATTATTGTCCAATCGGTGAGTTTGCGTTGGAGATCAAGAAGTCGTCTGAAGTTGAGAAGCAGTTGAGTAGAGGATCTAAGCTTTTAAGGCAAGTATTATATGGGACCTTCCTTGATGTCCTATTCATGATGTTTTAAATAAAATCATATGTATGTGTCTAATCTTGTTACCTTACTGCTTACCTAGATTTGATTACCTTGAACCTTGAAATCCTATGGGTTATCTTTGCATCTGGGTAGTTATTGCTAGTGCTCCATTAATAAGCATGATCTTTAATCTTGATTAATGACTATATGAACTGATAAAGTAAAACTTGAATTTTTAGCAACATGGATTTAGGATCCTATCTGTCAGCAAAAGCTGGGACATACAGTACAACCACAAGCTATATGGCTCTGGCTTGACTCAGTATTAGAATTCTACTGGTTTGTGACAACTTACCCGAAAGGGCGCAAGAGGGGCTCACCTTAGTTCCCTCGTAAGAGGGGTGGTACTAACCATTGAGGAAACGAATAGCAGGTTGTTACCTACCAGTGGAACCTGTGAACGGTCTCGTAGTGTACCCTGCTCCACTTCCTTGGTAGAGGTGAGGGCATATGGGAATCACGACTTGTGGGTAAAGTGTACAACCTCTGCAGAGTGTAAAAACTGATATATCAGCCGTGCTCACGGTTACGAGCGGCCCGGAAAACTCACAGATTAATAACGGAAAACTCACAGAAACTTTGTTTACTTGTTGCCTAATACTATGAATCACTTTATCCTGATGTTATGATTGCTATATGATCATGTGGTTTAATTTGGGGGCTTAAGCATAACTTTGACCTATCACTTATGAAGTTTTGATTACAAATTAAAATGCTTACCGTAGTAAACCAGTGTCATACTTTTTGAGCCTCATGAACCCCATATATGCTTGTTAAGTACGAAAGTACTTACGCTTGTTCTTTTCTTTTCAATACTTGGATAAAAATCCCAGATGGGTACCAGTTAGCAAGAGTTGAAAGAGTTAGACTTGTGATCAACCAGTCAGTGGGTCCCTGTGGAGTGGAGTCTTCACCGAAAGTTCGGAGAGTCTTACCGTTGTTTGCTCTCTTGAGGTTATTTCTTTGACCTTATATGTTACGTAATTTAAGTATTGTCTTTTGATATTACCTTGTTCTGTGGCTATATGTGAGATTTGACTTCCTGGGCTCACATATAGGGTATATCTGGTTTTGTCCTTAAAACCGGGTGTGACATTCATCGTACATGCCCTTTATATGAAGGCATGCATAGGTCTGCTCAAACTCGTTCAAGTGAATATGAGGATTCTCATCTTCCTTGCCCAAAAATAAATGTTTATGTACCATATCTATCGAACATGGACGTAGCTCATTGTCATCCGAAAGGATAGGCTTAGCTGATTGTGGGAGACTAAAACTCTCATCCATATGGTAACGGTAAAGATAAAGTGGTGTTAGATCTGTATTGTCTACAGAAGACTCTATATAATCCATAGGTAAGATAGAAAGAAATAGGTGAGATAAGAAGGAAAGATAAAAGTATAATACAAGATTAAGCTAGACTCAATATAAGTCAACACTATTCCCCAACAACTGTGCCAGAAATGCTTGTTGGAACCTTTTTATCCACACTCAAGTTATCCACAAGCGCACAGATAAGTCAACACTATTCTCTTTTGAGTACTTTACTCCTATTGCAAGTAAAAATAAAGTACTCAAAAGAGTCAGACTAGATAGAACAGTAATAATAGAAACTTATGCGTAAACAAAAGTTGATCACTAGAGCAAATCTTAGATGAGAGATTGGGGTTAGTGATCTCTAATCCACATGTACAAGGCGTAGACGAAGCACCGACAGGCCGGCACCTCCTCCAAGTCTCTCCCTTACCTTCTCTCTTCTAATTCTAATACAAGACTAGATTCCAAACCTAAACAAGAGGGAGAAGTAGTCTTTTACTTGATAGTTGGCCCTAAAGAGGTTATCCATTCAAGGGATACCTTTGATCCTAACTGGAGATGATGAATTATAGAATATATGATAGGATACCTTCTGGGGGGAGGTCAACCCTTTTATTTATAGCCTGGGAAAGGTGGAGAAGCCTCTGAATAGTCGATGTGGTACTAATGTGTTGCATCATATTCCTTCCGGTGGGATGAACCACAGCCCTTGGATCAAACCGACCTTGAACAACGGCATAGATTGGATCTCCATGTCGGTTAGAAGAAGTCATAAGAAGTTGGGTCTGTTTGGCCCTAAGGGCATGTCGGCCGGCCTAGGGGTGGGGCTGGCCAGCCCCACCTGGCGGCCACTCGGGTCCCGCCGCCTTGTGGCATCCTCTTGATCCTTCTAGATGCTTCCCTTGTTGGTTTTCGTGTTAATTATGCTATATTCTTATCCGTGAGAGTTGTACCTTTATTCCAACTATTGTTTTTTTCCTTTTTAATCCCTAGAAAGTCACAATTCACCAAAACTATGGAATATTGTCAGTTTAAACCCTATTCTATGGTGGTGATTGCTTTTATATCCTTTTTTCATCATTTAATTGATGGTTTATAATATGAGTTAATTACCATCAACATAGATGTAGACCTTGCATCCAGACACTCTAAAGAATGACACATCCGGCTTCTTCCCATGGAGTAGCTCATAGGGGATCTTCTTTAGGAACTTTTGAATGAAGAGCCTATTGGCGGCATAACATGCGGTGCTGATTGTCTCCACCCAAAAGCTCTCTAGAGTATTGTTCTCATCCAACACTGTCCTTGTAAGAGTTATGAGAGTCCAGTTCTTCCACTCAACCACACCATTTTGTTGTGGAGTGCAGGTTGCGAACACTTGATGCATGATTCCAACTCCATCACAATAGTCCTCTATCCTTGTATTGACGAACTTGGTCCCACTGTCACTCCTTATCTTCTTGATCTTCACATCAAATTCACTTTGAGCTCTAGTTGCAATTTTTTTGAATGTATCTGTTGCATCTCCTTTGTCATGAAGGAAAAACACCCAAGTGTATCTTGAATAGTCATCCACTATTACCAAGCAAAACAAATTCCCTCCCAAACTAGCATAGGTGGTTGGCCCAAAGAGATCCATTTGAAGTAGACATGAAATCCTTTTGTGGATGTGTGTTAGCCTCTTGCTTGTCGGCTTGACAAGCACTACATAGTTTGTCCTTCTCAAACACCACATCCTTCAATCCTCTAACCATCTCTTTCTTCAATAGCTTCTTGAGAGTTGTCATACCAACATGTGCTAGCCTTTTATGCCACAACCATCCTAATGAAGACTTGGAGAATAGACATGTTTGCAAACTAGCTTCATTTGATGTGAAATCTAGTAAGTAGAGGTTGTTGTGCCAGAATCCCTTGAAGATCAATAAACTATCATCCGCATTGGTCACAATCACCTCACTTGGAGTAAAGACACAATGAAACTCGAGATCACAAAGTTGACCAACAAATAAGAGATTGAAGCTCAATGATTGCATAAGCAAGACATTTGAAATGGATTGGTCATTGGAGATAGCTATCTTCCCAAGCCCTTGCACTTTGCCTTTAGAGTTATCCCCAAAAGTAATCTTGTCTTGATTTGCAACATCTTCATCTAGTGTGGTGAACATTCGGGGGTCACCGGTCATGTGTTGAGTACATCCACTATCAATTACCCAAAGGCTCCCACCGGTCTTGTAGTTCACCTACACACAAGCAACTTGAATTAGGCTTGTTGTTTGGGAACCCACAGTTGCGGGGTCCCATAGCCTTGTTAACCAATGTCTTAGCCACCCAAAGCACTCTAGGCCTATTCCTCCTTGGTGGTCAAAGAAACACAACTTGAGGTATACCCTTGGAATCCTTGTTGATGATATAATGTGCATCATGAGCAAAGGGCCATGTGTGCTTGGGCATTTCTTGAGGTGGAGGAGTGGTGTAATAAAATGCTAGATGTCCAACTTGGCAAGACTCAAAGCACTTTATTGGTTTGGGCTACGGCTTCTCTTGATAATAGCTCTTGTTCTTGTTCTTGTAATATTGCTTAGCTTCCATCTTCACTTTATCCTTCATGACTTGATTCTCCTTGAATCCAATCCCCATCTTGTCATTCTTCATAGCCGTGTTCATCAAGAGCTCACATTGGAGGTTGTGGCCCTTGGTGAACTTCTCCATTCCAATAGCAAGCTTGTTCTTCTCCATCTTAAGCCTTGCGTTTTATTCTCTCAAGATGTCAAGAAAGAGTGATGCATCCTTTTATTCTTCACTTTGAGCTTGATGACAATTGGCCTGTTTGACTTGAGCTTGATGAGTTCTTCTTTGATCTTAGCATTGCCATCCTTCATCTTGAGGTAGTCATCATACTTATCGGCCTCAACTACCTTCTTGCCCTTGCACTTGACACTTTGCTCACAAGCATCATTATCAACCAAGTCATCACAAGAGGTAGCTACATCAAGCTTGACAATGGGGTTAGGAGCATCATGTGTCATCTCATCATTAAGCAATTCATTAGCAAGAACAAGAGTATCATGATTAAGCTTAACTTGTGTGTATCCTTCTTTTAGCAAGTTGTGCCTAGTCATGAGCTCTTGGGATGACCTCTCTAACTTATCATGTTTCTCACTAAGTCCCTTTAGAGAGGCTTTGAGCTCCTTAGTGATAGATGTGAGAGACTTGTTCTCTAGTTTGAGTTCATTGCTAGCACTAGAAGCAAGGTCAAGTTTGGTATGCAAGTGATCATTAGCTTCTTCTAGTGTATCAGTTTTAGCTCTGGACTTTTTTATGATTTTTGTGTACTTGTTAAGCAATTTCACAAGCTCATCATAAGAAGGTGCCTAAAACTCCTCATCACTATCACTATCACTCCCCTCATACTCACTTTGTACCTTCCGGTCACCCTTAGCCATGAGGCATAGGTATGTAGAGGATGAAGACGATGATGGCGGTGGAGGAGGTGGAGGTAGCGAAGAACCAATCACAAGAGCGACCACCTTCTCATCATCACTATCACCATTGGAGGAGTCACTAGAATCTTTAATATCGGTAAGCCAATCACCAACAATGTAAGCCTTGCCATTCTTCTTCTTGTGGAAGTTGAAGTTTTTTTCTTGTGGCCTTCCTTCTTCTTGTATGGCTTTTCTTGCTTCTTCTCATCTTCACTTGAGTCATCATTGCTACCCTTGTCATTCTTGAACTTGTTCTTCTTGGGCTTGGTGCAATGATGAGCAAGATGGCCAAGCTCTCCACAATTGTAGCAATCCGTTTGAGAGATGGGCTTCCTTAAAGAGCTTATGAAGAACTTATTCTTTCTAGAGTCAAACTTGACTCCATTCTTGTTGAGCTTCTTTCACATCTTGGTGGTCTTCTTCACCATGAGAGCATTGTTGGAATCATCATCATCATCACTTGAGCTCTCAAGCACAACTTGGACTTTGTACTTCTCCTTGGTGGCTTTGAGAGCCAAATCTTTCTCTTTCTTCTTGTTGGATGAAGATGAGCCCTCATCCTTGATGTTGATGTGCATACATCTCGTGGGCATTGATCTTCACCAACACTTGTGTAGGAGTTGCATTGGAGAGGTCTCCTTGGTGAAGAACCATGACGATGTGGCCATATTTGTCGATGGGTAGCACACATTCAAGCGTGGGTACATTTCATTTGCATTTTCATTGGCCAGCATAGAGAATGAGTTCATCTTAGCCATGACTAAATGATAGCGCTCCTCATGCTCACTCTTTGTGCCTTCATGAAGCGCACAAATGTTCATCCACAACTCATGTGCGTCCTTGGAAGTACGCACACGGCTGAAGACCTCCTTGCAAATGCCTCGAAAGATGATATTCTTTGCTTTGTCATTGTGCTTCTCATGATAGATGTCCTCACCAAATGGAGAGACTCCCTCAGTGGCAGCTTTGAGGACACCTACATCTACAACCTCTAGATAGGCCTCCATCCCAACCTTCCAATATGGAAATTCATCACAATCAAAGAATGGTGGTGGTCCATCCCCTTGAGTCATCTTGCTCTAGACGGTGAAGCCTAATTTAGAGCATGAGGATCTGATACCAATTGAAAGGATCAAGATGCCCAAGAGGAGGGCTGAATTGGGCTTATTTAAATTTCTAAAGAAAAAATTAAATCCTAAGCAATGACAATTACCCTCTAGTGCCTACGTGTGTGATAGCAAGCTATGGAAATGAAACTAAGCAAGTAAATCAAGTAAGAACACCCTAAGCAATACTAACAAGCATGATCATGATCAACAATAGCAAGGATGTAAAACTTGTAAGTAAAGCAAGAAGAGAAAGGAAGGGAGAAGAAAGATGTTGAAAGAGAGAAGTAAAGCAAGTAAAACTATTAGAAAAAGGGAGAATTAACTGTGGGGCATCTTGAAAGACAAAAAATTGCTGGTGCACACCTCCACTTTCGATATTTGCTAGAAGACACTGTAGTTTCGTGTAATTGATCCAATGGACATCGTGGCCCAGTTCAAACCATTACAAAATAGATATTAAATCATATAAGTACCTGAAAATTATAGTATAAAATCTTACATGCTCTACATAATAAGAACTATATAGTAAAAATATTGTTTTGCACTAAAATGATCATTTTGTTCCTCTTCATGAATAGATAAAGTTAACCCTAGTTAATTTGTTAATATATTTGTAGAACACTAGAAATCTGAAAAAAAAACATAGAATGTGCACATCACCAAATCATGACTATGCTAAAAATATCAGCTTGAAATAATAAAGTTTATAATGGTATATTTAGCATAACTATCTTCTATCAAGCTTAATTAAGATATTATACTTTATTATTTTAAGCTGATATTTTTAGCATAGTTATGATTTAGTGATGAGTGCATTCTGTGATTTTTAATGTCCAACAAATATATTAACAAATTAACTGTGACTAACTTTGTCTATTTATGATGAGAAGCAAAATGATCATTTTAGTGTAAAATAATATTTTAACTATATAGTTCTCATCATGTAGAGCATATAAAATTTTATAGTATAATTTTCAAGTACTTATATAATTTTATATCTATTTTGTAACGGGTTGAACCGGTCGCGGTGTTCATTAGGCCAATTACACGAACCACATTATCCTATGACAAATATTGCAAGTGGAGGTGTGCATCAGCTAATTTTTATCTTTCAAAATATCCCACAGCTAATTCTCCCTTAAAAAATACTAACATCTATGATGTCAATTCCGTTAACTGTTCATGATAACTTTTTAGCGTGATCGTTTAAACTTTTAGCTGTTTATATTTTTTATTAAAATCTAGTAGACATTAGAAGTTTGACTTAGGATAGAACCAATGTGAAATAAAATTTGAATGGAGAGAATTGTTATGAATGACAGCGGATAAACGACGAAGAACACAAGATCAAATCAACGTGGAAAACCCCTCCAATGCGAAGGGGAAAAAGCTCGGGCGCCAGCGAGTAAACACTCCTCACTATTATCAAGAGTCGGGTTACAACGCCGTGCGGCGGCTTACAAGAATAATGAATGACTTAGTCTCCGTGGAACCCTAGCGACGGGGGCACACCCTGATGGGCCGACTTCAGACTTCGTTTCGCTCCGGCCCAAGCCTCCCGGCGACGGGCCTCCGCTTTGCTTCGTCAGAAGTCTAGCCTTTGCCTTGAACTATGAATTTGGAACATCTTTAACAAGAATAGTGTACAATTTGATGGACTAGCACAGGATTATCAATTTACATGACTTGACACTAGGATTGCAGAATAAAATTACGTTCCCCGTTTTAAGCATATGATAGCAAATAATATAATAAATGTTAATGTTTGTACCAGTTTGCACAAAAAAAGAAAAGATTTATTCAGTACAATATAGATTGATCTGCATACATGAAAAAAAAATCACCTATCTCGATCATAGAATTAAGCACCGACACTAAGTTGAGAATAGAAAAGGAGAAAGAGGACATAAAGCCACGAGCCTTTTACCTATGTGTCATTATAAAAGATCAATATTATTGTGTATCATTAAAATTTTGAAAAGTTCCTCAATAACTTTGTCTGAAGTTCCCTGTGTGATATTTTGGTCAAATTCATCTATAACGGATAGTGGAAAAGACGATTTTGTCTTTAGTTGGAGACTGTATCAAAATTTTTGTTCTTTCCTCTGATGACATTATAACCACCCGTATTGTCTAAAACTTTATTTTTTTTATTTACTGTAACAAGTATATGTGTGCATATGAATATTTTAAATAAATATAATAAAATTAAATATTTTAAATAAATGTAATAAAATTTAAATAAATATAATAAATTGATCGGAGGGAGCAATTTTACTATATTTATTGAAAATATTCATGTGCACACACATAACTATTATAATGAAGAAAAAAAAGTAAAGTTTTAGCCAACATGGGCTGTTACAGTGTCATTAGAGGAAAGAACAAAAATTTTAATACACTTTATAACTAAGTGCAAAATTGTCTTTTCCGCTGTCCGTTAAAAAAAACTTCGAATAAGGGTATTGAAAAGCTTTTCAAAATGTAATATGGATCTTTTATAAAGGCACATAGGTAAAAGGCTCTAAAACCACAACCCCGCCTGGTCATCCCATCTCCCTCCCTGGCCGAAGCCCGCCACTGTTGGCTGAGAGCGGCCTAGCCTAGCCTTCTCTATCTCTCTCTGTGGCCCTGTTTAGCAGGGCTCCAGCTTCTCTGACGTATTTACGGTTCAAACACTGTTCACAGGAGCCGTTTTTCTCTCTCTTCCACTCTCCTCTCACATAGTAAGTGGGAGTAGGTGGAGCTGGAAAAAGTGGCTTCTCCTGGTCTCACTTCCTCTATGAGAGGAGAATGGAGGAGAAATAAAAACGACTCCTATAAACAATATTTAAATAATGAATGCGTCAAAAAAGCTGGAGCCGTTGAGAACCCTACCAAACGGAGACTCTCACTTGGACCAATTAACGTCCCTGCAAGGCTGCAAGTAACACTTGGAGCCCGACCATTAGCCCATATTCACTCTCACGGATCGGCCGCCCTCCGATTGTGCTTCACTGCACCTGCTGAGGGCGTCACCAGTAGACCTAATTGTTTCTCCAATTCGAGTTGACAATATTAAATGTACAAGTCTGGACGACAATGTGAGGTAATCCAGCCGAAACGAAAACGACACTTGTATTGACCTATTTACTTGTTTTGTACACTGGACTCTCGATTATTTACAAAATCTAAGTAGTGGAGGTGATAAAAGGATTTGGAGCATTCATGTCTGCTTCCACTACAATATATATATATATACACACACACACACTAGTAAAATATATGGCGTTTGCACTGTAGAAGTCTATTTTTTCATAACTCATACGTGTTATATCATGCTTTATGATGAAAGCATATTTTTTGACATAAATTTATTGCGATCCTTCTTTTATCATAAATTTGTTATGCTTGATTTGGATCACAATCTAATACAAAAGTGTTACTGTTTTAATATAATACAAAAATGTTACTAAATGCCTTGAGGCCTATTCAGGCCAAGATAGTGACAATGTTATTAGTGGGCCAAAATATAATTAGGACACTCACAATTCTGACTTTATCATAGAGTCTAAGAGTATTTATTACCTCAAAGATATCATAGACTTGAAATCTAAATAAGACTCATAGTCTTATTTTTTCTTCTTCTCTCTTCAATAAATATACACTGCATGAGCAAAATACCATAAATAAGAGAATAATAAATAGACTTAGACTCTATGGTAAAGTCTGTGAGTGCCCTTATAGGCCTAATTTCTTATGGACGTAGGTTATTTAAAGAGTAAATTACATGGTCAATCCTTAAACTACCAGTAAGGTTTATCTCGGTCCCAAAACTATCAAAATGGTTATTTAAGTTCTTAAACCGGGATGAAACCTCAGCAATAGTTTAGGACCTAATTAACCATTTTCATAGTTTGGGAACCGGGATGAAACCTCACTCATAATTTAGGGACCGGTCATGTAATTTACTCTTATTTAAATAAAATGAATTTCCACTAGTTTAGGCCCAATTTTGTTATAGTCAATTTGCGCATAAAAGCCAATGATGTGACAAATTTTAGTTTATGGCCTATTTGTTTAAGATTAGGGAAAAAACATTCGATGCCCAGTCTTAAAATAGCTTTAAACCATTCATAGGCTGTTGTTTATAGACACCCAAGACCAAATTGGCCCATTTGGCCATCCATGATAGAATCAAACTGTTATAAGTTTTAGAACAAAACACATCTCACTACAACACGTCTGTTCATAGAAGGCGTTTTGACAAAGGCATTTTTTTTCAAAATGCCTTAATTCCATATTATATAAAGGCACTTATCTGAAAATGCCTCTAAAAACATTCTTTTAAAGGCCAAACTAGAAAACACCTTAAATAATTACACCAATTAGAGACGTTTTTAATAAAAATGCCTTAATTGCCTGTAACATTTGAAGGCGTTTTCTAAGAATGCCTTTCCTGTGCTATACTATATCCTATTGGCCCATCTGATCTGATGTCACTTTAGGAAATGCTTTTTCAATTAGAAAAAAAATGCTGGATGGGCTGTCCCTCTCGGCTGCCCCATCTGTGTGGACGACGCGGGCCTCCACGTTATCCCCTCCTTCCCGCAGCTTCTCAACCATTATTTTTTTATTATAAAAAATAGAAACACATCTTCCCGGCTTCCCCTGTTGCGATAGGGTTCGACTTTTGAAGTGAAGTGAAGTTACCCTCCTTCACTTTTGATATCCCGGCCAAATTTTGGTGACTGCTTCTGATATCAACTTTTGAAGTGAAGTGAAGTTACCCGTTGTTCTTTAGTGGTAGTTTTATGGTAACCCGAGGGTTGATAATATTCATTTGACTGAGCTTCTTGACTAATATAATCAAATGTAATCAATACAAATAGATTCAATGAGATATTATCAACTCGTTGTGATTTAGTGGTAGTTTTATGTTCAGTCAAATGCTTGAGCTTCAAGGAGAGGAGCGGAGGAGGACTGGCCTAGGTTGTTAGAAGGTGGAAGGTGTGTAAAGAAAAAACACAGCAACTCACATCATCCTAGGTGGACACTCTTATAAAGGGAGCAAGAAACTTGCATCATTGAGGATTGAGGACCTAAACATAACAACGTAGGAACATCATTTGAAGATAGATATTTGATTGTTTTTCTACCTCATTGACTGTATTTGGTTACATATATAATTATGTATGCCTGAAAGATTTAAATGTTTGGATTGTGCTGTAACGTATGCTTTCATTGGTTCATTTCTCGATTCTTGATGGATTGTGTTGTTTTGATATTTATTACCACCACAATTGGGCAGTGGTATTGTGGTATAAAAAATACATATTGTGGTATAAAAAATACAAGACCCTACCTCTGATTCATCTCTAGTCTACTCGCCGGTGACAAAAATATGTAGTTTCTTCCTAAAGCTGATTTCTGTTAGAATCACGTAATTCAATAATACTGACAATGCTGGGAAACTAACGATGTATTGTCGATCTGCACCGTCCTCGACATTTCAATAATATTGACAAAAAAATGTTGTGTAAGGTCATGAACTTTTCTGTTTGTGCTTGCTGGATTGATTGATCTACACTCTGCAGCAAGATTATGAGTCATTCCTGCACTCTGCATTCTACTCTTTATATTTTCCGCCTGTTGTTGTTGTTCCTAGAATGCTTGTTTAGAATAGTTCACACATAGTCTGTCTTTCCATTGTTAGTTTTTTTCCTTTTTCTTTCAGAAAGATGATGAAATATTTCTATTTTACTCTATCTAAATTTGCCACTGAGCTAGACTAAGAGAATCTGTTTGGATAACCTCTATTGAAGAGAAAGGGGTTTTAGGTTTCAAGATGTTGTTAATTTGAGCATTTTATTTAATTTGTCAAGCAAGGTGGTGCTTTTCACTACCTTTTGTGTAACCTTTCCATTTGTTTGTTTTCTTTTCAGACAAGCGTGTTCTTGGTATACACTTTGGCATACTTCTCAAGCTTTCACAAAAGATAGAATAATACACAATGTAAGGCCTCATGAGAAACCCATAATTCTAAGTATCTTGAAGTTTTTGTGTTTGAGTTAGAGGTTTGAGGTTTGGTTCTCCGAATCGAGTTCTAAAGGAAGTTCTTGTGGTAGGCCTCATGAGTTCATTGGTCAAGCACAATTTTCAACATTCAGCTGGTTCATATCATTTTTTGTTCTGCAATATGAGACTTGTAATAATTAAAGGTGGAGTCTCTTTTTGTGTTTTGTTATGTTGGGGACTAAATCAACCTAACAGTACTAGTTCATTGCATACTTGTCTTACTATTATTAAATTATTACTGCCCTTTTTCTACTCTGAATTCTTTGTGTTTTAATTTTGATTAAAGGAATTCCTTTCTCAGATGATTTCTTTTCTTAACATCAATTGATGGATGACGAGGGCACTGAACTTTTCAAGTGGGCAAGGTAAGCATAATAAAGCCTCATGCATATTATGCTAATACAATACTTCTGTTGTTCTCATGTAGTGCAAAATTATTAGGAATTAGTTGTTGATCCTTTCAAAATTGTTCTTTGCAGAATTGCAGTGAAGGATCATGCTCATCTGTTGGTAGCAACTTAACATATAAATTCAGTTGGATTTACATATACATGAAACATATGTATATAGTTGTTTGAACATGTCAAGCTTTTATCTCGCTTAAAGGGAGCACGAAGCATCATTCAAAGGATTGAGGACCTAAACATCAGAACTGAGGAACATCATTTCGAGATGGATATTTGATTTTTTCCCCTCTACCTTTAACTGTGTCTGGTTACAAATATAGCTATGTATTTGTAAAAGATTTAAATATTTGGATATAGAGTGTTAGCTTGTGCTCTCATTGGTTAATTTTGAAATGGATTGTGCCCATCTGATATTGCTAGCAGTTCAGCACGGATAACATGGTTTTGGATGCATTTTTAATAATGCCTCAATCAATGTTTAAAGACATGTACAGAACGCCTCAATCAATGTTTAAAGGCATGTACAGAACGCCTTTAAGAAGTATTGTAGGCATGTGCAAAACGCCTCTATATATTGATATTAAAAGGCATTTTGAAAAAATGCCACAAAAGCTCTTTTGCGTCCAGGTTATAGCAGACATTGTTAAGGATGCCTAAAAAAGTCTTTCAGGCGTTTGAACCTTTTTAGAAGGCGTTTTTAAATGCCTTGTATGATAAGTCGTGTTGTAGTGTCTATTATTGTCCATATATGAACCCAAAATTCATCTATTACAATTCATATACATACATCAATCACAACATATATTCCACTAAATAAAATGGCAAAATATATACATGCATCATTGACAACCCATATAAATGCAGCATCACAACCACATATCAATCCTCATTCCAAAAGATAAATTAGTATGGTCACATCCACACGTGCCTAACCTTTTTTGAAATCCTACTACTACGTGTTGTATGAAGCATAAGAAGTTATCATTATCTTAAAATGGTAAGCATACAAGTTTGAACCTTGAAATTAGTGTTTGACTATTAATCTATATATATATCTCTTATAAAGCTAATTCCCACTACACATCTATATCAAACGTTGCAAGCTATCCACATCACCCTCCACTAAATATATACGTCCTCTCCCACTAATAACTATGCCATTTCAGTGACTTTCGACCTTTTAAGTGTAAATTATCCATTCTCCACTTAATTTCATTCCAAATGCTTTGCAATCCCGTAGCAACGCGCGGGGTATCTCCTAGTTAAGAAGAAAAAAAATCAACCTAAGGTTATAACAATAGCTATTGGGGGTAAATGAGCGGTAGCTTCGTTGGTAGAGTCTCCTCCACCAATCTACTCCTCCATTCCTTTCTAAGTGTCATTCTCACCTATGGGATCAAAGTTGAACATACTCAATTTTGATCAAATATATACAAGAGATTACTAATATTTATGGTGTGTAATAAGTATCATTAGATACATTATTTATTATATTTTATAATACACTTATTTAATAAAAATGTTAATGATATTTTCAAATTTAGACAAGGTAGCACGAAAATCTAAGCTGCCCTTAAAAAAGACAGGAGTCAGCGGGCTGCATTTGCAAAATGTGTATAGTACTCTAGCCAGTGGTGTTTGATAATTGTTATTACTCGATCCCTTAAGAAAAAACTAACACTACTAAAATGGTGGATTTTTCCTTAGTGTTTTAAGTACTAATAATACATTATAATTAATCATAGTACATAAGAGTTCTTACTAAGAGACATTGAGTAAAACAAATTTATACTAAATGTTGAATACTAAGACACTGATACTTATTTCACTCACAGGGAAGTTATAAGATTTTGGTTGTGCAAGGCCCAAAGATTTTGGATGCTATCTCTCCATATGGATCGGAGCTTTCTTCATCAAAAGTTATTGGTTTAAACCTATTCGCTCGAACTCATCAGCCTAGCTCTTTAGATATGATATAAGGTAGGATATAATATTTTTCTTTCCCAGCAAAATGGCTGAAAATAACCAAAGATAGACGACCGTTAATAATTAACATCAGCCGTTAAAAGGGAAGAAAGGGTATTTAACATCGATGAAAGGAGCATCATAGATAGACGGCCGTTAATAATTAGTTTTTCCAATTCGGATAATGCACAGTCGTCTGACGATCTCCTTGGAGATGACACTTAGAATGAAATAAAAATAGATCGGTCGGTTCCCTACCTGTGCACCCCCCACATACTCAAACGCTGCAGTAGGGTGATGTCAAGATCACCAAATGACGACGTCGTACGCGCACATCGGGCAGATATGTTGTATCCATTGGCTTAGCTCATCATTATGCGCTTCACTTTCCGAGCAAGATGCATCGTCTTCGTCTAGAAGAGCCTGTTGGGCCATATCCGGCCTTTGTATATCTTATAATAGTACTGGCAGTGTATTGCAGGTCTTTACTGGAGCATTACAATATTGTATTGCAAATAAAGAGGGCCGCATCGAGACGAGCACATTCTCTCCCCCATTCCCTTCTCATCGTCACCAATCAGCTAGCAGAAGAGGACGACCTCAAACAATTTCTTTGCCTTTTGCGTCGTTCAACATGGTTTTAACAAGTCTGCGTCGCTGCCATGCTTGCATCACTAGCTAGCTTTAATTTGCTCCGTCCACTTCCATTATATTGTTGCCTAAAGAAGCACATCCTAGATTGACAATCTAGGTACAAATACGGCATGTGAAAAAGTTTTAACTCTATAGGTAGATAGATACGTATAGTAGACTTTCTTCTCACTGGTTTTTTACCGTAGCTAATTCTCTCTTTTCATATATATAATTAATATAGTAATAAAAATGATTTTACATAACAGTTAGGTCGTTTTAATTAGTCCAAGTTTGACAATATAATAATATAATAAACATATGTTAATAATAGATTAATTAGTTTTATGACTAGCTCATATTTGGTCCTTTTAACTAAGTATTCAAACCCTGATTTAATCGACACCTTCTAAACTTTAACCCTCCGATCCAAACACCCCTGAATTACTACCTTCCATCAGGTCTTGTTTGGATGCGCATGTATTACCTCAAACCATATGCATTGGAATAGATTGGAGTATAAATTAGTTCAAATACACTTCAACTCATGTGCTTTGAGGGAGATACATGTGCATCCAAACAAGGCCTCAAAGACTTTAATTTACACATGTATCCTCGAGCATTTCCTTAATTCTCGCTGTCTCCTTGACATGTGGTCATGTTTCTCTGATAAGCATGCCCCACAAGTACATATTTGCACAGTCCACATTCGAGAGAGAGAAAGAACTATAGAGACGTCTAATATACCGTAAGAAATTAGGGCAGTCCCAACGCAGACTTTATCGTGGTTTTTATCCTCATTAATTACTTTGCCACGTAGACTTTTTGCTGATGTGGCAAGCAATTTAATAAGGGGAGAGAAGAAAAAAGGAAGAAACCATTTCTAATCTAGACTCGACGTCTTCACACGTGTCGAGATAGACGAAACCATCGGAGATGGCGTTGGAGAGTAGCGCCTGGTTTCCATGGCCGTTTTGCGGATCCCGTACGCGCAACCGGCGCGGACGGAGCTCGCACGGACTCCATCGCCGCCATGGACGAAGCACGCGCGGCCGCCGTTGCGGACAAAGCTCGTGCGCCGCCGCAGCTAGGATCTCGCACGGCAGCCATGGATCTCGCTGGAACGGCCGTCGCGGAGCTCTCCCTGTCCCTCCCCATCGCCGCCGCCCCCCGACTGCGCAGGCTCACACACGACCGGGTCGCACTGTCGCCGCCTCGACTGTGCAGGCACCGCCGCGGAGCTCTGGCTGCGGCCCGATGCCGCCGCGCCCCTTCCCTGCTCGTGTGTGGTGCCGCACGATGCCATGGAGCTCGCCGGTCCGCGCAGGATCACGGCAACTGCTCAACGCCCGCCTCGCCGGTCTTGTGTTCACGCAGGTGTTCCCTGACTGCCTCCCACACGCGTTCCCACGATGGCTGTGTATTCAAGGAAGGAGCTGCTAGCTAGTAGTCCCTTGTGTGCGGTGAAGATGCAGCTGGTCTGATGCGTGGACATCGGCAACACAGAGATAAGAAAGAAAAGGCCAAATGCAGAGGATCCGAAGATAGAACAAAGAATCACGGTGTATGATTAGCCAATTTTCTGTCTAGACTCTAGTAGAAAATTATGTATTGAAAAGGATAGTTTCTTAGTACAATATCTTATGTTATAGAAACTATTATAGTTTCTTACATTGGGGGGAGTGTCAGGGTAACCACAGCTGAACAGCATGTCAACCCAGATTTGTAGAATAACCTGGCCTATCTCCTTCCATAACACCCGTGTCCCCGCCAGTAAAAATAAAAACTATAGAAATTGTACTCTACATAGTTACCCGCGTCCCGGCCCCATGCATTCATGTACAGCGCCCCATATGTAGTATATATATATATATATATATATATATTTTTTACAAGAATGGTGGATATGATACCAAGCAAGTCTCCAGGCAGCCAACAGCTCAGCTCACCTCTACCAACCCTCACCGCCGTACCAGCTGCCGATGCCTGTGCTCTGCTCCTCCGCGAAGAAACCGCCGGCGGCGGCGCCGGAGCTGAAGAATCCGTCTGCTTCCTGGTCCAAATGCGAATCCCCATGGTATATGGAAGGGAAAGAGGAGGCCAAGAAGGAGGTGAAACCCGTGAAGCCGGCCATTTGTTGTTGTTGTTGTTGCTGCTGCTGCTGGCCCAAGGGCGCCGTGCCGGAGTAGGGCGCCGGCGACGCCTCCTCGTTCAACACGGCGCTCGAGTCGCTGTCCGTCGACCCGTCCTTAATATACACAGTGGCTGCGGCGGCCGCCGTCCTCGTCGCGACCGGCAGCAGCTCCTCCGCGGATTCCAGCTTCACCTCCATCTGCTTCTCCACCCTGTCCCTCAGCTCCATTATCTGACATGCATGCATATGGGCATCACATGGATGGATGGCTTCAATCTCGATTAACTGATCTGTAACTCAAATTAACCTCCACAAATAAGGTGGAAGAAAAAAAATAAAGCGATCCATTCCGTACCTCGGCGGCGAGGGCGTCCTTGTCTCGGCGGAGCGCGTCGCACTCGGCGCGGAGTGCGTCGTGGCGTGCGCGGAGCGCGGCGAAGTCGCGCTCGATCTGCTTGGTCTTCCAGCGCGCGCGGCGGTTCTGGAACCAGACGGCGACCTGGCGGGGGTGGAGGCTGAGGTCGCGCGCGATCCGGGCCTTGCGCTCCGGGTCCAGCTTGTTGTCCACCTCGAAGCTCCGCTCCAGCGCGCGCACCTGATCCGCCGCCAGGCGCCGCTTCTTCTCCCCGAGGCCGCCGCGGCACCCTGAGAGTTCCTCTTCTTCGTCCTCCTCCTCGTCGTACGCCCCGGCATCCAGGTCGTCGCGCTCAGCCGCGGCGGTGCCATCGCCGCCGTCTACTCCGTGCCGCTCCATGTACCTGCAGCTGTCTTCTGCAAGTGCAAGCAAGAGAGAGAGATGAAGCTAAGCGGCTAGCTAGCAGAGACTAGATTAATGGGCCATGTTGTCAGTGTCGTTATTGATATATATTGCGAGTCTGAGTCTGAGTAGCAGTGATAAAATCTTCCTGTTGCCTCTTGTTAATTTGCTGTCTTTGTCACCCTGACACTATATATCCCATACGGTTTCATTTTCTTCAAATGAAATACATATATATACGACTAATAATCATTCATGTTTTGTTTTCATCAAGATATTAATTAGAGCAAAATGTAGATGTAAGAGCACTGCCAAGCAAGCAACCGTTCTCTCCTTATTTGTTGCTGCATTTCGGATATTTGCATGCAATTAATTGAAGGATAAATAATAAATAAATAAATAAAATATATATATATATATATTATATATATATATATATATATATATATATATATATATATATATATATATATATATAGACGTGCTGTGAAACAAAAGGGGGAACTTGTTGTCTACCTTGTTGATCTGTAGCCGCTTGGCCGGTGACCATTGAGGATCCTCTGCTGGTCGGCCTCTTCATCAGTGCTCTGCTCAACTCTCTTGAGTGGGAAATGAAGCTGCCGAGAGAGATGGATCTTGCTTGCTATAGCATAGGATAGGAGTAGGTCCTTAGATAGGAGGGTTCACATGCATACAAGAGCAGAACAGTATGGCACTAGACTTGTTGAGCTAGCGCTCTAGAGAGAGAAAGACTTGGGGGCCGGATCGATCGGAGGAGAGCCTGGATCTACAAGTTAACAAGCTGGCACTAGAGGCGTACTACTTGGGCAGCAGCGCAAATAAACTGATGCAAGAGGAGGCCAAGGAGGTGTATATAAATAAAAACAGCGGTTGGGTTGGGCATGTGGGTGGTGCCCTCATGGCATGTGCCACAGATAGGAAGTAGGAAAGGCTTACCTGCCAAAGATAACATGTTAGGCATATATATATATATATATATATATATCCCTCTCTAATATTGTCTTACAATAGACTAATGCAATTACAATAGACGCCGTCCTTAATTCTATCATATACGATATTCACAGCTTCACAGTGCTAGCTGGACTGACCCGATTTCAAGGTCTCTTATTTCTATAAAATAGTATTTTTTTTTTCAAAATCCCTTGTAGGATATGCAATGAAATTTTTTGTAGTAGGGTTTTCAAACTTTGATAAGCGCGCTGAGACCAGAACGTTTTTCCTTAAATGAAAAAATCGTACTATATGGCTCTATTGTGATTAATTATTATGTGTGTCTATGTCTTCAGATCCATTATAATTTGCACAAACATATGAGCAATTACTTATAGTACATTATGTATTTGCTGAAATATATGATAAAATATAATTATAATCTCAAATCACTAGTAGAGAACATGCCAACCGAATGCAAATTTGGCTTTAGTATCGGTATTTTTTGCGGCCGGGACTAAAGGTCTCATTAGTCCTGGTTGGCAATACCAACCTGGACTAAAGAGCCTTGCTCAACGGCTAGTGCAGCGGTCGTGCAGCAGCCTTTTGCAGGCAGTGCTTTTTAGTCTCGGTTGGTATTACCAACCGGGACTATCCTTAAGGCCCCTGTTTAGTCCCGGTTGGTAAGTTCAACATGGACTAAAGGTTTAATCCCGGTACGAGGTACCAACCGGGGTTAGAGAGGGACTTTTAGTCCCAGTTGGTAATACCAACCGGGACTAAAAAGTCACTATATAAATACCTTTCTTACTCTCCTGCCCGAGCCAGAGAGGACATCAGTGTTCTTAAGAAAACAGAGAGTGTTCTTGAGGAAGAGAGTAGGAAGAAAGGTTCTCTTGCTTCTTCTTTGCCCGGCATCACAAGATTTTTCTTCACTCCTACTTAACTCCTAAGCAAGGTTACCAATCTCATCCTCTCTTTGTTTCATCACCATTATATTTCATTTCATGGTCTACAAATAATTGCTTTATTGTGTATTTTGAATTTTGCATGTCATTTTCTCTGTTATTAGCCTACAAATGACTTCATAGTTTTAATTACCGTTGTAATTTCATTGAGACGACAGTGATTTAGAGAAATATATAAAGAATTTATTTTAGAGGTATAGTTTTACTTGATAGCTCATTTTAATTGAGTTTGTTTAGAAAATAAGAATTTTAATTTAGTTTAAATAAATTAATCTAGCTAGTGAGTAGATATCAACTATACTTATAGTTTTAATTGTCGCTGTAATTTCATTGAGACGGTAGTGATTTAGAGAAACATATAAATAATTTATTTTAGAGGTATAGTTTTACTTGATAGCTCAGTTTAATTGAGTTTGTTTAGAAATTAATCTAGCTAGTGAGTAGATGGTGACGACTACTTATAGGTCCTCGGCCTCTGATGGGGTTCCAAATCGACGACCGAGGCAGGAACTCCCTCTCATTCCGTGCGGCGAGTGTGAGAAGAACATTGTGATTGAGTACCGAGTGTCAAAGGAGGGTCCCAATAAGGGTCGTATATTTTACAACTGTCCGGATCGCAATGTGAGCTATTTTCTCGCGTTTGACGATTTTTTTCAGTTTTTCTCATTTTGCTAAATGATTTTGATTATAGTTCTTAAGTTGTTGTAATTTCGGTGGGACGGTACTGGATACAAAGGATGGTATTGGAATGAAGAATATGTGGAACACGTGCAAATATCTCTTGCAGAAGAAGCGGCTAATGAGGCAGTGAGCCAGCAAACGAAGCTCATGAATGTTGAATAGACGAATGATGCATCGTTTGTTTTAGTTGGAATTGACCGTGAAATTGTTATGTTGTTGAATTGCATTTTATGTCTAGTTTGTTTAGTGCTACTTGAGATTTCCTATATTGTGGTTAGGCTTACATAAGTTAATATTGATGTGATGTAACTGAGGTGGATATTTTGTATCTTAAAATTTAAAATTTTAACCACGCTAATCATTAATGTTCGATGAGCCGACATAGGATGTCATGTTCGAGATTTTTATATGGTATGTCATGTGTAATTGTGCAGATCGATGAGCCGACATTGGATGTACAACACTGATCGCCGCTCTAAAGAATTTATTGATGGCATGTATTATTTCTTAACTGTGGCAGAGGCAAACAAGCGAGATGTTTTATATGTTGTCCATGTGCATTATGTAAGAATTTGAAGGAATATGCTAGCGCAAGGAATATACATGCACACTTGTTTAAGTCTGGTTTCATGTCAAATTATATTTGTTGGACCAAGCATGGAGAAAGTCTTGTTATAATGGAAGAGGGCGAAGACGAAGAACCAGGGCACAATGAAGATATTTTTGCTGAATATGCTGCACTAAATGATATTGCAATGGGGAAGTTGAAGAAGAGTAAGAGGGAGAAGATGTGCCTGCAGATGATCTTGGTGAGGCCATCCGTGATGCCCAAAGAAAATGTGAAAGTGAAAAGGAGAAGATCAAGTTCAATCGCATGCTAGAGGATCATAAGAAATTATTGTACCCGACTGCCACAGAGGAGCAAAAAAGGTTGGGTACCATACTGGATTTGTTGCAATGAAAGGCAAAGAATGGTATATCTGACAAGGGATTTGGACAATTATTGACTATTAAAAAAAGTTGCTTCCAAAGGGAAATGAATTGCCAACAGCTACATATGAAGCAAAACAGCCGTCTGCCCTCTAGGATTAGAAATCTAGAAGATACATGCATATCCCAACGACTGTATCCTCTACCGCGGGGAGGACTATGAGAATTTGAATGAATGTCAGTATGCCACACATCATGGTACAAGATCAGACGAGATGACCTTGGTGATGTTGATGGCAAACGTTCGAGGAAGAGAATACCTGCCAAGGTTATGTGGTATGCTCCAATAATACCACGCCTGAAGCGTCTCTTTAGAAACAAAGACCATGCCAAGTTGTTGCGATGGCACAGTGAAGACCGTAAGGTAGACAATATGTTGAGACACCTTGCCGATGGGTCCCAATGGCGAATAATCAATAGAGAATTCCCAGAGTTTGCGGAGGACGCAAGAAATTGAAGGTTCGCTTTAAGTACAGATGGCATGAACCCTTTTGGGGAGCAGAGCAGTAGTCATAGCACATGGCCCGTTACTCTATGTATCTACAATCTTCCTCCATGGTTGTGCATGAAGCGAAAGTTCATAATAATGCCAGTGCTCATCCAAGGACCAAAGCAGCCTAGCAACGACATCGATGTCTACCTGAGGCCCTTAGTTGACGAACTTATGCTTTTGTGGAACAAACCGGGTGTACGTGTGTGGGATGAGTACAAACAAGAATACTTTGACTTGCGAGCAATGTTGTTCGTAACAATCAATGATTGACCGACTTTAAATAATATTTTAGGATAGACAAACAAGGGATATAATGGATGCACACATTGTTTTGAGGATATTAACAATATATATTTGAAAAAATGTCGAAAGGTCATGTACCACGAGCATCGTCAGTTCCTTCCTACGAATCACCCCCTTAGAAAGAAAGGCAAGCATTTTAAAGGTAAGGCAGACCATCGGACCAAGCCTCTCAACCGAACTGGTGAGGATGTATTTGATATGGTGAAGGATGTGAAAGTAGTCTTTGGAAAGGGACCAGGGAGCGAACCTGTTCCGAAGGATGCTAACGGACACGCACCTATATGGAAGAAGCAATCCATATTTTGGGAGCTACCTTATTGGCAAGTGCTAGAGGTCCACAACGTTGACGTAATGCACCTATCGAAGAATCTATGTGTAAACCTACTAGGATTCATGGGTGTGTATGGGAAGACTAAGGACACAATTGAAGCACGACAAGACCTATGATGTTTAAATGAACGAGAAAAACTGCATCCAGAGTAGATAAATGATGGACGTCATTACTGAAGACCAGCAAGCTACACTCTTAGCAAGGAAGAGAAGGAAAGCTTGTTTGAATGTCTAGATAACATTAAGGTCTGTTAACACTGGATTTTGGTATGCTCGAGAGAATGACAGGTAGGCCAGTACAAAAGTCAGAGTATTCGGCAAGTGTTTGTGCAGTCGGCTAGTTTCCTGAGGTTCAACAAGTAATAGTGCGGTCGGCTATTCTGGGAGTAGCGGTTTTCCGTTGAGGAAAGCGACAAAAGCGGCAAGAGCCGAATCGTTGCGACAATTAAGGAAATAAGGACTCCGAAGGGAATTGAAGACAAATATATCATGTTTTTCCTTTAATATTTTGTAGTCGTGTCCTTTTAGGACTCATGTCATGACCAGGGTATAAATATAAACCCTTGGCCATTGTAAAAAACTGTTGACAACCAATACAATGCAACCGGCCCCGTGCCAACTTCGAGTCCTTTGTCGTGTCGTCGAGTTCTTCGAGAGGAATCATCGATCCGTCCACCTCCGTAAGTCCCGACAACCTTGTTATCAGGTCTAGTATCATGCGGTGGATTTAGATGTTGATGCAAGTAGTCTTGTTTGTTTTCAATGATCGTGCGGCGGATCTTTGCTTGACAATCAAGAAGTCTTCGCTTATGTTTCGTTTATGAGTACACACTGTGCGACAGGTGCTTGCTCGATATGCTTAGCAAAAGCAAGATAGTTATCGGCTCTATTAGATTTGGCAAGATCTAGTAGATTCATCAAGTTACTACGTGTTGCATGTTTTATATTTGTTATATATTTGTAACACTCTTTTGTCCAATCTAGATTGATACCGTTCGGCTTTATCTTTTCTTATAGATCTATTCTTGTTTTAATAGTTAATCATATTGTTCATACGAATAGATCTCACGGTCATAGCAGCCGAATTAGTTTAGATCTAGATTGTTACATGTTGCGGGTTCATACATGTTAACCACGTTTAAGCTTTGATAATGTTGGGTGTCGTGCGGTAGACGCAGGCTTTAGATTAGTTTAATCGTGTTTACTTATATGTTCCTTCATCATGGACCCCAACTTGGTTGGATTGCCGAGCTTGGTTATGCTTTAACTCATAGTTAATTATGATTCGTCCATACATATTTTTTCATGCATGCACGTTCGTCTATCAACTTTTTTCACATGCTTTGCGTTTGCTTTAGCCGAATGATCTATAAGACCTGTTGGCAGATAGCTTCTATAGCTATATGTCATTGTAAGTGGCTTCAGGGCCGTATATATGGAACTGTCTGGTCTCAACCGGCATGTTCTAGTTTTATATCTAATCATTTTCATCCCTTGTTAGTTTCAAGTCAAACTGACTGGCACGTTTTCGGACTCCGAAACACCCGGGCACCGGATTGAAGCTACGCTTTCTGGCTTGCTGTGTGTTAGGCATAGTGCGTCACATTTTATGTCAACACACTTTTTGGCACGCTCGGTGGGACCACACTTTTTTTCGAGATGGTCGAAATCGATAACAGCCAGGTTCTGGACGTAGCTATGGATGAGTTGCCAGAAGACCTGAGGAATATAGTCCAGCAAGCATGTGATGAATTTCAACAGAAGTGCTTGTTGTCCTTTTCGAAGAATAAAAGCAACAAGGTTTTTCAGAAGCAACAGCTCCCGAGAACTCTCCTTCCACATCAAACTTATTACACCGAAGAAGAGGATATTCAGAAGATGAATGAGGTGATTTATAAAGCCATGAGTGAAACTATGAGGAATCATCAAACGGCTTTCTTGAACACCTTTCGCTCGATCATGACCAGTACCTTCGGTCTAGCTGCCGATAAACACTTTGACGAAACTGTTCGTCCAATGCAAGCGCCGACATTGTTCAATGTGCCAAAGCATCAGGGCAAAACTACTGAAGGAGGTGAAGCATCTGGAACAGATGCAGGAGGAGTGGCAACTCACTTTTGGTGCATCAGGGGACATTCCGTAGTCGGCTTACAAGGTATCTCCGGCTGCAAACAGGTTGCAAAAGAGTATGTATAGAGATGGATACCAAGAATTTGCCGATTACAGTGTTATTAATGCTCTCCCAAATCCAGGATACAAGAGTTCGGCTGGGTTACACCTTGAGGGACAGGCATATGGAGCTCCGAATTCAAGTGTTGATCTCATTATGAATAGAATGGCAGACATGATGCAAAATCAATTTGGCCTAAAGCCAAAGAATCAATCCTATACATACAAATCTCCTTACCCAGAATGGTACAACCGAGTGGCGCTCCCTCCAAGGGTGAAACCTCCAGCAGATTTGACCAAGTTTTTTGGCCAGGATGATACTAGTACTATAGAGCACATCAGCAGATACTTGATGCAGCTTGGGGAAGCATCTGCCGATGAGGCTTGGAGGATTCAGTATTTTCCATTATCCCTGACGGGGCCATCTTTCACTTGGTTCATATCTTTGCAGCCAAATTCCATTGGTACATGGGCTAAATTGGAGCAAAAGTTCCATTCATATTTCTATACAGGTACTAATGAGAAGAAACTAGTTGACCTTATGAGTTTGAGGCAGAGGGCCAATGAAACACCTCAAGAGTATCTCCGCAGGTTCAGGGAAACCAAAAACTTCTGCTACTCTTTAAACTTGCTAGATGACCAGTTGCCGAGCATGGCGATAGCGGACATGCATCCAAATATCAGGGAGAAGCTGTTCGGCATGGACTTTGATGACCTTGGTCAATTTTCACAGCGGTTGGCTATGATGAGTAATCAGGCTCAAGGGTTCAGGAGAGAGAACCGCTTCCAGAAAGGTGATGTGGCTAATGAAATATATCAGAGTTTCCTGGAAGAAGCAGCCGAATACGATGATGAAGATGAAGTAGTTGCAGCCGAGTTGGTCTGGGCAAAGGAGCCAACTCTGGTTAGTCAACGCTGGCTGAGGCAGCAGAAGGGTATGTACGACTTTGATGTCTACAAATCAGATAGGTTGTTTGAGGTGTTACTCAAAGAGGGACGTATCAAGTTACCGGAAGGACACCCCATGCTACGCCCTGAGGGAGTAAAAGATAAGAAGTTTTGTGGGTACCACAATACTAATTCTCATTCCATCAATGATTGTTGAGTGTTCAGAATGAAGATTCAGAAAGCTATTCAGGAAGGGCATTTGAAGTTTGATGGTAAGATGAAGGTTGATGCTAATCCCTTTGCTCAGAACACAGTGACTTTCTCCATGAACATGGTTGCTATAGAAAGCTCTAGAGACAAGGGCAAGGTGAAGGTGTTGACCTCTGACAGAGCAAGGAAGACTGGTGCTATAGACCCTGATCGGCAGATTACAAATGAACAATTCCAGCAGCAGGCTCGGTTTCAGAATAGCCGAACTGAAAAAGGGTAAACTTCCAGGTCTAGAGTCACAACACGAATTCTATTAAATAAGTGGTGCCGGGAGCGAGAGCGGTACCAGGAGCAAAAGTATTATGAAGAACAAGAGTTCATGGAGGAACGTCAGAAGTACAAGGAAGAGCTGTACCAAAGGGAGCAAGAATACGAGAGAGAGCAGCAGCAATCTCATTGGGGATGCTCATTCTTTAAACATTGTTGGAATGAAGGCTTGAAGCTGCCTACTAAAGACAACTGCCCTGGGTGCAGTGATCGATACACGGAGTACAGGCAGTCTCAAGTCAACCGCCGTCCGGTCCATGAAAGACTTGGAGCGCATGCTCCTAGAGACGATTGGCGTGTAAAAATAAACGGCTCTGAAAGGGGGCACGGCAAGAGATTTGCCGATCAAGAGTGAGACCATTATGAAGAAGAGCTCTGTGAATACGTGTGGTAGGAAGGACAATGGTGTCCACCAGGGCTGAGAAAGAGCTAGAAAAGAAGGGTACAACGCTTGAGGAACAAAGAGTTGGCACAAGCAGTTGCCGAAAATAAACAAGTGTGGCGTCCTAAGGAAAAGCCTGATAAGCAAGACCAGTCGGCTGATGCATATATGGCTTTCTTTATTCCATCAGAGTTCTTAGCTCCAAAAAACCAGGATATCCAAGAAGAAGTGTACTAAAATTTCGATGAGAGTGAGTATCATGATCTGATGGCCCAACTTGTCCTAACCGAACGGGCAGTTTTCGATAAGCCGGCCAAACATCGACATTTGAAGCCACTTTATGTGAAGGGGTACGTCAATGGCAAACCTCTGAACAAGATGTTTGTTGATGGAGGAGCTGCCATCAATATTATGCCTTATACCACCTTTAGGAAGCTCGGGATGACCAATGAGGAACTGCTAAAAACTGACATGGTACCCAGGGATTTCGCTAGCAATCCTTCTAACACCCGAGGAGCTGTGCATGTTGAGTTGATGATTTGATCAAAAACCTTGATTACTACTTTATTTGTCATCGATGGCAAGGGGGCATACAGTCTGCTCTTAGGGAGAGATTGGATCCATGCTAACTGCTACATACCTTCAACCATAACCATGCATCAGGTTCTTAATCAGTGGATTGGAGATGATGTTGAAGTTGTTCATGCTAATGATTCGGTAAGTGTTGCTGCTGCGGAGCCTACTTACTGGGAATATAATGGCGTCGATTGTTTCTCTGGAAGAGTATGAGAAGAAGGTCCTGTGAATGTCTTCAACAAGGATCAACAACCGATCCAAGCAGTCGGCTCTCAAAGGAATTTTTAATGGAGAACCCGATCGATGGCAACAAAGAAAAGTTGGGACGTGGCTTTATCTCGGCCGATAAGCTAGAGGAAATAAATGTTGGTGATGATATCAAACCAAGGCCGATGTATATCAGTGCAAATTTAGACCCAGAGTATAGATTGAAATTGATAAACCTTCTGAAAGAGTTCAAGGATTGTTTTGCTTGGGATTACACATAAATGCCCGGACTGGATTGTTCTATTGTTGAGCATCGATTGCCGATCAAGCCTGGGTATCGTCCTTATAAACAACCTCCTCGGAAAATTTTTAAAGAGGAGGTATTGGCTGATGTGAAAAAAGAAGTTGAAAGATTATTAGAAGCAAATTTCATTCGGCCATGCAGGTATGCAGAGTGGTTTTCAAGTATAGTACCAGTGTATAAAAAGAATGGAAAGATGAGAGTCTGCATTGACTTTAGAGATCTCAATAAAGCCACTCCAATGGATGGTTACCCGATGCCGGTTGCCGATTTGCTTGTCGATGCATCGGCTGGTTATGAAGTCATCAGCTTTATAGATGGTAATGTTGGCTATAACCAGATCTTTATGGCAATAGAGGATATTTCAAAGACAGCTTTTAGATGTCCTGGTCATATTGGATTATTTGAGTGGGTTGTCATGACTTTTGGTTTAAAGAATGCCGGTGCAACTTATCAGAGAGCCATGAACTTTATTTTCCACGAGTTGATCGGAAAAATTGTGGAGATCTATATTGATGATGTGGTGGTCAAATCCAGAAATCATGAAGGACATTTAGCTGATCTAAGGAGGACTTTGGAGTGCACTAGGAAGCATGGTTTAAAGATGAACCCGAACAAGTGTGCCTTTGGAGTCTCAGCTGGTGAGTTTCTATGATTTTTAGTCCATAAAGGAGGGATCGAAGTCGGTAAGAAAAGCATGGAAGCAATAGACAAGGTTATCCCTCCAACCAATCTCACAGAATTGCAATCACTGCTCGGCAAGATTAATTTTGTAAGAAGATTCATTTCTAAGTTGTCCGAAAGAGTTTTGCCTTTCTCTCCACTGTTGAAGCTTAAAAAGGATCAAGAATTTGTATGGGGTGACGTACAATAGAAGACTTTTGATGAAATCAAAGAATACATGAAGGCACCACCTGTATTGGTACCTCCACAGCTTGACAAGCCTTTTAAGTTTTACGTGACGGCTGACAGCCTAACGATAGGGTCGGCCCTCATGCAAGAGTTTGAGGGAAAAGAAAGAGTAATAGCTTACCTTAGCCGAAAACTACTAGATCCCAAAACAAGGTATTCGGCTATGGAGAAACTTTGCTTGTGTGTATATTATTCATGTACCAAGTTTCAGCACTACTTGTTGAATGTTGAATGCGTGGTAGTTTCTGAATTTGATGTAATAAAACATATGTTATCAATGCCAATTTTAAATGGTAGGATTGGCAAGTGGATTTTGGCTTTATCAGAATTTGAATTGAAGTACGAATCGGCAAAGGCAGTGAAGGGTCAAATTATTGCCGATTTTGTTACCCATCATCGTGATCCTTCTGCTAACATGATAAGTATTGCACCTTGGACTTTGTTTTTTGATGGTTCATCTTGTAGCAGAGGTGGTGGTGCTGGTATTTTCTTGGTTTATCCATGAGGGGTAATTTTTAAATATGCCATCCCTATTGAATTTCATGTTACTAACAATCAAGCCGAGTATAAAGCGCTACTTAGAGGGCTTCGGCTTCTTGTTGAAATAAAGGCTGTTGCTGTTGAGATCTTTGGAGATTCTGAGTTGGTAATTAACCAATTGCTCGGTCAATATGAATGCAAGAATGATATATTAAGAGAATATTATGAAGAGTGCCTAGAGCTTTTGAAGAATTTCCAGGTAGCAACCTTGCATCATATCCCTAGGGGGCATAATGAAGAAGCAAATAAACTGGCTCAGGCTTCCTCGGGATACCGAGTGGATCAAGAGATTAGCGCTTTGGATGAGAATCGGGTAATTGATGACTGGAGAAACAAAGTTACCGATTACTTAAAGAATCCATTGCAGAAAGTTTCCCGAAAGCTCAGATACAAAACCCTCAAGTTTGTGCTCCTTGATGGTCAGTTGTACTATAAATCTATAGATGGGGTACTCCTCAGGTGTTTGAGTAAAGGAGAGGCCAGAGAGCTGATGTATGAAGTGCATGAAGGAGTGTGTGGTGCACATCAATCGGCTTACCGAATGAAGTGGATGATTAGAAGAACTGGTTATTTTTGGCCGACCATGCTTGAAGATTGTTTTGAATATTACAAGGGATGTTAGGATTGTCAGAGATTTAGTAATATTCGAAAGGCTCCAGCATCGGCTATGAACCCAATTATCAAGCCTTGAACGTTTAGAGGATGGGGTATAGACTTGATTGGTCAGATTCATCCTCCTTCTAGCAAAGGACATAAGTTTGTGCTGTTAGCTACAGATTATTTTACAAAGTGGGTTGAAGCTATCCCTTTGAAGAAGGTCACATCAGAGAACATGGTCAATTTTGTTAAGGAGCATATAATTCACAAGTTTGGGATTCCTCAGACAATAACAACAGATCAGGGGACTCAGTTCACTTCATCTGAGTTCTGTGACTTTGCCGAAGAGATGGGAATTAAGTTGTATAATTCTTCTCCTTATTATGCACAAGCTAACGGTCAAGCTGAGGCATCTAATAAGATCATGATCAAGATTATTCAGAAGAAAATTGATGAAAAGCCGAAGAAGTGGCATTCGGTTCTTAATGAAGCTTTTTGGGCTTATCGGATGGCTTGTCATGGGTCTACTCAGACGTCTCCCTATGAGTTGGTTTATGGGCATCATGCTGTATTGCCTTGGGAGTTGCAGTCGGGTTCAAGATGAGTTGCGTTGCAGAACGATTTAAGGAAAGAATATCATAAAGATCTAATGATGAATGAATTGGAGGATTTACATTTGATTCGTCTCAAAGCATTAGAAAATGTTGAGAAAAACAAATTGCGTATTGGCAGATACTACAATAAAAAAGTCAAAGAGAAGCAATTTGCAGAGGGAGATTTAGTTTAGAAAACTATGCTGCCGATTGGGACAAAGGATAAAGCGTTCGGTAAATGGTCTCCGAACTGGGAAGGACCTTTTCGGATAGTAAGGTGTGCACCTGGTAATGCGTATATCTTGAAGACTCTACTGGGAGAAGAGTTTACTAGAGCTATTAATGGAAGATTTCTTAAGAAATTTCATCCCAGTGTTGAGGTTGGCGCATGAACGGATTTTGGGGGTTCTGTGCGCGAAATAGCCGATGTATAAACATCACCTTTAGAAAAAAATGATGCAAACAAAGATACAGAAAGTGAATCTCGATGGATTCATCTCAGAAGAAACAATAAATCATAAGTCTGGTTGTTGGTCATATTTACAAAATTGTCAACAAGACTGCATTTTGGAATACAATTCATTGATCACGAACTTTGTGAATTACATAATGAGGATTAGAAGCTTCACTGATGATCTTTCCTGCTGTCTCTATGACGTCAGAATTGATCACCATTTCTTCCACGATATCTTCCTTGAACACATCAAGGTCGCGGAAATCTTGGCCGGTGTAGGCTTGAACAGCACCAAGGGCGAGCGTGGCACCAAGTTCAATACCCTGGTAAGCCACTTCAGTCACCTTCGGGTGAACATTTTCTACCCTTTCGATGACTGTCTCGCCAGAAGCGTTCACAAGATTGGCGACGTTGTTCCCTGCGATCTAAAGGGCTTCTAATCTCGTTGACAAATCTGAAAAAAGTGGGAAAAGCAATCGGACCCTGGAACATCACACAACTGGGAGAAAAGTAAGTAGTATTTGCTCACCGGTGATTTGCTCAACAGCCTTCTTGGCCTCTTCCTTCTTCTCTCAACCGCCTGTTCGGCATCAAGAAGTGCTTTTTGGAAATCGGCAATCAAGCATTCCATTTGGCTAATATTTTTCTTTGCCGCAACTAGTTCTGCAAGAGGATCCATCACAGATTCCTCATCCGACGCCCCGAGCGCTGTTGAAGGAGCACTAGCACCGTCCAAAGGGTCAACTTCATCCCTTTTAGAAATAGAGAATAATAATAAAAACTCAGAAAGGTGATGGGGTAAAAAGGATGGTCAGAGATCAGTTTACCTCATACGACGACGGATGACTAGTTGGGATGTCACTTCTTCCTCTTCTGCAGGTCGCTTGCCGAGGTTACGACCCTCCATTGATGGATTTGGTGAAGTTACTGTGCAGGCTAGGGTTTCCTTCTGGATTGAGCAAGAGAAGAAAAGGAGACAGAGGCGAGAAAGTGTTTGACTGTAACTAGAGTAGTAGAAAAAGGGTTTATTTATAAGCCGAATGGAATACCAAGCGACGAGTTGGGGTTTTCCTACTTGGATGGGCCGTTATTGGACTAGGCCAAGCTCGGGTAAATCAAGAGTTGGTCAGCTATTTCCTTAAGGCAGAAGGACAAGAGCGGTCGGCCATTTCCTAGTCAGGGAGATGGGAGCAATCTGCTATTTTCTTCGATTCAGGAAGCTAAATATAGTCGGCTATGTTCTAGTCGGGAGAATAGAAGCTGATTACATTGTCATACAAACCGAAGTACGTAAAAGAAAAAAAGGGGAGAACTTACGGTCAATTTCAGGACAAAATGACTTTTATCCTAAAATTGAGGGGGCATGTGTTAACACTAGATTTTGGTATGCTCGAGAGAATGACAGGTAGGCCAGTACAAAACTCAGAGTATTCGGCAAGTGTTTGTGCAATCGGCTAGTTTCCTGAGGTTCGACAAGTAATAGTGCGGTCGGCTATTCTAGGAGTAGCGGTTTTCCGTTGAGGAAAGCGACAAAAGCAGCAAGTAAGAGCCGAATCGTTGCAACAATTAAGGAAATAAGGACTCCGAAGGGAATTGAAGACAAATATATCATGTTTTTCCTTTAATATTTTGTAGTCGTGTCCTTTTAGGACTCATGTCATGACCAGGGTATAAATATAAACCCTTGGCCATTGTAAAAAACTATTCACAACAAATACAATACAACCGGCCCTGTGCCAACTTCGAGTCCTTTGTCATGTCGTCGAGTTCTTCGAGAGGAATCATCGATCCGTCGACCTCCGTAAGTCCCGGCAACCTTGTTATCAGGTCTAGTATCATGCGGTGGATTTAGATGTTGATGCAAGTAGTCTTGTTTGTTTTTAATGATCGTGCGGCGGATCTTTGGTTGACAATCAAGAAGTCTTTGCTTATGTTTCGTTTATGAGTACACACCGTGCGGCAGGTGCTTGCTAGATATGCTTAGCAAAAGCAAGATAGTTATCGGCTCTATTAGATTTGGCAAGATCTAGTACATTCATCAAGTTACTACGTGTTGCATGTTTTATATTTGTTATATATTTGTAACACTCTTTTGCCCAATCTAGATTGATACGGTTCGGCTTTATCTTTTCTTATAGATCTATTCTTGTTTTAATAGTTAATCATATTGTTCATACGAATAGATCTCACGGTCATAGCAGCCGAATTAATTTAGATCTAGATTGTTACGTGTTGCGGGTTCATACATGTTAACCACGTTTAAGCTTTGATAATGTTGGGTGTCGTGCGGCAGATGCAGGCTTTAGATTAGTTTAATCGTGTTTACTTATATGTTCCTTCATCATGGACCCCAACTCGGTTGGATTGCCGAGCTTGGTTATGCTTTAACTCATAGTTAATTATGATTCGTCCATACGTACTTTTTCATGCATGCATGTTCAGCTAGCAACTTTTTTCACATGCTTTGCGTTTGCTTTAGCCGAACGATCTATAAGACCTGTTGGAAGATAGCTTCTATAGCTATATGTCGTTGTAAGTGGCTTCAGGGCCATATATATATGGAATTGTCTGGTCTCACCCGGCATGTTCCAGTTTTATATCTAATAATTTTCATCCCTTGTTAGTTTCAGGTCAAACTAACTGGCACGTTTTCGGACTCCGAAACACCCGGGCACCCGATTGAAGCTACGCTTTCTGGCTTGCTGTGTGTTAGGCACATTGCGTCACATTTTGTGTCAACAAGGTCACATCTGGATTCTCCTCGAATATAAAGGGTATAATAACTATGTTAGAGAAGAAATTTATAAACTTAAAGTCTCATGACTGCCTGTGCTTATGACAGAATTACTTCCAGTTACATTAAGAGGAATTCTACCTCCAAATGTACGTTTAGCCACTGTGAAGCTATGTGCATTTCTCAATGCAATTTCTCAGAAGGCAATCAATCCAAGGGATCTGGCAAAGCTACAAAATGATGTGGTTTAGTGTCTTGTGAGCTTTGAGTTGGTATTCCCCCCATCCTTCGATAATGTCATGACACACCTCCTAGTTCACCTGGTCAAGGAGATTAGTATTCTTGGTCCCGTGTTCCAACACAATATGTGCCCCTTTGAGAGGTTCATGGGAGTCCCAAAGAAATACGTTCACAATCATGCTCGTCAAGAAGGAAGCATTGCCAAGGGGTACGTGACAGAGGAGGTTATTGAGTTTTGTGTTGACTTTATTCTAGACCTTGACCCAATTGGGGTTCCTGAATCGCGACACGAGGGGAGACTAAGTGGAAAGGGAACACTAGGGAAGAAATCATATCTCGGTATGGAGGACGATTGTTTCAATAAACCACACTACACCGTTCTGCAAAACTCCTCCTTGGTGGATCCGTATATCAAGGAACACAAGGGCATCCTAAGATCCCAGTTTCTAGGGAGAACTGAACATTGGATTATGCGTGAGCACATGCAAACTTTTGGTGGTTGGCTGTGGAAAAAATGTCAAGGTGATGAGAGTCTTGATGAGCAATTGTACTTGTTGGCTAGGGAACCATCGTGACATATCCTCACATACAAAGGGTACAAGATAAATGGGAATACATTTTATATAGTAACCCAAGATAAAAAGAGCACCAACCAAAACAGTGGTGTCCGCATTGATGCCACGGACCCGAATGGGAATAAGCAAACATATTTTGGCTGCATAATGGAGATATGGGAACTAGACTACGGACCCAGTTTTAAGGTCCCTTTGTTTCGGTGCCAATGGGTGAAGGTGAGTGGAGGCAGGTAACAGTTGACAATGACTATGGAATGACAACTCTGTATCTCAACAATCTTGGGTACACAGATAAACCATTTGTCTTAGCCAAGGATGTGAATCATGTGTTCTATGTAAAGGATATGTGTAAGAAACCAAAGAGGGGGAGAAACGACAACTCAAAAAGTGAGCCAAAACGTCATATTGTTCTTTCAGGGAAAAAACATCGTGGGCATCGAGGACAAGTCAGACTTGTTAGAAGATTATGAAAAGGATGACCGACTCCAACCGTTTGTAGTAAACAAAGACCCAAGCATCATGCTAAACAATGAGGACACTCCATGGTTACGCAGTGATCATAACCCAGGGACATACATCATGAAAAAGTTCGTTGCTGTTGCTACCACTTCATAAAATGTGTGATTGCTCAATATGGCTTATGTAGTAGCTTTGTGAAGCATGTGTAATCTTCTTTTGTCAAAAGTGCCTAAATTATTTATGGCAAGAATGTATAACTAAATAATGGCCCCATATAAGATCCTAGGTATTTCTCATTATTTTATTAATTATTATATTTTCTCGGTCATGTTTTCCATTCCTTCGGAAGTTTTTGGAAATTTATTGGTGAAAAAACCAATTTTTTAATCTTACGATAATGCAAAAACTAATATCCTGTCCAAAACATATGGTTTAAAAGATTTCTATTAAAAACATTTTTGCATTAAGCAATTAGTGATTAATTGTTATATTACGATGACTAAATAAAAGGAAAACAAAAGATTTTGAGAGTTCAAAGCTTTTCATTCAAAGAATAAAACAAAAAACAAATAATGTTTTTTTCAAAACAATATCATGCCTAATTCTTGATTTATTGTTTAATTAACAAGTGTAAAAAGCAAATTCCAATGAAATATATCCAAAAAAACCAAAATTTGAAAGCTGACGGGAAGTGAGCAGGTAGGGACCTTTAGTCCCGGCTGATGTAACAAACCAGAACTAAAGGTCTCTGCATTTCAATTGCCACCAAACAGGAAAACCTAACCACCAACCAGGACTATAGGTCTTTTAAGGTCTGGGCCTATATAAGCCTAGATCTACGGTCGTCTTCCTCATTCAATCGATCGACGTCTCGCACCTATCTCCCTCCGCGGCGCCACCACCTGATTCCACCCTCGATCGACGCCAACAACTGCCCCACCCCATGACGTTGCCGCACCGCGCACGTGCCTCTAGGTGGCGCCGCCCCTTTAGCTTGCACGGGCCGCGTCACTCCTCGCTGGCGCCACCACACACGCACCTTCCGCGCCCCGACCGCCGGCGTCGGCGCCACATCAGCCCGGCCTCCTCTTGGATCATCTTCCGCGCACCCTTGCTCTCCATCTGCTGGCGTGGCGCCCCCGCTCCAGCATCTCTGTCAAGCCCCAGCAGTTTTTACTTATCCTGAAATGCCTTCACGTTTTTTGTTATTTGATATCCTGAAATGCCTTCATGTTTTTTGGTAATGCCTTTATATGTAAATGTCTTTGTATATATATACATATATATTAGAATTTATATTGTAGATGCCTTCATGTTTTTGTTAATGTATATCTAAATTCTTTCCATTCTTTTTATACACTGGTGCCTCAGGATCGACGACGAGTCGAAATGTACGAGGCCCGGCAAAGCCGGTGGAGGACCATTACATAATATCACAATTCAATGCAACTATAGGAGAACCACTTGGACCACATGCGAATAAATTTGTTTCTCATCGTGGATACCTAGCAAGGGACAAACTCCCAATCAATGCCCATGAATGGAAAGAGAAGACAAATGCTCCTCATATTAGTTTTGTCTCTGATTTAGACAAGACCCTTATTTGGGATGATATTCTCCAACATTTCATGCTTGAAACAGATGATGCTCATTTGAAGGAGCTAGTTAAGAAGTGGGCTATGAAGAAGATGGCCACCCAGTCCCAGTCTTGGAAGAAAAAGTTGTACAATGATTATATTAAGAAGAATCTAACATCAAATTTCAACACTAGGGCCGCTATCAAAGTTGAGGCCTTATTGGGATAAATTTGTGCAATACAAGACATCAGAAGAGGGTATAGAGTGGATACGAAGGAACCGATAGAACACCCAACAAAAGGAATCAATGTTGAAAAGTAGATCGTACCAACTTCACTTGATTGGCCCAAATGCTGTAAGAATTGGTTCTTTGCGCATGGTGGATCACTTGACCTAGAAACCGGGGGGGTTAGTTTATGGTGGAAGTATTCGAGAGGCAGCAGAAAGATTTTATCATGCTATAAATGGTTCTGGTAGTGGTGCATTCAAGCCCAACAGAGAAAAGGATGAACTAACATATGCCCTCCAGACAGTTGAACATGGTGGAAGAACAAGAGGCAAAGGGGCGATCTCTTGGGAGCATGACTTTCCTGAGGACAGAGCCACATACAAAAGTCGCCAGAGAAAGAAGGATGAGGAGAACGAGTGGTTGCGAAGGTTGGAGATGGCGGTGCTTGAATCTAAAGAGCGAGAAAAAGCTAATGAGTCGAGAATGCAGGAAGAAATTATACAACAAGTGCAAATAGCATTGAGTTCCCAACGTCAGTCAACATCAAAGCCGAGAGATAGCCCTACTAACTAGCTTATAAGTAGTTGTGCTTCCACAAAGCTACCATAGGATGTAGGGTTGCGCTTCCCTGTGGATGACATTATTGTACCTCTTACCTTATGTGAGCTGCACATTCCAAAGGATAATGCCAGCATCATGGTTGCTCTCGGTGTTGTTTCCCTTATTGACACTACTAGAACACCAAGAATACATGGGCAAATAATACCACCTGGATATGTTAGCGTCTCCATGGATAGAGTTGTTAAAGGATTCAGTGGACTGGTTCTTGACATTCCAGGAGGTGATGGGGAGAAGAGTCTCGGAGAAGCGGAACATTCATTTATTCTATGGCTCAAGAGATACATTGTTATTCCCGAGGCATCGCCTTCTAAACTACCTCACCATAGGTTCATATGATAGTGAATAAATTGTGACCAATTTTGTACTAACTAAACAAGTATTTACTCATATACTTTAATTTTGTTTTCTCACATAGCAGGTCTCCAACCAACCTAAAATCCCCGGATCAGCAGACTGCTCCGAGGAGGTCTCCAACACCGCCAAGGAGGTCTCCAATCCCCCTGCCGCCACAGTTGTCTCCAAGGCGATCTCCAACGCCGACAAGGAGGTCTCCAATGCCGCCGCCGCAGCAGGCGTCTCCAAGGTGATCTCCAACGCCGGCAAGGAGGTCTCCAACGCCGCCACAGCAGTAGCCGTCTCCAAGGCGATCTCCAACGCCGGCAAGGAGGTCTCTAACGCCATTGTCGTGCCGTCTGCAAGGCGATCTCCAACGCTGGCAAGGAGGTCTCCAAACTCTCCGCCACCTCCACCTAAGTTGACCAAGAAGCCTGCCACTAAGAGGTCTGCCCTGTCACAATCAACGAAGTCTTCATCCCAACCAGCGAAGAGGGCAGCCTCCGGTAGTAAAATAAAGCTTATTCCCCAAAAGCTGCCTTATAAAAATACTGATGAGGAAATTAGTGCTAAGGCTTGAGAAGATGTGGATGAGTTCTTTTCAAATTCGAAAAAGCAAGCAGAAGCTAGGCAAAACCCTCCAAAGGCGCACTTCTACCTAACTCCCACACAACTAAGAAAGAAGGTGGACGTTAGGAAGAAAGAGTTGCATGATTCTCGTAAGTTACCGCCAACAACAGACTATGACACACTCTCATGAAAGCACAAATGGCGGCGACAAGGAAGAATAAAGGGAAAGATATTCCACAACTCGGACAACAGGCACAATCAATCCCTCAACTAGTTGTTCATGATGAGTATGGAACAAACATGGACATTTTAAATGCTGCAGGATGCATTGGTGCAGATGTCAACTTGGAGAAACTTGGTAATTTCTTCGTCGAAACTGGTCTTGAGATAAACCAATTGCTCTATAGAGCCGAAATTGACTCTGCCCCAAAAGTTGATCCTTGAAAGATTGATAAATATGGCAAGAGTCTTTTTAATCCTGATGCCGCACAAAGAAATCACGACACACAAATGTACCTGTTGAACAAGTGGTACTTAGAGGCGTGTAAAAGGAACGAGCAGTGGCTTCTTGTTAGAGTTAGACAACAACACTTCTTCCGTGCAGATGACCTCATACATATTAACTTCTCAGAATTACACCAACTATGCCACTGTGAGGCTCTTGACAAATCTCTCCTCAGCTGCTTTTGTTTGTAAGTGATTGTATTGTTTCTATTATTACTAAAGTAACCTACATGTGTTCTATATATATATATATAGTTATCCTTACACTGTATATGTATGTAGACATGAGATGAACATGCCTAGAAAAATAAAGGACAATAATATCAGTTTTGTTGATCCATATATTGTATTCAAAGACCAAGTTACTCCCCAGTCTAATTGGCGACCTCAAGCGGAGAAGAATCTCATGAGGTTCTTAGTTCACCAAAAGGACAAGAGAATGATACTCTTCTCGTATAACTTCAAGTGAGTGTGCACATTTTGTTTCGCTTAATTACTTGACCTATATATAGTTATTAAATTATATGCCTTCATATGCTATAAACATGCAACTTTCACTAGATCTTGATAGTCATCTATCTGGACAATAATCGGTTAATAATATTAGACTCGTTGAGAAAAGATCAAGCCGATTATCATGATATGATAGACATTATCTAGAGGTAATTTGATATTGGTCACGAACCAATAATTCTTTATTGCTCTCTTAAATCTCGAATGTTAATTAACGATCTATTTTTTAAAACTTTGTTGGTAGTGTTCGGCAAAAATTCATTCAAGATCACCGCAGTAATTGTAGGTGCCACTGAACGTAGTGTTAACCCAAGTAAGTACTACTAGCTCTAGCTATATATAGTTTTCATTAACTTGATAATGTGAGTGTGTCTTCACTAGATAAAGAGAGGCTTATTTTTCTCGTAAAGTGGCGTTTGCAGCAGGAACTGGAGAACAATTTGTGCGGATATTATGTTTGCGAGTTCATCATGGTGTGCACGAATAGACCTAGACTAGAGAAGCTTAAGGTATGTTTCACAATTGATTTATTACTATTGTTGGTACCTATTCATAATCAATCATATATATATACTAATACATTTTCTTTACTTTGATTCAAACTGAAGTCTGATTGGTTGGCGGAAAAGGTTCTACACTCGGACAAGATCAATGCAATTATCGAGACGATTGTGGGATTTCTTTTGGACGAAGTCATAAAACCCAAGAGAAAAAATCTTGCCCAACAAGATAAAGACTAATTTGTATTAAATGTTATCCAATCAAAGACATCTCTCGTGTATCTACGTGTATATAAATTATGTAATATTTAACTCTAGTATATATATGTATATATAGTTTCATACTATAATTGTGTTATGTACGTATGCTCAAAATATATACATGTATATATATATCAACATAGAATGCACATTCGAAAACCTATTCTAAAACACTAGCTAAAACGCTAGCTAGTTACGGGTTTCCATATAAAAAATACTTTTTTAAAATCGAATTTGAATTTAAAATTTGGAAATTAAACATATACAACAAATCAGAAAATACGCATATAAAGGAAAAACATATATTGCATTCATTCATGTGTCATCCTTATCATACTACAAATCAAACTAACATTAAGTTGTTACATTAATTACATAGATGTATTTCTTACAAGATGTTTGTCAACTTGTAATCCCTGAGTTCTAGCATGGTGCTCAAGTTCTTGATCTTCTCATACTTCTCTCCAGTCAATAACTTGCTCTCTAGATTGAACGGTCACCCAACATGCACATAGAAGTCCATGACAAACTTATATATATGCTACTATTTGAATGATGTTTTTATGGTTAAGCTTCTCTTTCCGCCATCAACCTTGTGATTTCTTGAGCTGTTGACAACTGTGGGTGAAATCCTTGCGTGCTCTGATATACTCGCAAATGTAGTATCCACATAATACTGTTCTAGGAGGTGCTTTGTCGCACTGCATGATATATAACGCACAATCATTAGAATATATAGACACCATGCACGATGTAATAGCACATATGATTTTTGATATGTGCCAGGAAATCTCGCCTAATTTTTAGTGTTGTACTACGAACACATGGTTGATAAGTATCCATGATGTTAGTTTTATGGTGAGTGTATTGCCAACATGAAGCCACTTTAGGTTGAGCGTGTCATCTAATCGATTGTGAAAGTAGGATGAGCATGTCTCTTGGCTCGCGTTGCATAGGTGATAAGCTCGGAGGTGGTAGTCAATGGTGAGGTGAAGGTCAAGTAGAGATGGGCTATGCCGATGGACCGGGAGCGGTGAAGGGTGTGAGGCTTGGACTGAGGGACCAAATGGCCAGAGGACTTGCCGCGGTGGCTAACACTTAGGGCATCAACAAGCGCAAGAGTACATGGAGGTGACCGTGTTGACCAAGTCAAGACAAAGAGCGAGCAAGTCGAGCAGGAAGGCTCCAGAAGAGACTTGGCGCTCGTGAGGTCGAGGACGCGATGACATGTGTCGAGTGTGGGGATGCGTATGGACTATGCTCCTCGTGGAGGTGAATGATTTTCAAGTTTGGGACTCAAAACCCGAGCGGAGCTTTCAAGGAAGCATAAATGACATGTGGCGGAATCCTAGAGGTTACATCGAGGCGACGACGAGTCCAGGCAGGAAGCGGGGCCATCCAATCAAGATGATGAGGAAGATTCGGGAGAGTTGGATCACAATGTCCTAGGGCCAGGTGATTCTCTCATGTATCAGTGAGCTATTTGGAAATGTTCAATAGACTGTTGGTGGCCACTAAACTCCAAATATAACTATCAACTATTGCATGAAATGATAATAAATAAACTACAAAGCATAGTTGTAGGGTTTGATTCTAACGAGTTCCACGAGTTGTGGTGTTCTGACTTGTTTTCCAGGATATTCAAGTTTCACTATATAAAATTATCTCAAATAAGCAATTGGAGTACACCATTGCGAAGAGCTCATCAAGCCGATCGAAATGGACCTATCACTTGCTATATTTGGAGCCCCGATGAGAAAGATATCAACACCGCAATAGAATTCAACTTGGGAACAATCTAGACTATACCAAAACCATCACCCACCATATGTTTGAGGGGCTAAACTGACATAATTCCATAGCTTTGGTGATTTCATATTTTCCAGGGACTATTCCAGAAAATCGTAAAGAGGATCTAGTTATCAGAATAATTATCGGAATTATCCCACAGTGGGATACTTTCCATCGGAGTTAGGAAGGATCCAGAAGACACCCGAAGGAAATGGGGCACGAGAGGCCGACATGTGGGGCCGGCTGGCCACCCCTCGATGCCGCCTTCTACGAGCTTCTGGAGTATTCCCCCACCGCCTCGAAGGATGCATGTCAACCGTTGCTTAAGGTCGGTTTGATCCGAGGGTTGTGGTTGATCCCACCGGGCTATAAATAGAGGGGCAGACCCCCCTCCAGGCACCATTATCTACCTACAGAGCAAAAGCTAGGTGTTGACACCGCTTTTTGGCATGTGTCAATATGGGCTAAGGCTTGTGTCGATCAGTAAGGAGTTGATTGCCGTTATCTATTGGCATCAGGGTGTCACCGGTTAAATTACCGATTAGAGTAAGACTAGAGTACCAATGGTGAGTTTGAGGAATTGCCAGTGGAGGTGAGAAGGCGTTGCCGATGAAAACAGGAATATGTGACCGATGGAAGTGAGAAGGCGTTGCCGATAAGAGTAAGAATGGTGCCGATAAGGACAGGGATTTGTTGCCGATGGAGGCAGGAAGATACTGTTGATGAGGGCAAGAAGATGTTGCCGATAGAGACAGGAATGTTGCCGATGAAAGCAGAATAAGGTAGCTGACGTCAGTAGAAAGCTGCTGATGGCTGTGGAAGGAGGTTGCAGATTAGAGGTCTACCGATGGAAGGTTTCATCGTAAGAGAGATGGATATAGGAACTGGTGATTTCCTGCCAGTATTAGTGAAGTTTGAGTCTGACTCTTGCACAAATCATTTATTTCCTTAAAAATAGGTATTGCTGTTATGATTGACTCCGACTCTTGCACGAGTCGTTTATTTCCTTTAAAGTAGGGATTTTTGTTTAGGAAAGTTAGAGTCGTGATTTTTTACAACTCTCTTGGCCGGAGTATAAATATGTACCAGGGTTGTGTAAGATATACACACAATCAATCAAAGAAGTTTACTATTTTCATCTACTTTTCCAGCAATTTACATTTACTGCATTAGTTCTAGTTCATCTTCGAGTTCTTACGAAGTTTCGACGGATTATCTCTGTCGGCCTTGCAAGATCCGCGTTTGGAGCAAATCAGAGCCTTGACGTCCGGGCGCATCGCTGTCGTCTCGTTCATATTTGTTCTAGTTATCATCCTTGTCGATTAATTGGTCAAATCGACTGGCACACTTCAGGTTTTGGGTTTAAAGCCCGACGTGTTCGCAGTTTCGATGGATTTTGTGTCAACACGTCTTTTGGCACACCCAGTGGGACCAATAATATATCTTCAAGCCACGGTTTAACCCATATCAGGCTTATGGGGGACACTGATATCAATCCGCGCAATGTCATTGAAGTCTCCGAAGAAGATCTGAAAGATGATCAGAAGCAGGCTATGGAGCAGGCTATGGAGGAATACTAGCAGTTGTATCTGAAGTCCTTCAGCCTAAACAGGAGCGGCGAAGCTATCCAAAAGCAAGATCCACTGTTGCCACGGCAGGTCACCTTCGGCGCCAATCCTGGTAAATTACAAGAGATGGTTAATTCTGCATTAAATCATGCGTTAATTAGCCACTCTAGTGTGCTGTCCAATACTATATACAATGCTGTTATGCAATCTTTCAAAGAAGGATAGGCACCCCAGTATGTTGGTCCAGCGTATCATCAACCTAGATCGGCATCTGCTACAAATCCATCGGCGGCTCCAATGGCATCTTCCCAACCTGTAGATCCATCTGCCGATGTGGTTACGCCGCCAAGATCGAGCCCTATAAGTGTCACTCGATTGAACATAGATCTGGTGGCATCGGCAATGTCAGGGCCCGCAACTAAGAGTCAGCCAACTCCAGCTAACTGGTGGGGATATGGTATGCCTCCAAATCCATCTGCCAACTCTAATCTGATCCAAGGTAACAATACAGTATGGAAAGGCCCCATGACATCGGCAATGCCTGCATAGCCGATGATCCCGATGACGCATTATGCTACATCCTCTCCAATTGTGCAGTTGTCGTCGAAAGATCTTCAGATGGTGATACCTAAAGTGCCTTATATGCCACCATCGGCAAGTCCCCTACCGATGCAACAAAGCACGACAATTGCGAGTCAACCCATGGCGGTAGTGAATCCTCAAATTGGAGTGCCAGCATACCAAGGTGGCCAATTTGTTAACTACTCCAGGGTACAGGAGCGACAGGCACCGGTTAACTATCAGCCATCAGCAAATTACATGCCGTTGACTTGTAATCCTAGATGGACTGGACCAACACCGATCCAATAACAGGTGGTACAACCTGGGTATCAGTACCTGGAAAACCCTCAGAGTGGAGCATCAGCGCATCAACCGATGAATATAATGCCACAGTATTTCCCAATGGACGTTCAAAGTGGTCCATCGGCAAATCAGCCAATGCACAATATTCAGCGGGCTAATGCTGCACCTGCACCAGCTGCTCCGGCTTATTTACCACAAAGGTATGAAGAAGCGTATCAATCAGCTCAGCCTATCAACATCCAGCCAGCGCATCGGCAAGATCAGGATGCATACTGGGCCGATAAGATCGCTGAAGTGATGAAAGAGCAATTCGGCATCAAGCCTAAAATCAATACATACTCTTATCGGACGTTGTACCCTCCGGCATATGATTTGATTCCTCTCCCAAATCGGTACAAGGTGCCAGATTTCACCAAGTTTTCTAGCCAAGATGACACATCAACCATGGAGCACATCAACCGCTTCATTATCCAGTGTGGAGAAGCAGCTAGCAGGGACGAGCTGAGGGTAAGATTATTCTCGTCATAATTATCTGGATCGGCATTCACATGGTTCATTTCATTGCCTCCAAATTCTGTGATCACTTGGGCCGATCTGGAGAAGCAGTTTCACAAATACTTCTTCACTGGCGTACATGAAAAGAAGATTACCGATTTGGTCAAGTTGAGGCAGCGTAATGATGAATCGGTAGAAAGATTCGTCCAGAGGCTGCGGGACGTGAAGAACAAGTGCTATAGCTTGGTGCTTGATGATCGGCAATTGGCGGATTTGGCCTTCCAGGGATTACTGCCGCACATCAAGGACAAATATGCGTCTCAAGAGTTTTAAAGTTTGAGCCATCTCGTGTAGAGAATTGCCGATCAAGACGTTAAAACTTTTGAACCTAGAAAAACTTGGAATAAAAAGGTGTCCTTCATTGGACAAGAAGAAGATTCTGAGTTGGATGAGGAGCTAAGTATTGGCGCTGCTGAGTGTGTAAAAGATAAGAAGTCGATATCTTGTCCGTTTGGCCAGAAAGAAGCTGAAAAGTTCACATTTGGTATCACCAAGGCCCATAGAATGTTTGATCTATTGCTTCAAGAAGGACGGATTAAACTGGCGCCTAATCAAGTAATTCCATCGACTGAAGAGCTTAGAAGAATCAGGTATTGCAAATGGCACAATGCAACTTCACACAGTACCAATGACTGCAAAGTCTTTAGGCAGCAGTTGCAGTCAGAAATTGAATCTGGGCGAATTAAGTTTGAAAATTCCAAAGCCCAGAAGCCGATGAAGATCGACCAACACCCGTTTCCAAATAACATGGTGGAAACTAGTGGAAAGACTAAAGTGCTGACATCAGAAGCTGCCAGGAAAAGCGCAACGGTAGATCCTGAACATCAGATAGCTGCGCATGAAGTAAAGGGAAGGGAGTTTACCGATAGCAGAAAGGGCAAGAGAGTTGCCGATGAAAGCAGCAGTGCCAGGAGACATAAGCATGCACCGTATGGCGTCGTCATCACACATAGGCGGCCACGGCAAGATTATTAGCAGTCGCAGGAGGAGCAATATCGGCAGCAGGAAGAAGAGAGGCGTCAAGAGTGGCATCGACACAAAGATCATTGGAGGTGTCTCTTCTTTGTTCATTGCTCGGAAGAAGGCATCAAGCTGCCCACTGTCGAGAATTGCCCTGAATGCAATGGGTATTACCCTGCCGATAGGGCAGAAAAGAAACCTTGTTTTGACGATCGGGCATCAAACTATGGCAGGCCAATCAAAGAAAAGGAATCAGCACATGATCGGCTGAGGGGCAAGCTCAACGTACATGATAGGCTTGGCAGGCGTGTTGGTCAAGAAGAGCTTGAGGAGATGGCTAATGCAAGAGTGCCCGATGAAGAAATATTCTCTAGGGATCCAAACATAAGGAGTGGTGCAAATACGAGCGGTGAGAAGCAGTACCAGCCTGTTTGGAAAACTAAGCTTCCTCAATGGTGCCCCAAGGGTCTGACGAAGACTTAGAGAAGGAGGATCCAGCGTGAATGCCAAAGTGATTTGTATCACAGTGAAAACCCTTCAAGGGAGAAATCTCTAGTTAAGCAGTGGAGGACAAAGCGCAAGGATAGGGATCCATCGGCAGAGATCAATTTGGTTGTGATATTGCCGATGGAATTCATGGCGCCTTTCGATGCTGAGGAAGAGGCTGCTGAAATGGCACAGTTGGTATTAGATCCAATGGCAGCTGTCTTTGAAAAACCTGTCGATGATGAAAGGCAGCACTTAAGGGCTTTGTTTGTCAAAGGCAAAGTAGATGGGCAGCCAGTGTCAAAATGCTAGTGGACGGTGGGGCATCAATCAATATAATGTCGTACGTCATGTTCAGAAAGCTTGGGAAAGGCGACCAAGACTTAGTCAAGACAGACATGAAGCTTAAAGATTTTGAAGGCAATGTGTCACCAGCTATGGGAGCCGTATGCGTAGAATTAACCATCGGCAGCAAAACTTTGCCGACAACGTTTTTCGTGATCAGTGGCAAAGGCACCTACAACTTGCTCCTGGGAAGGGATTGGATCCATGCTAATTGTTGTAATCCTTCCACGATGCACCAAAGCCTCGTGCAATGGGTGGGAGATAAGATTGAAGTCGTCCGAAGTGAAACCCCGTCGATTGTTGCATCAGCAGAATCGAAAACCTATCAGCACACCAGATGCATATCAGGAGAAGCTTGGGATACAGAGTTCCTCAAGGTTGCCGATTATCGAATTATACCGATCCAAGCAGTCGGTCCTGAAGAAGAGTTTTAATGGATCAATTCGCCGATGATGGAAAACTTGGGCAGGGGTTGACATCGGCCGATGATTTACTAGAGATAGATATCGACGATGGCAGTAGGCCCAACCCAACCTTTATTAGTGCTAAGTTAGATTCCCAATGTAAACAACAGTTGAGTGATTTATTAATGGAATATAAAGATTGTTTTGCTTGGGATTATACAGAGATGCCTGGCCTAGACCGGTCAATAGTTGAACATCGGTTACCTATTAAGTCTGGTTTCCAACCACATCGGCAGCTAGCACGCCGATGCAATCCTATTGTATTACCCGACATTAAAGCTGAAATTACAAAGTTAATTGAAGCTGGATTTATTCAGCAATGTCGATATGCCGAATGGATTTCTAATGTGGTTCCTATGTATAAGAAAAATGGAAAACTTCGTGTTTGCACTGATTTCAGGAATCTCAATAAAGCTATGCCGATGGACGGTTACCCGATGTTTGTTACCGATCTACTGATTGATGTTGCTGCTGGACATCAAATCATTAGTTTTATGGATGGTAATGCCAGATATAACCAAATATTCATGGCTGAAGAAGACATATCCAAGACTGCTTTCAGATGTCCAGGTCATGTCGGTTTATTTGAGTGGGTCGTGATGACTTTTGGTTTGAAGAACGCCAGTGCTACTTATCAGAGAGCAATGAATTTCATTTTTAATAAGTACATCGGCACAATAGTTGAAATCTATATTGACAATGTGGTGGTTAAGTCCAGAAATTTTGAGAAGCATCTTGCTGATTTGCGGAAAATTCTAGAGTGCACGAGGGAGCACGGGTTAAAGGTGAATCCTAATAAGTGTGCGTTTGGTGTATTGGCAGGTCAATTCCTGGGTTTTATGGTGCACCAGAGAGGTATCGAGATCGGCAGAAAGTCCATTGATGCAATTAATAAGGTAGTTGCTCCCACAAACAAGACTGAGTTGTAGTCCTTGATCGACAAGATTAATTTTATATTAGAAGATTTATATCCAATTTGTCTGGGAAGATTAAATCTTTTAGCCCATTGCTAAAACTGAAGGCCGGTCAGGAGTTTACATGGAAAGAAGAACAACAATTAGCCTTAGAAGAAATTAAGAAATATTTGGTAAATCCTCCAGTCTTGGTTCTACCTCAACATGAGAGGCCTTTCCGGTTGTATTTGTCTGCCGATGACAGAGTTATCGGGTCAGCCTTAATCCAAGAATATGAAGGGAAGGAGCGTGTAATTTATTATTTGAGTAGAAGGCTAGTGGATGCTGAGACTAGGTATTCGGCCATTGAGAAATTATGTTTATGTCTGTACTTTTCTTGCACTAAGTTGAGGCATTATTTGTTATCGGCCGAATGTACCGTCATATGCGAAGATGATGTGGTTAAGTACATGTTGTCGATGCTGATATTGAGTGGAAGGATCGGCAAATGGATTTTAGCGCTGTCGGAGTTTGATTTGAGGTATGAATCGGCTAAGGCAGTTAAAGGTCAAGTGATGGCCAATTTTGTTACTCAGCATTGCAATGCAGTGAGTTCCGTAGAGATTGCTCCTTGGACTTTGTTCTTTGATGGATCCACATGTAAGGAAGGAGTGGGTATCGGCGTTGTATTAATTTCACCCCGAGGACAAAAGTAAGAAATCTCGTTGCCGATTGTTGCTACTTCGACAAACAATCAGACCGAATACCAGGCTTTGATAAAAGGGTTGGAATTACTCAGGGAAGTGTGTGCCGATGCCGTTGATATCTTTGGCGATTCTATGTTGGTGATCAATCAATTGATTGGGACATATGAATGTCGAAGTGAAGTTTTAATTGCATACCATGTTAATTGCATACCATGAAAAGTGTTTGCAATTATTAAAAGAATTTAAAGAGTACCGCCTTGAGCATGTTCCCAGATTGCATAATGAAGAGGCTAATCGGTTAGCACAGTACGCTTCAGGGTATCAGCCGATTCAGGAAATAATGACATCAGTAATAGTTGTTGATGACTAGAGAAAAGAGATTGCCGATTATTTGAGAGATCCTTCTAAAAAGGTTGAAAGGCGTCTAAGGTTTTAGGCTATCAAGTACGTGCTCCTTGATGATGAATTGTATTATCGGACGATTGATGGAGTTTTGCTCAGATGCCTTAGTAAAGAAGAATCGAAAGAGTTGATGGGTGAGATCCATGAAGGAGTGTGTGGGGCGCATCAATCGGCATTCAAGATGAAGTGGATGATTAGGTGGAATGGATATCATTGGCCGACGATTCTTGAGGATTGTTTTAAATACTTCAAAGGATGTCAAGACTGCTAGAGGTTTGGTAATATTCAGAGAGCACCTACATCGGCAATGAATCCTATAATCAAGCCTTGGCCGTTTGAAGGATGGCTATTGATCTCGTCGGCCAAATTTATCCGCCATCGAGTAAAGGGCATAAATTTATACTTGTTGCTACCGATTACTTCACGAAGTGGGTTGAAGCTATTCCTTTGAAAGAGGTGACATCGGCAAACATGATAGACTTTGTGAAGGAGCACATTGTTTACCGATTTGGTATTCCTCAGACTATTACAACTGATCGAGGGAGAATGTTTACATCGGGGGTGTTTGATGAATTTGCTGTCGGCATGGGATTTAAAGTTTTAAACTCTTTTCCTTATTATGCTCAAGCTAATGGTCAGGCCGAAGCAACTAATAAAGGAGTTATTAAGCTTATCAAGCGCAAGATTGAAGAAAACCCTAGGAGGTGGCACATAGTGTTGAATGAAGCTTTATGGTCGTATCAGATGGCATGTCATGGTGCAAATAAAGTTTCGCCGTACTAGTTAGTCTATGCGCATGATGTTGTCTTACCTTGGGAAATTAAAACTGGTTCTAGAAGATTGTTTTCCCAGGATCAGTTAATAGCCGATGAATATGATATCCTTATGAAGGATGAGTTGGAAGATCTAGCAAGTCATCGGCTGAGAGCTCTAATCAGTATCGAGGAGAACAAGAAAAGGGTTGCCAGGTGGTATGACAAGAAAGTGAAAGTGAAAGAGTTTGCCGATGGTGATCTGGTGTGGAAAATGATTTGCCAATTGGGACTAAGAGTTCAAGGTTTGGAAAGTGGTCCCCTAATTGGGAAGGTCATTTTCGGATAAGTCAGTTTGTTCCTGGTAACGCTTATATTTTGGAAACACTTGAAGGAGTTGCGTTCTCCAGGGCAATTAACGGTAAATATTTAAAGAAATATTATCCCAGTATTTGGGTAGATGCCTAAAGCAATATAAGTATAAATGTCGATGGAAGGAGTGTCATGCAGAACATCGGTAGAAAGCGTATTGACGTTATATTACAAGCAAAATCAGTTGTCAGGTTCACAGTTGTCGACACAGCAAATTGCAACAGATTACAAGAGGGATTGAATAGATGAAATCACACGAAGGCGAATTTGGTCCGCCTGGCGGGCATCAGCATCCCTTTCTTGTTGTAGGGCTTTGGTGGCATCGGGAAGTTGAATCTTCTTATGACTAGCTGAGTTTAGAGCTTCATCTACTTTCTTCAACTCGGCTAGCAACTCTTCTTTTTGTGCCGATAGACGGGTGATCTCTTGTTCAAGCTCGATGCTGAAAGCTTCCAAACGGCCGATGTCTTTGTGCTTTTCGTCCGCAGTTTACTTGAACTTGAGTATTTCTTCTTCGAGTTTTGCTTGAGCAGCTCTATCGGCGATGCGGCGTGAAGCATTTCGATATTTTAGCTGCCGACTCTCGAGGAATGCCGCTTGAAAGAGTAGTTCTTCAATATCGGCAGGCAGTTGGTCTTGAATTTTCATGAAAGCTACCCTTACTGCACTAGAATCTTGGACTAGTTGGGATGTATTTTGTTGCAGTAGAAGTAGCAGTGCTTCAAGTTTGGATTTCACTTCTGCCGATATGATAGTTGAAGCTTGGCAGAGCTTTCTTCTTCTTCATCATCATCTGGTATATTGATGGCAAAAGAGAATAGGCTATTGGGGGAGTCTTGGGCCTAAAAGAAGAGGATTAGAGTTTGTTGATCACAAGTTTGTGTTTTGCAAGTTTTATGATAGTCAGTTTACCATCTTTAGACGGATCTCTTGCCTCGGTCTCGGCAAAGCAGCTGGCGCGGTGGTGTCTTGAGCATCGGCGATGGTTGCCGATGAACTTGCTTCTGTGGCTGGAATTGTTAGTGCCAGTGCTGATGCTGACGCCGCTGACGTTTTTGTTACAGCTAATCCCTACGGCATTGGCGCTGTCTCTTGGGTGGAGACTTTGACTAGCGTCTGGTCAGGGGCAAGCACCGATGCTGGCTCTTGTGTTGGTGCATCAGTAGGAGATTGAGAAGATGCTGCCGATGATGGCCTTAGGCATTTTTGTCGAGGAGCGGTACTTGGTGAGCCTTGGCGCTTCGACTGCTGTACTTGGGGGGCATCGACAGCTTGGACTTGGGGAGCTTGAGAGCTGGGAGTAACTGCCGATGAGCTTGTTTGCTATAGGAGAACAGTTAATACAAGCCAAATGAGAAGTTGCCGATGAAAATACGAAATCGGCATAAATTGATAGAAATTTGTTACCGCAAAAGCCTGTGCTAGAGCAGCACCAGCAGTCGATGGAGTGGCAGCCGCTATAGTCGGTGTTGACTTCGGCTTGATGGTGACCTTGGGAGCTACCCTTTGTTGCAAGAAGGAAGATAATGATGGAGCCCTGCTACCAATTACCAATGTGGATTGGTCGGTCGCAGGTTGAAGTTTTTGCCACTTCTGCTCTTCTTTGGGATTAAGTCATTAACCTGTTAACAGAGTCAATTGTCGATACATTTGGAAGAAGAAAAAAGGAGTAATATCAAGGAAGAGCTTACCGCAGTATCGGGAATGACGTGATCAGTGTCAATCAGGTGCCGATAGTAGTCCGACGATACATAGAACAATTGGTCCTTCCACTCTTGCCACCAAAACTTGTATGACTCAGTGATGAAGGAGATTGGTGCCCAGGTAGACAAGTCGATATTGGTTGTATCAGCATGAGGGGAAAGGTGGACGATTCTGTTCCAGTCCATGGCACTGGTGATGGCTTCTCTGGGCTTCACCACATTGGCGTAGCATAGCTTGATCGGCAGTTGCCTGAATGCTACTTGCCTTGCTGCTGCCGATGGGTAGTAGAACTCGTAGGAAGCCTGTGTATTCTTCCCGCTCCCAAAGATGTTCACTGGGATTGCGTGGGGAATGAGTATGGCTCTCATGATTTCTTCATCTTTGTCTGAATCTGCATCGACGATGTTGAAGGAAAGAGGAAATCTGTTATTGACATCAACATAGGGCCACCAAGCCCGGTTTGCGGAAGGGATTCCACAGTAAAATCTCTGGAAAAATCTGCCAATCTGGTCCTCATTAGCATCAGTCCCAGGTAGGACTACGATGGCTTCACCGAAGTTGAGAGGAGAGCGAGTTGCTGGTTCGTCGTTGGCAAGCGTGTGGTCTTCAGCTAGGTCCCGTGGAAATTCTTGACTGAACAAATCAAATTGGAGGATTTTGTGCATATGAGCGTTCGACCACATATTCACAAACCACCAAGGTCCTCTAATGTTGTCGATGGGTTCACCCCGTAACAATTTCTCTGACACTTGATGCAGAAGATGGTAAACTGCACCGAGGAGATATCGGCCAAGAGGAAGTCGAGCTCCATTGGCTAAGAGTTCTGCTGCCGGGAGATACATGTTGGTTGGCCCGACTGTCCTGCCGCAAAAGATGAATTTCTCCAGCCACATGTTTAGGAAGGTGACGTGCTCCCTCTGGCCTACCGATCCAATCTTTTGGTATTCCTAGATATATCCAGTCCAACCACCGATGTTGCGAGTAGTTACCTGATGCTCAGGCTTTCTGTTGAAGAGACTGGCATCATCGGCAGAAGAAATATCAAGACCAGTAAGCATGTACACATCGGCAAGTGTAGGAGTAGCTGATCCATCTCTGAATAGGAATGCATTCATGGTGTCGGACCAAAAGTAGGATGCGGCGATCATCATGGATTCATTTTTTGCCATATCGGCAATGGATAACTTGATACATTGATCCAGTTGGCGCTCTGCCCAGTAAACTCGCTATGATCTGGCCATCCTTAGGTACCAGTTTTTCCACCCTTTGTAGGTTTGGGCCAAGAACGGAAGATATCTACCATAACCCTAGATCAAAGTGTTCGTCTCTGAAAGGAACCCGGTTGACCTCTGCATTTATGGTTTCGATTGGATCGGTATTCCCCATCGGACCCAAACAGCAAACATGTGGTTGATCGGTGGGGATTAATATTCTATTGCGCATTTCCTAAATTCAGAAAACAAAAAGGGAGAGGAAAAAGAGATCACGAAACAATGCAGAAGAAGATCGCAAAGTATGGAGTTAGAGGAAGAGAAATTGACCGTAGGACGGTGAAACTGATCGCCATTGGGTCAGAGGAGTTCTTGTAAGTCGTGCCTTGCTGGTGGAGGAGCCGCCAGTTGAATGTTGCCGGAGTGTTCTTCGAAGGCGCCGGTTAAATGGGGAATAAAGCGAATGAGGATGTGAGCTCGGGGTGAGGAACAGGTTGGATGACGGTGCTTTTTATAGGCCTGGAGACGCCAGGGCATTTTGGAGTTTTCTTTTCACTTAGCAAAGATATGGAAGGGTATGGTGGTGGATTCGCGCGATGATTGAGGAATTATGAGAGTGGATTGTGACTGTTCCGCTACAGTTACGGGTTCTGTTGGTAACTTGCAGTTTTTTTTGCGCATAGGAATCGAGAAGTCGTGCAGGTATTTTGAAGGAGAAGGTTGCAGTAGAGAAAATTTCATCACATAAAATATTTATTCTCCCAAATTGGGGGCATGTGTTGATACCGCTTTTTGGCATGTGTCAATATGGCTAAGGCTTGTGTCAATCGGTAAGGAGTTGATTGCCGTTATCTATTGGCATCAGGATGTCACTGGTTAAATTACCAATTAGAGTAAGACTAGAGTACCAATGGTGAGTTTGAGGAATTGCCAGTGGAGGTGAGAAGGCATTGCCGATAAAGGTAAGAATGTTGCCGATGAAAACAGGAATATGTGACCGATGGAAGTGAGAAGGCGTTGCCGATAAGAGTAAGAATGGTGCCGATAAGGACAGGATTTGCTGCCGATGGAGGCAGGAAGATACTGTTGATGAGGAAAGAAGATGTTGCCAATAGAGACAGAATGTTGCTGATGAAAGCAGAATAAGGTAGCTGACGTCAGCAGAAAGCTGCCGATGGCTGTGGAAGGAGGTTGCAGATTAGAGGTCTGCCGATGGAAGGTTTCATTGTAAGAGAGATGGATATAGGAACTAGTGATTTCCTGCCAGTATAGTGAAGTTTGAGTCTGACTCTTGCACAAATCATTTATTTCCTTAAAAATAGGTATTGCTGTTATGATTGAGTCCAACTCTTGCACGAGTCGTTTATTTCCTTTAAAGTAGGGATTTTTGTTTAGGAAAGTTAGAGTTGTGATTGTTTACAACTCCCTTGGCCGGAGCATAAATATGTACCGGGGGGTGTGTAAGATTATACACAATCAATCAAAGAAGTTTACTATTTTCATCTACTTTTCCAGCAATTTACGTTTACTTCATTAGTTCTAGTTCATCTACGAGTTCTTACGAAGTTTCAACGGATTATCTCTGTCGGCCTTGCAAGATCCACGTTTGGAGCAAATCAGAGCCTTGACGTCCGGGTGCATCGTTGTCGTCTCGTTCATATTTGTTCTAGTTATCATCCTTGTCGATTAATTGGTCAAATCGACTGGCACACTTCAGGTTTTGGGTTTAAAGCCCGACGTGTTCGCAGTTTCGACAGATTTTGTGTCAACACTAGGGTTTCAATTCTCCATCCAATTAGAAGTAGAGGTCCTCTAGTTGTCTAGTTCTAGTTCTAGTTCTTCTAGTTGTAATTAGAGGTGAGAGAGGAGGAGGAGCTAGGAGGAGCCGAATATGTCGGATCTTCCTCAACATTGTACCTTTGCAGCATCTGGTTCGTCTTGAGCAATCTCCAGTTTCTTCATTTATTATTTCTAAGTATCTTATTTCAGTTCTTGCTTTATTCTATTTATGGGATCTCTGCTCGTATTGAGTGTCTAGTTTTGATATCGGATTAGAGTAGTATGCGTTAGTGTAGATGTGATGTCTAGACTAGGGTTACCGAGTTTGTGCCCAATCCCACGGATAGTTGTGGTAGCCTCAGAGGTGATAGCTTTGTAAGGCCTTTGTAGTCCACTACGTTCGGGTTGGTGTTTCGTAGAGATTTTGGCAGCCTCCCGCGACTACCTTTTCATAGTCTTATTCAAGAGTCGAGAAGGTACTATTGCTCCAAAGTAAGTAGAGTATCATGGGCCTTTGATTAGATATACCCCCTTAGAAAACTCCGAACACATGGTTGATATGTGCCCATGTTTGTTCAGTTTTATGATGAGTGATTGCCAACACTGAGCGTTTCAGTTTGAGTGGCTTTTTACTAATCCTTGCGAAAGCATGTGTGTGCCTGTCTATCGGCTTGTGGTGTGCAGGTGCTAGGCCCGGAGACAGTGGTCAATGGCGTGGAGAAGGTCGAGTAGAGGCTTTCCGTGCCGATGGACTGAGAGCGGTGAAGGGCGGAAGCGGGCTCGACTGAGGGACCATGGTGTAGGTCGAGATGGCAGACTAGAGGGGGGGTGATAGTCTTTTCTAAAAACTTAAGCGCAATGGCTAACCGAAACAAATGCGAATTAAAAACTATCGGTCTAGCCAAGACTACACCCCTCTATCTATAACTTTAGCACCTAGCAAAGTATACTAATTGGGCTCACTAAGGTGCCAAGCTAGGAAGCTCACCTAAACAAGTCTAGGTTGCAAGGTCACACAAACCTAAGCAACTAGTACTCTAAGCACAAAGGGAGCTCCTACACATACTAGTAAGCAAAGCGTAAAGCACCTAAGCTCACTAGCAATGCTCTCTAGCAAGACTACACAAGTCAACTAGAGAGCTCAATTTACTTAGCTACACAAACTAAGCAATGTGACTAACAAGCCTACACAAGCCATTAGCCACTCAAGAGCTACTTCTATGCTACACAAGCTAGAAGGTAACTAGGCAAGCTACACAAGCTAAACTAGTTACAAGAGCAACAAGAAACCACTAGTACAAGTATATGAAAGTAAATACAAGCTAGTGATTTGGAGAATGCAAACCACCAAGAAGATGCACACAAGGTTGACACGGTGATTTTTCTCCTGAGGTTCACTTGGTCGCCACCAAGCTAGTCCCCGTTGTATCGGCTCACTCAGTTGGAGGTTTACGACTTTTTATAGGCCTCACTCGCCTAACCCCCTCAAGGGTTGCTGCCTAACCAACACAAGATGAGGGCACTCAACGATACCTTCAACTAGACTTGCTCTTCGCGATCTCCCGCGGGGCGAGCACAATGCCCCTCACAAAGCACTTCTCCGGAGCCACGCACAAGCTTCTTGCGTGCTTTGATGGAGCCACAACCACCAAGCCGTCTAGGAGGTGGCAACCTCTAAGAGTAACAAGCACCACGAGCTTGCAACACGATCACCTAGTGCCACACGAAGCTATCTCTCAAAGCAACGCACTAGAGATCACTCACTCGCAAACGAATCGCACTCTTGCAAGCACAAGTGAGTTAGAGGGCTCCCAAACCAAGCACAACTAAGGGTAACACAACCCTAAGGTGCTCAACCAGCCCAAGGGGCCGGCCAACAAGGATATATAGGCTAGCCCACAAAACTAGCCGTTTTCACCCTTCACCACACTTCCAGCAGAGGGTCCGGACGCACCCATCACTGGGGTCCGGACCAATGCGCGCGCGTCCGGACTCCTGCCCGTTTGAAACTTCTCGTTGGCACACTGCGCCGATCTCCGCCACGTGTCTCCGAACGCGTCTGGATCCCAGTCCGGACCAAGCATGTTGCACGTCCGGACTCCAGCAGAGAGCTCCCCGAGAGCTCAAACCAGTCCGGACAGCGTCCGGACTCCACTCAGCGTCCGGACTTCACTGTTCCCGAACAAACACGCTTAGGGTTAGCTTCCGGATGCATCAGCGATGGTCCGGACTCCACTCAGCGTCCGAACTTCACTACTCTAGTCACTTTTGCTTTATAGCTCTACAAGGATGAGTGCTCTAAAAAAAGAGAGAGAGACGAGGAAATAAAAATGGGCAAGTGCCCGCCAACCTCGGAAAAATAAAAAGTGAGAAAGAGAGGTAAAAATGGACAAGTGTCTAACAGTAGAATTAGGGGTACAAGATACCCACCTAAAAAATATATATATATATCGAGCATCACATTCCCTTCGAAAGGTTTCAAATACGGTATATCCATCAAAAGGGAGCAAAAGTGGAATTAGACTTTCACCTCTGTTATCATCATCACCACAACCATCATCATCATACAACATTCATTCGCCACACATGCACATCTTGATTTGACTTATTGACCTGTTCCTTTGGATCCATAGTTTGACTATGCAATATATGTCTTGTAAGTATGTATACGCTATCTCCCACCTATGAGCTCTAGATATAAGCATTAGAAGTAGGGTGAGAGAGAGAAGGCAATGTCACAATGCCTTATACCACAAATACCACATATCCGAGAGAAAGGCATACACCATCAATGCCTTGGTAAGGATCTAGAAATACCACAAAGGAGCGATTTGAGAGTCATACAAGGGAATCTCTAAGTTTTATTTTGAAAATCTACAAAAACTGCAGAGCTATAGTTGATCAAAGAACCAAACACATGGCGCTTGACAGTTACAAGCCCCATGGTCGAAGGTAAAATGATTAAGTTTTAAGTTTTAATAGTTGATCTAATCCGGAGATGAGATCTTATTTGAAAGCATGTGTACCTGTAAGGCGTGAAAGCATTGCAGCAACTCCTGATCCATCACTGAGTCTATCTTTGCTCAGGGACGAGCAAAAGGTAAGCTTGGGGGAGTTTGTTGACGGTCCTTAAGTACCAAATCCAACCACCAACTAAACAAGGATAAGGATCTATATGAAACCAATAACTAGAAATAAAGGTTTAAACTAATAGAATTCCACGAGTTTTGGTGAATGTCTGTTTTTGCAGGGGATATGAGGAAATATGGAGGATAGGCCCACATGTAAGCATTACATAGAGATAATTATCATCCGCAGGGAAAAGAACAGTCTAGAAGGATCAAGAAGGCACGGGAAGAAACGAGAGACTGAGCGGGCCCTGGGGCAGGGCGCCCGCCCTACCCCCTGGGGCGGCCACCCTAGGGCAAGGCCCAATGAGGTCTGCCTTGTGGACCCTCTCCCTACCGCCTTTGAGGTTGCATCTAAGCCCTCCATTAAGGTCGGTTTGATCCAACGGTTGACGTTCATTTGAGGAGGCTATATAAGGAAGGCCCCCTGACCGTAAGGAGAGAGCCCCACTGAAACCCTAATTCATTATTCAAGATCCATCTCAGGAGGAGAGGTCCCTGATCAAGCCCTAGAGCCACCACATCAACTAGATCTCTAGTTAGCATAGCTACATAGGATTAGAACTAGGAGAGTCAATCTTCGATTGGTTTCCAGATCTATCAAGAGGATTCTTGGTAATTCTCTCTTTAGTTCATCATTTATTTATCATTGTTCTTTAGTATTATGAATATGACGTTGCTCTACTTCATTATATTGATTATGACTTTACTCTATTCATTTATGTTCTTAATTATATTGTTCTTAGTCTATTATGATTATATACTGGCGTAGTTAGATCTAAATCATATCCATGTTTAGGATCGTACAACGTTTATCCATCAGTACTAGGGGTAAATGATAGATATTGTGTAGGCGTGTGCCTAGATCGTATTTATATGTGATTGTACCCTACATTCCGGATCGAGAGGTAGTTCGCGGGAGTGACAGTCCTGTTGAGTCCTTTGTAGTCCTCCTCCGTTTGTAGGCCAGGCAGAGCAGTACTATTACGGGGAAATGATTGCTATGTTTCTCATCTTCCTTAGTAAACTCACTACACATGAATATCTCTTATCTCGCCATGATTGCCAAGTATAATTGCACTAATCATAATATGCTAGACTGTATAGTTAAGAATGACTTAGGAAATTGTAGGAATACGAGGTTGCTACGCTAGCCGGAAAACAAAACTTTTCGACCTCATAAACCAGGATCTACTGCTAGTTACAGGTTACGGGATTACCACTAGACGCGCATGTGCAGCGGAGGACGACTTGATGTAGTCGTGCGCGTCGCAGCAAGCAGTGCAGTTGCGTGGTCGTCCGTCTCAACGTCCCCTTCGCGTGGTTCCTCCTTGTGCTCCAGATGCAGCACCTCCGAGGAATCCCACACGTGCAGGGAGGAAGCGTTGCGCCTCCGGACTGCTAGGTCCGCGAGGAGCAAAAGGCGCGAGCGTGGGGAGGCGACGGCGGCTGCCAAAAAGCGTGGATCAATTCGCCCCGCGCCCACCCCTTGCTTATATAGGCGTCCTAACGAGCTCCCACGGTGGAAGCCCATTAGAAACCCTAAACCTAGTCTAATTCGGGTCCAACCCGAATTAGGCTTCCAACCCCTTAAGCGTGCGACCCTATGGGCTCACGCATACATAGACATGGCCCAAGTACTCTTACTCGACCAATAGTTGATAGCAGCCTCTAGCAAGACGTGTCAACTCCTATGTATACGCTATGATCATATCAGACGAACCACTATGACCATGTACAAGATATTCCCTTCGCCACTCGATATATGGTTCAACTCGTGGGTTAACACTTAACCCAAGCATGGCCATGCATTTGTTGATCCAATCACATGAGTGATCCAGTGATATCTCTCTCATGAAGAGAGGGGCAAATTCCATCTTGATTGTCTATGTCTCATAGCATGTTTACCAACCACCCAAGGACCACCTTATAAACTACCCAATAACGGAGTAGCGTTTGATAGTCTCTAAGTAGATCGTTTCACATCTTGAGTACATACCACAATCTCAGGTCTAAGGACATAACGTACATGACATGAATAGAGACTTTCTCTTGTTGGGTCAGTCCAGCCTACATGTCTCACATGTGCCCACATTATTAGTTTGACATCTCTATGTCTATGACTTGTGAAACATAGCCATCAACTAATACATGTGCTGGTCTAATATTCAAGTGTGCTCTTACAAGAATGCCGACCAGGGACTACTATTAGAATAACCATTCAGGTAATTGAGTTCCACAAACAATTCACATAATTGTCAATCAATACTAGTTGTCTATAATGGATATTCAAAGAACACTTTATTAATCATGGATACAATCGGAATATAATCATCTACATGATTAGCTCTAGGGCATATTCCCAACAGAAATATCTTTGTAGTTCGTCCTAATTCCACGCTAATGACTTGCTAGAATATCTATTGAGGTGCTTATCATTATATTATGTGGCTACATTTATGTTGATCAGTATTTATCTTTGTCACTATTCATTCATTATCTATATCTTATGTGACACTTATCCTCTATAGAGAGAGATAGAAAGAAAACTCTCCATTACACATGCAGTGATGCTCATTACTCATTCTCATTTATTCCTTAGCATCCCTTCCCAGTGGTAAAAATATAAATAACGATACCTGAAATATTCCTTGTTAAAATACTACTTCGGTATAATCTGTGCGCTTGCAGAAACACATTTCCATTTATATTTACTTAGAGCAATTGAATATTTCAATACCGCATCTCTCTGTCATGCTGGGGATGACAACTTGGCTTAAGTGGCATGAAAGGTGGATAACCATTTTTGGCCTCGTTATCAGAAATAGAAATTATTCTACTTTTGGTAATGACGTTAAGAAGTATCAACAAGCATTTTTGGCGCCATTGCCGGGAAGGTTGATTAGCTATCAAAGGAATAAATGAGTTGTCACTTGCATCACTAGTTAGATCGAGAAAACATCAATTCTCTACTCATACAGCCTTACCCTTGATCTTTGCTTATTTTTCCTATCATTTTTATGCAGGTAATGTATGAATTGGTTTAATCTTCCAGATAATTTTGTTGAAAATACCGAGGCATGAATCAAAAGGACAAAAGCTAAGCTCAATAAAGTAACAGAATCATCATCATTAACATCTCAGCTTGAAGCTTCACCCAATCAAGAAGATCATCAAAACATCGTTCGAGACTTGACACCAGAGTTCGAAGCCATGGCAGACAAGTCAATCCGTGAGTTCTCAGCCCCCACCACGAACACCATCTGCACTGGACCTGCTGCAAACATTGATCGGTAATTTGAGCTCAAGCCTGCGCTCATCAACATGGTGCAAACAAGCTAGTTCTGTGGGAAAGCACACTGTTGATATTTGTTAACGTAGACAGAGAAATCACTAGGAAGTAATCCGCAAGCGAACGGATACCGGTGAGCACTTCACCCGGGAGATAGTCCAGAGTATCGTTATTTGTTTTTCCGCAGGGAGAAAGGGTGCATCTGACTAACCAAATCTATGCTAGTAACCCTTAGGCTACAAACAAGGTGATCGTGATATAAGCGATTAGAGAAGATCGCAACTGTAGTCTCATTCTAGTCTATATAAGATATGATCTATTATTCTATTGGGGGAACCGTTGTGGAAGAGACACCTCAGAGGATGCTTAACACACGGCCTATGAAACCCTATCGGTCCTTCTAACGGGATTGTGGGTTCCAAAGGTATCTACAGAATTGTCACTTTCCGAGCTACTACCAACAAATCCGGCTAGATAGGGGATATCTATGAGTATCCTAGCCCAAACACCACGTTTACGCTAAAGATGATTACCCTACTCTCTACGCGAAGAGAATAAAGTAAACTCACAAACCAAAGAATAATAAATAGGGAACTTACTAGAATTAGAAGTCGAATTACCGAAGAAATCCTAGGAGCAAGCCTCGGGTTAGGAGTCTTGATCCCGTCAATACAAACTGGAGAGGAGACACCGACAAGCCGGGCTTCCTCCAATCCACACCTCCACTCTAACTCTCTCAATCTAGAAGAGTAAACTCTAATCTCACATGTATGCTAAGCCCTAGAGAATAGACCCGTGAGGATCTTCTTTGGCGAATCCTCTCTGGAAAATATGCAAATTAATAATGGATTATGGATTGCCTTTAGCCAGGGGGCAGGGTCCACCTTATATAGCCCCCTCAAATGATCGTCAGCCGTCGGATCAAACCAACCTTAATGGATGGTGTAGATGTAACCTCAAAGGCGGTGGAGAGTGGCCCCACAAGGCAGAGGCCCATTGGAGCCTGACCTAGGGCGGGCGCCCTAGGGTTAGGGTGGGCGCCCTGCCCCTGGGCCCATTTGGCCTCTGGTTTCTTCCCGAGCCTTCTTGACCCTTCTAGATTATTCCTTTTCGTGCGGAGGTGTTATGTGTCTATGTAATCCTTACATGTGGGCCTATTTTGCTCTTTTGCGGTTGTCTCCCTGCAGAAACAGATAAACACCAAAACTCATGGAATTCTGTCAGTTAAAACCCTATATCTAGGTAGTGTGTTGCAAATATATCCTTTCTTCTGTTTAGTTGACACTTAGAATTGATACTTAAGATGTGTCAACAAGCTCCCCCATACTTAGGCTTTTACTCGTCCTCGAGAAAAGGATGGTTAAAACATAAGCTTAAGGTTGAGACATCAATAATAGAAAGATTCCTTTTATACTTGTACTGCGGAGTTTAGTAGAGTCATCATATCACTATGAGCAATTGAGGAATAAAGTAGCTAGAAATAGAGACCTTTCATCTATCAATCTTGTCACTTGGAGTTTTTGCATGTTTAGCTTACTTTTTCCTTGGTGCTCAGATCACTCATAAAGGAATCTCAAAAAGTATAGGTAAACGTGGCATACTTACCTTGCATGTATTGCCTGCTCAAACCGGGATCCGAGGAGAATAATGCCATACTCTTAGATCAAGACTTGTTGGTCAAGTTTTATTATTGTGTCAACTCTTACTGGTGTATTGCTATTAGAGGATACATGGGCTATCATTATATATGTTGTTTTTTTTGAGTGGGTGCTGATGTACCCCTAATTCTACTGCGAGTGGTCGAAGGACAGAGTAGGGGTGCCCCGCCCAGGGCGGGCACCCTGGGTAGTAGGGCGGGCGCCCTACTGGGGTGGCGCCTCGGCCTCTGCTTCGCCGAGTGCGGTTGTTACTCTGTTTGTTTCCAAAATATTTGATCGTTGCGGTTGAATTTGTTCGTCTCGTCATCGGGGGTCTCCCCCATACTTGTTTCCTGTTTTCTTTTGAATACAAAGTGGAGACAAGCAAGATACAAAAAATAATAGAAATGCTCTTTATTTATTATTTATTCTAAGACATGATTACAAGGAAATGAATCGAACTAATACTAGCTAATGAATCTAATCATGTCTCAAAACTAACTAAAGAATCTAGCGACGTTCTAAATACTTCATCTTCTTGTTAAGCTCATCTACGTCGCTCCTAAGGTTTCCTGTGGTGGTGTTCAGGTTTGTGATCTGCCTAGAGTGAAAGCTTAGAGTGGTTTGGATATTGATGATTGTATCATCTCTAGCATGGAAGTCTTTCTCTAGGTCAGCTACGGTTTTGCGGTGTAACACCCCAAATTTTGTTTTCTGGAAAAATAGGTTTAAATGATTTAATTATGATTTTTGTGCTCATAAAAAGGTAGGAAAATAAAAAGTTTTCGTTAAATTAAAATTTGCCCTTAATTTAGCAACATGGTTGTGCACTCATGCCTTTGCATATGATTCAATGTTTGTGTGGTTTTGTTAAAAACTCAAAAGAATTTCAAAAGCGGGTTTCAAAAAGGTTTATGAAAATACCTTGAAAAGTTTTCCAAGCAAAAGAAATTTAAAAGGATTTAAAAACTCTTTCAAAATTTAGATGGAAATTTGTTTTGAAAAGAGATTTGGAAATAAACATATTTCATTTTGGTTTTGAAAATGTTTTGAAACAAAGGAAAAAAAAGAAAAAGAGGAAAACCTCCCTCCCCTCCCCTTCCCCCCCCCCCCCCCGCGCAGACCACCCAAGCCAGTCGCCCCGCCCCACCGCCCCCCCCCCCCCCCCCCCCCCCCCCCCCCCCCCTCCCCCCCCCCCCCCCCCCCCCCCCCCCCCCCGCGCGCCGCAGGCCACCAGCAGGACAGCGCGGCCCACCCGAGCCTCAGCAGGCCTTTCGCCCCCTACGCGGCCCAGCCGCCAAAACCCTAGCCCCTCTCCCCTCTTCCCTATAAATACAGCCCCCTCAGCCCCTCCTTTCCCCACGCCGAGAGCAGCCGCCGCCACTAAGCCGGCACTGCTCCGACAACAACCAGGCAGACCTAAAGCGCCTGCTAGCCTTGCGCTTTTTGCCTCGGAAAGCGTGTTTGCTATGGGTTACCTTGAACCTTGGACTCCTATGGGTTATCTGCATCTGGGTAGTTATTGCTAGTGCTCCATTTACTAAGCATGATCTTGAATATTGATTAATGACTATATGAAATGATGAAGTAAAACTTGACTTTTTAGCAACATGGATTTAGGACCCTATCTGTCAGCAAAAGCTGGGACATACAGTACAACCATGAGGGCTATAATGGCTCTCGCTTTAGTTCAGTATGAGGGTAACTCTCTCGCATGTGGCAGTTCACGAAAGTTGCCATTGCCGAGCAGTTGCGGGTTGCGGCTGGAGTGGCGACCGCTGCATGTGTGTACCATCGAAGGGTTCCCGTATACCCCTTGCACGTGAATCCATAGTGTCTGTTGTTTGTCAGCGAGCCCCTTTGAAAGACTTCATAGTGAACCCTGCCGACCTTCCTTGGAAGTGGGTAAGAGGCTGATCCCCTCGGGCGAAAGGGTAAATCACGACTCGTGGGTAAAGTGTACAACCTCTGTAGAGTGTTAAAAACCGATATATTAGCCGTGCTCACGGACACGAGCGGCCCGGAAAACTCACAGACTAATAACGGAAAATTCACAGAAACAATGTTTACATGTTGGTTATTACTTGTGAATCACTTTATCATGCTATTTGTGTTATTCATTCAATTGTTATATGATCATGTGGTTTAATTTGGAGGCTTAAGCATAACTCATGACACATCAATTGTAAAGCTTTGAATCAATTAAAAATGATTATCGCAGTAAACCAGTGTCACCCTTTTGAGCCTCATGAACCCCATATATACTTGTTGAGTACGAAAGTACTTACGCTTGTTTACTTTCTTTTCTATATTTGGATAAAAATCCCCGATGGGTACCAGTTTGCAAGAGTTGGAAAAGATAGGCTTGTGATCAACCAGTCAGTTGGTCCCTGTGGAGTGGAGTTTTCCCCTGGAGATCAGAGTGTCTTTCCGCTATTTGCTCTCTTAAGGTTATTTCTTTGACCTTATATGTTATGTATTTAAGTGTTGTCTTTTGATATTACCTTGTTCTGTGGCTATATGTGAGAATTGACTTCCTGGGTTCACATATAGGGTATATCTAGTTTTGTTCTTAAAACCGGGTGTGACAGATTGGTATCAAAGCAATGCTGACTATAGGACGCAAGCCTAGATAGAACTGGTCATTTTAGAAAGCTCTTAACCTTGCCTAGTTCTTGCTTTCTCTCTAACCTTGATATATGTTTAAAGTTATGCTCGCACTATCCCTATTCTATTATAAAAACCTTGTCTCAATTCTAACTCTTATCTCTTCGTATAATAGATGGATCAAAACGAGAAGCCCGTTGACCCAGCAATGATCACATTTGACAAGGAGAAGAATCTAGAAGGAATGACTCAACGACATGACTTATCACAAGAACAGGTTGACATACAAAGGACCCATAAGAAGCAAGGGCAAGTAAGCAAAGTAAAGAGGAACTACATCCAAGGAAGTTGAACCATGTGAATATGAGTACCCTTCGTGAAGCTAAGAAGGTTGTGTATGGGTTGATTTCCGTAAGCTCAACGAAGGCCATGGTTCTTTTTGACCCCAGTGCATCACATTCGTTCATATCGGCCAAGTATGTAGAGGAACAGGAGATAATGAAGCTGCCATATAGGAAACCCTTGATAGTTCACTCCCCAGCAGGAGAAATGAAGGCAAACTACATCTGCCCAAAAGTTACCTTGGATATAAAAGGTGTTAACTTTAAGGTGAATCTTATTATTTTGGAGATTTTAGAGATCGATGTTGTCCTTGGAAGGGGATGGTTCTCTGCTTGTAAAGGAGTGATCGAGTATGCCCAGCATTTAGTACTTATAACAGGACCGTCAGGAGAAAGGATTGTATACGAGGGTATACGACCTTTACCTAAGGAATATGAAGCTAGCCCTTTGGAAGATGGTAAGATACATGAGGTTCAGGATCAATGTCAGTGTTGTAAGCATTATGGAGTTGTCTGGCTTCAAAACAACTCCTGTAAAGGTGAAGTCAAGATGAGTTCGAACTATGAAAGCAATGATGAAAAGAAGAGGAAGGCAAGTTCACTGCAGCCACTTTTGGAAAGCACTCGACAATTGAGTTCTACTACGTTGCCACATCTAGTTTGGAATCCTAGTCAAACAGATCCAAAGGGTAAAGAGGTAGAAGTTCCTCACGCTAAATCCATTTATGGGGAAGTATGCATAGATGGATGGACAATCACTTGTACGGAGTTCCAACCCCAAAGAGTCAAGCGAAATAAGAAGCAAGCCAAGAAGAGGAAGAACCCCCATAGCTCACAAGATAACAACACACCAAGCAACATTTCAGAAAGAGGTGACCCTACCAAAGATATACCTCAAAATGTGTGTTATCGTTGCCGACAGGAGGGCCACCATGCATATTGTTGTCGGCAGGAGAAGCAATCAAAGGACCTTGGAAGCAATCAAGTCACTACAGGACTATCGTCAGCCAGTGTTAGCAGCACGCAGCATGAAGAAAGATCTTGATACCTATCACCTCGCTAGGAGTTTATGTCCTTTATAATAGATACGTTAGTAGTGAAAGTCGAGTCGGTGTGCCTTGTGAACCTTTAGTGTTTGGTTGGTTTGTCTTAATGCTTATGCTTGATTTGCGTCTTTGTAATGAGTGCAATGATCTTGTGGGGTCTTCCCACAATTTCATTCAGTTTGTAAGCTTAAGGTTTAATGCAATAAAAAGTTGGGTTTCGTTTGTCTCCTGTGTTTCTTTATCCTATCCTTCTGAAGCAATCAATCCTTATCAATTCACATCTCTGTTTCTTGGAAGCCAAAAACAAAATCATGGAGAACTTTTGGACAACAATAGACTTCTCTCTCTCACCACAAGAACCACCTCGAGGACGGTTATGGTTTGTGAGTTATGAAAATCACAAGGAAATAAACGATACTTGTTCTTGCCTATGCACCTGAGTCTTTTAGAATATCGGGAGGATATGAGGACTGTTGACTCACTCAAAAGGAGATGTAAGCTACCCTTTGGTTCCCTAGTTCATCTTTCTTAAGGGGGTAGCCAAGCTAAAGAAGTTCGAAGATAAAGTTACAAACATACTAGTGTTCACCAGGAAGAATTAGTTATCTCTATGGTGAAGAGGTCCTTATCAAACACAAGTGTCCTTTGCTCAAGATTGTTAACTTGGATCATACACAGAAGTTTGAGTATCCATCAAGTTTAAGCAGCGCTTCAAGCTATCCTAAAATGAGAGTCCAACATTCAACATACTCAAGTTAAGTCAGTAATCATGACGTGAGAAGAAGACAAGTAAGACTATGGATTTGTTCTATGAAGGTTCCAAAGACCACAGTATTGCACCGAGAATGGAAAGAAAGTTCGGATGGAATAAAGCATCTCAGTAAGGTTTTGGTTGTGCTCTATACAAAGTATAATGAGGATTGTTACTAAAAGGAACTGCTCAAGGAAGCCAAGAATACCCAAAGACAAAGTATCTTTATCTTTCTCTTCAGTCTCTTCGAATCTCGAGGACGAGATTCATCTTAAGGGGGTAGAATTATAACACCCCAAATTTTGTTTTCTGGAAAAAATAGGTTTAAATGATTTAATTATGATTTTGTGCTCATAAAAAGGTAGGAAAATAAAAAGTTTTCGTTAAATTAAAATTTGCCCTTTATTTAGCAACGTGGTTGTGCATTCAATGTTTGTGTGGTTTTGTTAAAAACTCAAAAGAATTTCAAAAGCGGGTTTCAAAAAGGTTTATGAAAATACCTTGAAAAGTTTTCCAAGCAAAAGAAATTTAAAAGGATTTAAAAACTCTTTCAAAATTTAGATGGAAATTTGTTTTGAAAAGAGATTTGGAAAGAAAACATATTTCATTTTGGTTTTGAAAATGTTTTGAAAAGAGATTTGGATTAAGATAATAAAAGGTATTTTTCAAATGTTGGCTGGAAAATGGATTTGAAAATATTTTGAAACAAAGGAAAAAAAAAGAAAAAGAGGAAAACCTCCCTCCCCTCCCCTTTTCCCCCCGCGCGCAGCCCACCCGAGCCAGGCCGGCCCCCGCCTCCCAGCAGGCCGCCCCCGCGGCCCAATTCCCCCCCCCCCCAGCGCACCGTAGGCCACCAGCAGGCCAGCGCGGCCCACCCGAGCAGCAGGCCAGCGCGGCCCACCCGAGCCTCGGCAGGCCTTTCGCCCCCTGCGTGGCCCAGCCGCCAAAACCCTAGCCCCTCTCCCCTCTTCCCTATAAATACAGCCCCCTCAGCCCCTCCTTTCCCCACGCCGAGAGCAGCCGCCGCCACTAAGCCGGCACTGCTCCAACAACAACCGGGCAGACCTAAAGCGCCTGCTGGCCTTGCGCTTTTTGCCTCGGAAAGCGTGTTTCCACGCGGTAATTGTTTTATTCCAAAAATAAATTTCAGTTCTACCATCAATTTTTAACTGTTTATAAAATATTCGTTTTAACTCCGTTTTCATCCATTCGAGTTGCGTTAGATTCATAGAGTTTTTATCTACATGTTAAAACCATAATCAATCTGTTTTGCAAACTTTGAAAATAATATTTATGTAATTCTTTTCAATTCCATGTTTAATCTCAAAATCATGTTAACTTCATATCTTCTCCGTTTCAAATCCGTTTCGTCCCGTTCAAGTTGCGTTGGCTTCGTATCAGCAGAACCTTTTCATTAGTGATCTTTAATACCATGTTAATAGCTCTGTAATTTTATGGTTAACTCCTAACTTGATTAATAACTATGCAACTTGTTTTATATATAAAATATGATTAGTTCTACTTTTATTTCAAGATCCAAATATAACTTTGACTTAATCTAACTTGGGTGTTTCTCTGAAATACCTTATCCATTCTTTTATATAGTTATAAAATTGATAAAGCCTATAGTTCTCTTTTATAAAAGCAAATCTTCCGTTAGTTTGTATCTCGATCTTCGTAGCTCCGATTAGTGTGTTTTCGCGTCTATGTGTTCGTAGAGATGCGTAGTTTTCTTTTTAAATCCTTTTCATTGATTGGTGTATTGTTCTAAATAGATATGTATATATGCTATGTTTGGTCAGGTGTTTGAGTGGTGTTTGTGATTTTGTCCAATCGGTGAGTGTTACGTTGGAGATCAAGAAGTTGGTGTTTCAGAAGATCTTTTGAAGAAGTTAATCTTTGAAGACGTTGATTTTGAAGAAAGGATCTATTTTTAAGGCAAGTATTATATGGGATCTTCCTTGATGTCCTATTCATGATGTTTTTGAATAAAATCATATGCATGTGTCTAATCTTGTTGCCATACGGCTTACCTAGATTTGTTACCTTGAACCTTGGAATCCTATGGGTTATCTGTATCTGGGTAGTTATTTCTAGTGCTCCATTTACTAAGCATGATCTTGAATATTGATTAATGACTATATGAAATGATGAAGTAAAACTTGACTTTTTAGCAACATGGATTTAGGACCCTATCTGTCAGCAAAAGCTGGGGCATACAGTACAACCATGAGGGCTATAATGGCTCTGGCTTTAGTTCAGTATGAGGGTAACTCTCTCGCATGTGGCAGTTCACGAAAGTTGCCATTGCCGAGCGGTTGCGGGTTGCGGCTGGAGTGGCGACCGCTGCGTGTGTCTACCATCGAAGGGCTCCCGTATACCCCTTGCCCGTGGATCCGTAGTGTCTGTTGTTTGTCAGCGAGCCCCTTTGAAAGACTTCATAGTGAACCCTGCTGACCTTCCTTGGAAGTGGGTAAGAGGCTGATCCCCTCGGGCGAAAGGGTAAATCACGACTCGTGGGTAAAGTGTACAACCTCTGCAGAGTGTTAAAAAACTGATATACCAGCCGTGCTCACGGACACAAGCGGCCTGGAAAACTCACAGACTAATAACGGAAAACTCACAGAAACAATGTTTACATGTTGGTTATTACTTGTGAATCACTTTATCATGCTATTTGTGTTATTCATTCAATTGTTATATGATCATGTGGTTTAATTTGGGGGCTTAAGCATAACTCATGACACATCAATTGTAAAGCTTTGAATCAATTAAAAATGCTTATCGCAGTAAACCAGTGTCACCCTTTTGAGCCTCATGAACCCCATATATACTTGTTGAGTACGAAAGTACTTACGCTTGTTACTTTCTTTTCTATATTTGGATAAAAATCCCCGATGGGTACCAGTTTGCAAGAGTTGGAAAAGATAGGCTTGTGATCAACCAGTCAGTTGGTCCCTGTGGAGTGGTGTTTTTCCCCTAGAGATCAGAGTGTCTTTCCGTTGTTTGCTCTCTTAAGGTTATTTCTTTGACCTTATATGTTATGTATTTAAGTGTTGTCTTTCGATATTACCTTGTTCTGTGGCTATATGTGAGAATTGACTTCCTGGGTTCATATATAACGGTATATCTGTTTTGTTCTTAAAACCGGGTGTGACATGCGGCGCTTGGGAGATGACTCGAAGGAATTGAGGGAGTGCTTCGGGGCATCCTTCGGTGGCACGAACTTGACTTTAGGAGCCCGGATTCCCTCGAAGTAGGGACGTTCCTCCTCGGTTGTGTACTTGATGTGGTTGAGCTCTCCATTTCAATGGGTCTTCACTCCTATGACCCTCTCCTTGGGTCTTGGAGGAAGAACCTTGGTGCCGGCAGGTACCTTGATGATGGGCTCTTCTTTCGGTCCTTTTAGCAGGAGCGGTTTGCGGCGGTACTGGGAGGACAGGTTGGGCGTAAAAGGATCTGTTGTGGTGCTGCTGCTTGGCGGAATGGTGGCGAGAGGGAGCTCATCGTGGACGACCACTAAGGCCTTGGCATCTGGATCCTCCTTCGGGAGCTTGTCGAGGTTGATTCCGTAGGGGACCATCCTCCTCTCGGTGTTGCGGTTGCTGGCCATGGGAGCAAAGAGAGCTAGCTGACTTCTAAGCGACAGCTAAGGGGAAGATTGAATGATGATGATGGCTGACGTTAGGGGGTTGTTTATATAGGGTGGAAAACGGCCTCTAGAAACATCTACGGAGCAAATCTCGCGGAAAAATGGTTGGATAAGTGTTCTATAAGGTTTATCGGATAAGGGAGACTAGAAGGTTCGGGTGAGCGAAAGGCGGTGGCGAGAGGTTACAGGAGTGGGGCGGCCGCCCTGGCCTTCTCTCCTCTGCCAGGCCTCTTCTGCGTACTCATTTCCCCGAAAAACATATGCATGGCCCAGAAATGTAAAATTAAAGTGGTTGGGCCAAATCACTTAAAAGGTAGAAATTAATTACGTCTATTTCTTCTAATTTTTCATTAGGTTCTAGAAATATTTTAAGACGTTGACCATTTACCTTGAATAACGTACCTTCGTCATTTTGAAGTGTGATTGCTCCATGGGATGATGAATTGATTACCTTATATGGTCCTTCCCATTTGCTTTGTAGCTTTCCGTGTCCGAAGAGCTTTACCCTGGAATTAAAAAGTAATACCTTATCTCCGGGTGTGAACTCTTTCTTCTTGATCTTCTTGTCATGCCATCGTTTGACTCTTTCTTTGTAGATCTTTGAATTGTGATATGCTTTTTCTCTCCACTCCTCTAGCTCTGATAGTTGCATTTGTCGATTGTCTCCAGCACCCTCAAAGTCCATATTCCATCTTTTTATAGCCCAGTGTGCTTTGAACTCTAGTTCAACAGGTAGGTGATAAGTCTTCCCATATACGAGTTGATATGGAGACATTCGAATTGGGGTTTTGTATGCAATCCGGTATGCCCAGAGTGCATCGGGTAACTTGTCCTTCCACGTTGTTCCCATCTCATTCACTGTCTTCTGAAGAATATTCTTGATTTGTTTGTTTGAGGTCTCTGCTTGGCCACTTGTCTGAGGATGATAAGGTGTAGCGATGTTGTGGAGATCCCATGACTTGCTAGATACTTCTCAAAACGTTTGTCGATGAAATGTGATCCTCCATCACTTATCACTATCTGGGGACTCCAAATCTTGGGAATATGGTCACTTCAAACATCCTCTTTGAATTTACGTTGTCTGCATGTTTGCAAGGTAATGCTTCCACCCACTTGGAGACATAGTCGACTGCCACCAAGATATACTCACACATCTTTGATGGGGGAAATGGTCCCATATAGTCGATTCCCCAAACATCAAAGAGCTCTATCTGCAGATTGCTGTGAGTGCATGGCATCCCTTGAATTTATGTTGTCGTATCTTTTGACATGTCCCGCATCTTCTAATAAATTCTTTAGTGTCTTCATACATTGCTGGCCAATAGAATCCACACTGCCAAATTTTTGCATGTGTGCGGAATGCTCCATAATGACCTCCATATGGTGATGAGTGGCATCTCTCAATGATCTTCATTCCTTCTTCAATAGTCACACATCTCCTGAGTAAACCGTTAGAGCATACTTGGAAGAGGTATGGCTCATCCCATATGTGTGAACGATCCCCTTGAATAAGCTTTCTTTTGTTCCATCCTGGTGGTACAATACCCTGAAACCATGAAATTAACAATATCTGCATACCAGGGTCGGATCTATGGATCCCGTAGAGCATGTCATCCCGGAGTGAATCATCAATGGTAGTTCCTGCGGATTCTTAAAATACATTTTAGACAAGTGATCTGCAACAGGATTGTCTACTCTTTTTCTATCTTTTATTTCTAAGTCAAATTCTTGAGCAGCAAGATCCATCTTATTAAGCGAGGTTTAGCATCTTTTTAGTGAGCAGATATTTTAGAGCAGCATGATCAAAATAAACAATTACTTTGGCTCCTACTAAATAAGATCTAAATTTGTTTATAGCAAAAACAATAGCCAAGAGCTCTTTTTCAGTGGTTGAATAATTAAGTTGAGGTCCTGTCAAAGTTTTACTAGCATAAGTTATTGCATGATGCTTCTTATCCTTAGTTTGTCCCAAAACTACCCCACAGCATAGTCACTAGCATCACACATAATTTTAAAAGGTAAAGACCAATCAGGGGGTTGAATTGATTGGTGCAGAGATGAGTGTTATCTTTAACAATTCAAAAGCTTTTAAACAAGCATTATCAAATATGAAAGGAGCATCCTTGGCTAGCAAAAGAGTTAATGGTCTAGCAATAAATGAAAAATCTTTTATAAATCTTCTATAAAAACCAGCATGACCAAGGAAGCTTCTTATACCTTTCACATTTACAGGTGGAGGTAATTGTTCAATTACTTTCAATTTTAGCTTTGTCCATAACTATTCCTTCTTTGACCATAAAATGACATTTCTCCCAATTAAGGACTAAATGTTTTTCTACACATCTTTGCAAAACCCTATCTAAATTTTCAAGACAACTATTGAAAGTTTTTCCATAAACAGAGAAATCATCCATGAAAACTTCCATAATATCTTCAATCATGTCAGAAAATATAGACATCATGCATCTTTGAAAAGAAGCTGGAGCATTACATAGCCCAAAAGACATTCTACGATAAGCATAAGTTCCATATGGACATGTAAAGGTTGTTTTGCTTTGGTCATCTAATGGATCAGGATTTGGTGATACCCTGAATATCCATCTAAGAAACAGAAGAAAGAGTGGTTGGCTAATCGCTCTAACATCTCATCTATAAAAGGTAAAGGAAAGTGATCCTTCTTTGTAGCTTTATTCAGCTTTCTATAATCTATACACATCCGCCATCCTGTGACGGTGCGTTGAGGAATCAGCTCATTCTTTTCATTTGTGACAACAGTCATGCCTCCTTCTTAGGCACAACTTGCACATGACTTACCCACTCACTATGCGGCATGGGATATATAATCCCTGCTTGCAGCAACTTTAAAACTTCTTTCTTAACTACCTCTCTCATCGCATTATTGAGTCTTCGTTGGGGCTCTCGAGAAGGTGAAACAGAAGGATCTGTTGGAATGCGATGATGCAAATGATAGGACTGATTCCAGTGAGATCTTGGAGTGAGTAGCCAAAGGTTGAACGATGTCTTTCTAGAACAGCCATCAAGCATAGAGTTTGCTCCTGAGTGAGTTTATCACTTATGATTATAAGAGACTCTGGATCATTATTGAGGAAAGCATAAGTAAGACCGGTGGTAGAGGTTTAAGCTCTACAGGAGGTCTGGGTGTTTCTGCAAACTCGTCTAAGGGTTTTAGGTTCAGAAGGTCAGCTTCTTCTTCTATGAAGAAAGGAGCATCATCTTCTAAATCTGGTTTATCAAAAAGCTCTAGAGAAGCAGTTTTTACTTCCTCCATAGGATCAGGTAAAAGATATGATTCAGCTTTGCTGTTTAAAGAATGAGAGATTGTCATCGGGATTTGAAAACTCTTTCCAAAGGAAATGTTTAGTTTCCCATTTTGTCCTTCATAAAGAAGTCTTCTAAAAGTTGTCCTATCAATAGTCATGGTCCCATGTATCAAGATATAAAAGTTCAAACGAACCATGGCAACATCTACCATAATTGGTAAGACATGTATAATTCCAAGACTTGGGGATTGTATGTCCATCAAGATTCTTTCATGAATTTTGTTGTTAGGGTCAAAGTCACATTGCCCAATAATTCATGCGCAAGTGATCTAGACATGATATTGATCCCACAACAGGATTATAGAGAGCATCAAAATGATATGAATTGAATGTACAGCGTATTGGAATAGAAGGTGAATCCAGATGGATCACATCAGAGGAAAGCTCTAATTCTTCTAACCATTCGCTAGTTATGATTTGATACAAGATCTCTTAAAATGCCTCTATCTGGCATTTTATATATGTAGTTGCAAAGGTGATGATCTCGGGGTTTTGAAATAGAAAAGGTAGGTTGAAATGTTTCCGAAATCAGTGAAAAGATCAGGATCTATATCCAACATGAAATTAGGTGGTAGAATTTCTTCCATTTTAGGCTCAAGAACTTGGGATAGCTGAAAAAGATGGTGGATCTGGCAAGGTATTGTTTTCAGCTTCGTGAGTTTCTTCATGGAGGGTATTATCCAACTCAGCATCTAGGATTCTATCTAAAGTTGATTTTGCTTCTATGGTGGTATATGAAAAGAAAGAACCTCCAGATGTGGTGTTTAGCAAATCTCTATCCTTTTTACGAAGACCTTTATAAAAGTGTTGAAGAACAACAGGCCTTCGATGTTAAGGTGTGGACTAGATTCTAAAAAGTATTGAAGAACAATAGTTATGATGACTCCCATGGTAATAGGTCGGTCTCCGTGGTGCATTAAATTGATAGATAGCTGTGGAATTTAGGTTTTCCATAAGGATAGAAAAGGTAAAGAAATAAAGAAATTTGAAAAAGGTAAGAAAAGATAAAAGTATAGGTACAGGAAAATAGCAAGATTCAAGGTTATCTTAGCAAACCGTCTTTCTCCCTGGCAACGGCGCCAGAAATGCTTGTTGATATTTGTTAACGTGGACAGAGAAATCACTAGGAAGTAATCCGCAAGGGCACGGATACCGGTGAGCACTTCACCCGGGAGATAGTCCAGAGTATCGTTATTTATTTTTCTGCAGGGAGAAAGGGTGCGTCTGACTAACCAAATGTATGCTAGTAACCCTTAGGCTACAAACAAGGTGATCGTGATATAAGCGATTAGAGAAGATCACAACTGTAGTCTCGTTCTAGTCTATATAAGATATGATCTGTTATTATATTGGGGAGAACCGTCGTGAGAAGAGACACCTCAGAGGATGCTTAACACGCGGCCTATGAAACCTATCGGTCTTCTAACGGATTGTGGGTTCCAAAGGTATCTACGGAATTGTCACTTTCTGAGTCTACTACCACAGATCCGGCTAGATAGGGGATCTGGCTAGATTTTGGTTGCAAATATATCCTTTCTTCTGCTTAGTTGACACTTAGAATTGATACTTAAGAGGTGTCAACACACACGAAGATGCTAGTTCTCATCTCCAACACTTCCTGGAGATTTGCAGCACATTCACTATCAAGGATAATCCCCAGAGATGCCATACTAATTCGCATTTCCCATTCTCACTCTTGGGAATAGTGAAGCAGTGGTTCTATGCAACCAAGGAGAAGAACACTACGTGGGCACTCTGTTCCACCAACTTTCTAGCAAAGTTCTTTCCCATGGGAAAGACCAATGCTCTTCGTGGAAGATTTCAAGTTTTCAACAACAACATGACGAGTCCGTTCCAGAAGCATGGGAGCGCTTCCAAGATTACATCCTAGAATGTCCCCATCATGGAATGGAGAATTGTCTACTTATGCAGATTTTTTTATCTTGGGCTCAGCAATAGCACACGTGAAACCATGGATGCTGCTGCCAGAGGAGCATTCCTATCACTTACAATACCACAAAGCCACAGCTCTTGTGGAGAAGATGGCGTCCAACCAAGGTTGGAATGAAGAAAGAACTCAAACTCACAAGAAAAGTGGAGGTATGCACCAGCTCAAAGAGGTAGACAGGTTGTCTGCAAAGCTAGACCTGCTCATGAAGAGGCTCGATGAGAAGCTAGAGAAAAGAAAGAAGTTATGAACATCTATAACTCTCACATAACCTGTGAAGAGTGTGGAGACACTGGACACTCAGGCATCATTGTCCAGATTTGCAAGAGGACGTGAACTATATCATCATCAACAACAACAATATAAACCGTCCTCAGCAAAATCAAGGTTGGAATCAACAACAACAAAGGCCTAACTACTCAGGTAACTACTCAGTAATTATCAAGGTAACAATTCCTATAATAATCCTAGTTTTTCCACCTTTGAGAGAGTTAGTAGCTAATCAAGGAAAGTTAATGGATAACATGTCTAGAAATTAGCATCCAATGATAAAATACTAAAAACTATAAATAATAGAATGGATAACTTCTCTGTTGCCATCAAGAATCAAATTAGCTTTAATAAAATGATTGAATCTCAGCTAACTCAAATAGTTGTTGTTGTTCCTATCACTAGCCCGATATTCATCACAACCGAAAGGATTAGAATCTGCGAATCTTGTAGACATATTTGATGCATGGTGCTTATTGGATCAACCCCACAGAAGAGTGGTGTGGCGACTCTATGCAACCAAGAAAGGAGATCCAGGACGACCCGTCATCTCAATCTCCATTGGCGTCACAGAGTTTCCTGAAACACTTTGCGACTTCGGCGCAAGCGTCAATATCATGCCCAGGGTAATATAACGAAAAATTCTTTAATTATCCTTTATCAGATACAACCCTGTGTTTGCAGCTTGCAGATCACAGACACTGTGTACCCAATTGGATACTAAAGGTTTTTCCATTTCCCGTTGGTAAACCCCAATTGAGGTGCGTGAACCAGAAGATCGGAGGCGCACTACTAGGCCTAGAGGTAAAATGCCTCAAGGTGCTAGGCCTTAGGAGGCAAGACCACACGGTGGTTGTTCCCGGCGGGGTACCAGTCGTGACCCATACGACTACGGGCCTCGTGGCGGTGGTTTCACTCCCCACACCTTTAGCGGACCACCTTTTTCCTATGGTGGTGATCGCTACCCCTCTATGGGAAGGGAGATGTTTTGTATGCCTCCCAACCCTTTCTTTGGGCAAATGGGAGAACACTGGTATCCTTCACAGTTTACTAACCCCAGTGTTGCACCATTTGCTCAACCTATGTCTTTTTATTGATGTAGGAAGGAGGACTGGAGGAGACTTGGCTTATGGATTCCGGATGTTCACGCCATATGAGCGGAAGTACCAAGTGGTTCTCCAGCCTTGACCCCGTGTGCCACACCGAGTATATCTCATTTGGGGATAAGAGTAGAGGTAAGGTTGTGTCCCGACGGTCAATCCGTGCCAATTCGTCTTTTGTCCTCAAGGATGTTGCTTTGGTTACGAATTTGCATTTTAACCTTCTCTCGGTTTTGCAACTCCTTGAAGATGGTTTTGAAGTGAATTTCAAAGTTGGCTTTTCTTGGATTCTTGACTCTCGAGGTGATCTTGTTTGTCGGATTTTTCCCTTCGGGAAGGTTTTTCGTGCGGATTTTTCTATCTCTTCCGGACCTTCTTGTTGTCTTCTTGTCGGTTCTTCATCCGATCTTTGGAAGTGGAATAGGAGACTGGGACATCTTAGCTTCGACTTGCTTGCAAGACTTAGCTCGATGGACCTTATCCAAGGATTGCCAAAGCTGAAGTTCAAGAAGGATTTGGTTTGTCATCCTTGCAGACCTGGCAAGATGGTTGCTGCTTCCCATCCTCCGGTGACAGAGATTATGACCAAACAACCCGGTGAGCTCTTACACATGGACACAGTTGGTCCAGCTCGGGTTAGGTCGGAGGGAGGGAAGTGGTATGTGGTTGTAGTCATTGATGACTATTCGAGATACTCTTGGGTGTTCTTTTTGGAGAGTAAGGATGAGGCTTTTATTCATATGCGTGATCTGATTTTGAGATTGCAAAATGAGCTACCTAAGCATGCCATAAGAGCTATTCATAGTAACAATGGCACAGAATTCAAGAATGCTCAATTTGCATCCTTTTGCTCTTCTTTGGGTTTGGATCACCAATTTTCCTCTCCTTACACTCCTCAGCAGAATGGCGTTGTTGAGCGCAAAAAATCGGACCCTTGTTGAGATGGCTAGGACGATGCTCGATGAGCATAGGACTCCTGGAGGTATTGTGCCGAAGCGATAAATTTTGCTTGCTATGTTTCCAATCGCATTTTTCTCCGAGCTTTCAAGAAAAAGACTTCTTATGAGTTGCGATTTGGGAGACCACCCAAGGTAAGTCACCTACGGGTGTTTGGGTGCAAGTGCTTCATCCTCAAGAAGGGTAAGTTGGATAAATTTGAGTCTCGGTCTTCTGATGGTCTCTTTCTTGGTTATTCTACTCACTCTTGTGCATATTGTGCTCTTAACCTTGAGACTAACCGAGTGATGGAGACTTGTGAGATTACTTTCAATGAGACTATGCCCTGTATTTCCACCGCTTTTGAGCTTGTAGGTGATGATGAGGTGAACACTAGCATCTTTGTGGAAGAGGAGCAGGACGATGCCGATTGGGGTGATCCTGAGCCGACTCCACCGGCTGCCCCTGTTGACCCTGCGACGTCCAGTTCGGCTCACGGCCCCGACCCGTCTACTTCCTCTACATGGGGGCCGTTCGAGCAGCTTCCTCAGTCGGTGTCCGTTGCACTTGAGGGAGCTCCAGCTACTGTCGCGGGGGAGGCTACTTCTTCCAGGCATGCTCCCCGCTACATCTAGCAGCAGCACCCGCCGGAGAACATCATTGGCGACATTGACTGTCGAGTCACGCGGTCCAGGTCCTATCTCTCTCACTTTGCTCATTCGGCTTTTGTCGCGTCTTTTGAGCCCCGAGATGTTGGACATGCTTTGATGGATTTGGATTGGGTCAATGCCATGCATGAGGAGCTTGAAAACTTTGAGCGAAACCGTGTTTGGGTCTTGGTGCCACCACCACCAAGTTGCAACCCCATAGGTACCAAATGGGTTTTCAAAAACAAACAAAGTGAGGATGGGGTGGTAGTGTGTAACAAGGCTAGGTTGGTAGCACAAGGCTTTTGTCAAAAGGAGGGAATAGATTATGAGGAAACCTTTGCTCCCGTAGCTCGTTTAGAAGCAATTAGAATCCTTCTAGCTTTTGCGGCTTTTACGGGTTTTAAACTTTTTCAAATGGACGTTAAAAGTGCTTTCTTAAACGGCTACATAGAGGAGGAAGTATATGTTAGACAACCTCCCAGTTTCAAAAATCACAAGTTTCCAAACCATGTTTTTAAACTCCACAAAACGTTGTATGGTTTGAAACAAGCCCCTAGAGCATGGTATGATAGGTTGAAAATGTTTTTGCTTGCTAAGGGTTTTAAAATGGGATCGGTAGATAAGACGCTTTTTCTCCTCAAGCAAGGCAAAGACACTCTCCTTGTCCAAATATACGTGGATGATATCATCTTTGGTAGTTCTTCTCATGCTCTTGTTGCCAAGTTTGCAGATCTTATGAGCAGGGAATTTGAGATGAGCATGATGGGAGAGTTAACGTTCTTCCTCGGGTTACAAATTAAACAAACCCAGGAAGGGATGTTTGTGCACCAAGGCAAGTACACAAAGGATATTCTGAAGAAGTTTGACATAGGTGAGGCAAAGCCTCTTTCGACGCCCATGTCGACTACAACTGCCTTGGATGCGAACGAGGAAGGAGAGGCGGTGGATCAGACGGAGTACAGAAGCATGATCGGGTCGCTCTTGTACTTGATGGCGACCCAACCAGACATACAGTTCGTCGTCTTCTTGTGTGCGCGCTTTCAGGCGTCTCCACGCACTTCGCACAAGCAGGCGGTGAAACGCATCATGAGGTACTTGCGCTTTACTCCTTAATTTGGCTTGTGGTTTTCTGCCTCCTCCTCTCTTGTGCTTTGCGGCTATTCCAATGCCGATTTTGTCGGTTGTTGTCTTGATAGGAAGTCCACTTCTGGGACTTGCCAATTTCTCGGGTCTTCTCGTAAATAGTCTAGTGTGGCTCAGTCGACTTGCGAAGTTGAATACGTTGCCACCGCTAGCGGTTGTTCTCAGTTGCTTTGGATGATTGCGACTTTGAAGGATTTTGGTCTTGTGCTTACTAAAGTGCCTCTGCTTTGCGATAGCACGAGTGCCATTAGTGTGGCCAAAAATCCCGTGCTTCACTCTAAGACCAAGCACATTGATGTTTGTTTTCACTTCTTGAGATATCACTACGACAAGGGCGACATTGACCTCCGGCATGTCGAGACCCACAACCAGCTTGCGGATATTCTCACAAAACATTTGGATCAAGCTGCGTTTTCTCGCCTTCGGGGCGAGTTTGGTGTTTGCTTCCCCTTTTAGTTGAGGGAAGCTTGTTGTATCATAGTTATTATTTCGGTTTTTATTTGTCTTTTCTTTTGCCTCTTAGTTTTTAATTGGTGTCAGTTTGCATTTTGCATCTCATTGCATTTGTGACATAGTTTATTTTGAGCTTCATACCTATAGCCGATATAATGAAACTATGCTCTATTTGAGGTGCTTTATGTGTCTATGGTGTTGCTTAACTTAGACTCTCTTTGATCTCTTGATATGCAATAGAGCTAAGTTAGATAATCTTTAAAACTAAATTTAATTCCCCATGTCACCGCTAAAATGACACTAGCATGTGTAGGCTTTTGATGATCCCTTTTGGATGTTCTTTATATAGCTTGTAACTATGGCTCTTCATTGTGTCATTCACTTCCATTGAGCACCATGTTTAAACTTGATCTAAAATGAAGTAGCTCTCTGAATAGTGAATTGAAAAGATCGAGTTGGGTTCGCATTTGTGAGCACTTCACCGTTTGTTCGAGACTGCTTGCCATATGGGTTGAACTTGAGCGGTGTCATGTATGACCGAAACCGGTATGTTAAGCTCTTTGGCTTCGCCCGGTTGGTAAGTGGCTTCACTTTTCTTACAACCACTCGCATACACTTACATTGTGCCTGAAACTGAATTTTGCTGCAAAACTCTGAAAAATAAATATTTTGATTCAGTTTGGGCCATTGGCTTGTGGTATGAGCTTTGCTAGGGATAGTATACTCGCTATACATGAGACAGTTTTGAGGTTGATCTTATCTTGTATTCCATGTTTAGTTGTCTTTCAGTGGTGATACCCTTTCTCTGCTCACATATGTAAACTTCTCTAAACTAGCTTCTAGAGTGATCTTTAGCTCAACTAGAGTCTTTGTTGAGCACTTTGAGCTTTTCCTATTCTCACAGGATCACATCACTTAGAGCATCCTTTCATTGTTAGCTCTATGTAGAAGCTTTTGCACTCATTTTGCATTTCTTGGCATTTGTGGCCGAAATCTTGAGTTTTCGGCTTTGATGAGCTACATGTGTCAACAAGGGGGAGAAAGCGTGCATTTCTACCTTCATTTTCAAGGGGGGGAGATGAGCATTTTCTTTTTTTCAGCCATCTACATCCAAGGGGGAGAAAATGTGCATTTTGTGAAAATCTTGCATCTTTGACTCTGTTCATCCTTCTTGGTATCTTGAGTGTGTTTTTGCCCAAGGAGAGCTTTTACTAGATGTGTTGAGCCTTTGCCTCTTCTAGAGGGTCTAGCTTGTTTTGTTGGCTCCGACAGGTTTCGATTGGACTTTTGAGCTTTATGTGTTTTAATTGGTATCTTGGAGAGTTTCTTGCCGTAAGGCGATTGGTATCTTTGGTTTGCTAGCGGTGTTGAGCCCGTTTCTGCCTCTTCTTGAGGGCTAGCTTTGTTTTTCTTGGTTGCGTCGAGCCGTTGCCCATGTCTTTGGGAACCAAGTTTTGGATGCAATTTTCTTCTCTCAAGTGACCCCGTTTTGGCCTTCTTAGCTTTTGGTCATTTGGAGAGCTTTGCCCTATGGCTCAAATCTGAAATGCACTTGTGTTGACAATGCACTCATCAAGGGGGAGATTGCGAACACATGGTTGATATGTGCCCATGTTTGTTCAGTTTTATGATGAGTGATTGCCAACACTTGAGCGTTTCAGTTTGAGTGGATTATACTAATCCTTCCGAAAGCATGTGTGTGCCTGTCTATCGGCTTGTGGTATGCAGGTGCTAGGCCCGGAGACAGTGGTCAATGGCGTGGAGAAGGTCGAGTAGAGGCTTGCCGTGTCGATGGACTGAGAGCAGTGAAGAGCGGAAGCGGGACTCGGACTGAGGGACCATGGGCGCCGGAGGACTAGCTGTGGTGGCTAGTACTTGGCATCGACGAGCGCGACAAGACATGGAGGTAGACCGAGTCGACCGAGTGAAGACGATGGACGAGCGGGTCGAGCGGAGGCTCATGGGACTCGAAGTCCAAGCGGGCGAGGACAAGGTGGCTCGAGTCGAGCGGTTTTGTGGTTTGGGCCTCAAAACCATTGGTGGATGGTTTCCGAGTTTGGGCCTCAAAACTCAAGGTTCGATAGTTGAGCCCAAAGCTACCGGTGGCGGTTTTCGCGGGTTTGGGCCTCAAAACCCGAGCGGAGCTTTCGAGGAAGCAGGGATGACACGTGGTGGAATCCTGGAGGTTGCGTCGAGGTGACGGCAACTCCTGGCATGAAGCGGGCCCGTCCATTCAAATCTTGGAAGATATTTTCAAAGCTTGGACTGCAATGCTTAAGCTAGGTAGTTCACTCTTGTATCTAGGGGGCTCTTTGGAAAATAGCCAAGGCCCGTTAAGTAGGGGATGAAGGGGTATCCCTCATCCCATCTCTTGTATTCCATCTTCCACCCCCCAATTTCGAGGTTTTCCATTCCCCTAGCTTTTCTTGCTTGAGATTTGTTCTTGCAAATCCGTTTGAACCAATTTGTTCGTAATCAAGAGGAGCATCTTAGCACCGAAGGATTTCTCTTCAAACCTCTCAAGTAAGCAGATCGGGCAATTTCTTTGCGGTGTTCTTTGTTTCTTGCCCCTCTCTCAAAATCTTTGTTTCCCTTCAATACAAACCAAATTGAGCGATGATTTCTTCGGGATAGCTCCTCCATATCACTAGAAACATGCCTACCATGTTGGGTTGCTAGTGGCGATCATTTGGTTAGGATTTGGGAAGATTTGGCGGAGAGAAAATCAAGTTTCGTTTTTACTGCGCTCTGCTTGGGGGCGTCGGATGCTCCAACAGGAGGCGCCGGACGCTAGGCCTGGCCTACATCATCGTCCGTCGCCACCTCTGTCTACGTGTTTCAAGTTGGCGCTAGACGCTCGCTAGCGTCCGTCGACCACGCGCAAGAGCGTCCGTCGATTTTTGAGCCATGCGAGTTCTCTGCTCGTTTTGCGACGGACGATCGCCAGCGTCCGTCGGAGTGCCTCTAGACTCGTCCGTCACCTAGAGGAGCTCTTTGGTTCCTCTCTATTCTTGTGTCGGACGCTCTGCTTCAGCGTCCATCGCCTAGAGTTCTGCAGCGTCTGTCGCACCTCGATGGAGCGTCCGTCGCCTGTGTTTGTTGCTTCCCTTCTCTTTTGCTTCTGTTTTTGTTTTGCTGGATTCGTGTGTAGCTCCGTTGTGCTCCTAGGACATCTCCTAGAGCATCCACCCACTTGTGGGTCGTGAGTCTACCTTTCTCGCTTTGGGAAGTGATTTGGGACAAGGGTCAAGATCTTCCAAAAGGAATTTTTATTTGGCTCCCATTCACCCCCCTCTAGTCGCCGTTTTTGGTCCTTCAAAAACTCTAAAATCTCTCTCTACCCAGTTATCATCCTTTCTTTGGATGTTCTTAGTTTCTCTAGTACACTTCACGTCCCCCGTGGAAATCAATACTCTTTTGGAATACTCTCGGGTGAAAGCTACATCGGTATCCGTGTGCTTGCAGATTTTTCTGTGTGTGTAATAAATACCAACATAGACCCCGTTAAATAAGCATGATGGAACTCTAAGTCCCTCACCTCTTGCATTTTCCTCCTCGCACCTCCTCTCTTAGGTTTCACATTCTCTAGTCTATCTTACTTGAGGTTTGCGGATGTTTTGATTCGTTCGTGTAAACTTGAACCAAATCATTCAGGAATGGAGATCCTTCCCTCCTCGTGTCCTCTGAGATTTGATTTGTGAAGCCATTATGTCATTGTTCTTTGCGTTCTTGGTTTTTCCTGTTATTATTTTTGCTTGATCTCTCTCCATGCTTGATCTTTTTGTGATCTGCTTGTTGGAGAAGGTGTTTTGATCCCTTGTAAAGTTTTTCACCTAAGGAATCGAACTAGTTTGGGGTGAGCACATATCGATCACTTTTCATATCTCCTCTCAGTTCTTCTCCTTTTCTCTATTTTATTTTATTCCAAGATTTTTTAGACAAGGAAGATCTTGACCTTCATGGAGTAGATTCAATTCTACCTTGCAAACCTGCCCACAAAATCTTAGATCAATCGGAGTAGAATCAAAAGAGATCCGGCGATTTTTGGGTGATTCGCGCTAGTTTCGGGAGCAGCAAACGCTAGCATCGGATGCACCTCGTTGCACCAGACGCATCCGGTGAGTATAAACTGAGCAGTCAAGCGCACCGGACGCTACACTGGACGTACTCGTCCCCGTGGTCGCGCATTGTTGACAGTAATTAACTACTATATTATATATATCAATAAAATAATAAAATAGGTATAAAAGCAATCACCAACATATAATAGGGTTTAAACTAACAATATTCCATAATATTGGTGAATTATTAATTTCTAGGGATTAAACTAGAAAAACAACAGTTGGAATCAAGGTACAACTACTACTGATCGGGATAACGCGTAATTAACACGGAAACCTATGTGGGATGACTCTAGAAGACACGAGCAGACACCACAAGGCGGCGGGGCTGAGTGTGTAGGGAAATGGGGAAGCTACGCTAGCTGGAACACAAAAATTTCAACCGCATAAACCAGGAACTACTGCTAGTTATAAATCATGGGATTATAACTAGACACGCAAGTGCAGCGGAAGCAACTCGATATAGTCGTGCGCGTCGCAGCAATGCAGTGCAGTTGTGAGGTCGTCCATCTCAACGTCCCCTTCATGCGATTCGTCCTTGTGCTCCAGATGCAGCACCTCCGAGGTATCCCACACGTGCAGGGAGGAAGCGTTGCGTCTACGGACTGCTAGGTCTGCAAGAAGCAGTAGGCGCGAGCATGGGGAGGGCAATGGCGGCTGTCAAAAGGCGTGAGATTAACTCGCTTCGTGCCCACCCCTTGCTTATATAAGTGTCCTAACGAGCTCCCACGTTGGAGACTCATTAGTAGCCTAAACCTAGTCCAATTCGGGTCCAACCCAAATTAGGGTTCTAGCCTCTTAAGCGTGCGACCCTATGGTCTCACACACACGTAGACATGGTCCGAGTACTCCTACTCGACCAATAGTTGATAGCGGCCTCTAGCATGGCATGTCAACTCCTATGCATACGCTACGATCATATCAGAGGAACCACCACAAAACCACATACATGTTATTCCCTTGCCTTGCGATATTTGGTTCAACTCATAGGTTAACATAACACTTAACCAAAGCACGACCATGCATTTGTTGATCCAGTCATTTGAGTGATCTAGTGATATCTCTCTCATATTGAGAGTAGAAAATTCCATTTTGATTGACTATATCTCACAGCATGTTTCCTGACAAACCCAAAAACCATGTTTATAACTACCTAGACACGGAGTAGCGTTTGGTAGTCCCAGAGTAGGTCGTTTCACATCTTGAGTACATACGACAATTTCAGGTATAAGGACATATCGTACGTCATATGTTTAGAGACAATCTCACGTCGGGTCAGTCCAGCCCCATGTCATACATATGCCCACATTATTTGTTTGACATCTCTATGTCTATGACTTCTGAAACATAGTTATCAACTAGTAATGTGCTGATCTAATATTCATATGCGTCGTCCTCACATGAACTCCGATCAAGGACAACATTAGAATAACCATACAAGTAAACGAGTTTCACAAACAATTCACATAATTGCTAATCAATACAAGTTTACTTTAATGGATATTCAATGAACTCATAACATGTCCTGGATACAAGGAAATACACCAATCTCTATGATTACATCTAGGGCTTATTCCCAACAAAGTGCCCACTAGGGGGGGCTGGTCCTGGGCCCCCTGAGTTCTTCCTCGTCACAATACCCCCTAATCGACATTAAGATCCAATCTACACCATTGTTCAAGGTCGGTTTGATCCAAAGGCTATGGTTCATCCCACCGGAAGGAATAGGTGCAATGCATTAGTACCACATCGACTATTCAGAGTCTCCTCCACCATTTTTGGGCTATAAATAAAAGGGTAGACCCCCCCCCCCCCTCGAAGAATCCCAATCATATCATTCAATCAATCAATCAATTTTAGTTAGGTCAAGAGGTGTCACTTGAAAGGAAAACCTTGTAGCTCCACCACATTAGGCATAGCTAGATTAGAATATAATTAGAGGCGGCAAGCATAGCATGATGAATTTGTCCCAGAGGCATGGGAACACTTTCAAGATTACATATCAAAATGTCCTCACCATGGGATTGAGAATTGGCTACTTATGCAAACATTCTATCATGAGCTAACTACCAGTACCCGTGATAACATGGATGCAGCTGCTGGAGGATCGTTCTTATCACTCACTATTCGTGATGCAAGGCTTCGAACTAGGGATGGAACGAAGAACGCTCTCAACCACGCAAGAGAGGTGGAGGAATGCATCATGTCAAAGAAGTAGACATTATATAGATAGGTTACTAGTGTACTAGTGTACTGCTAAAGTTCACATTATAGATAGGTTACTCGTATACTGGCATAGAGTGTTGTTTTAAGCGCAAAGCACGGCCTAAATAATTGAATTTTTAGAATGGTCGTGGTGTACTTTTAGTATGCGTGTGTATTTATATACACAAAGAGGTAGATGGCAAAGCGTGGGAACGTTATGGTGCGTAGTCGTCCAGCACACTCTAATTTATGAGGTATATAATTTTTTTTATTTGATTCACATGGAAAACAAAATTAAGATTGGCTGTGTTCGCGCTCTAGAATTACATATACGCACGACAATCTACTTCCAAGACACCTTTATCATGTATGTAGATATATTAGCATATACTTCCTCTGTTCCTCAATAAACAAATTCCTACTACAAAACTTGTCTATAAATAATAAATAAATCAATCTCTAGGAGGACTAGATGGTCACCAAGTCATTTGTTTTTCTCAGGGTTCTCCATACTTATTACAGCTCCCAAATTAATGAAGGGACGGATATATGTAGTATATAATTACCGCACAACTAGAATAATCACCGACAAGTGTGTAACTATTCTAATTAATGAAGGGCAGTATGATCTTATACTAATATGTCCTAAACGTTCCATTTATTCAGGGATAATACTCCCTCCATCCCAAAAAGGAGTGGTGCTATATGATTCATGCTGATCAAACTTTCTTCAGATTCACTAGATTTATAGAAAATATCAATGTTTATATTTTCAATTAAGTTTATTATGACATTATATTTATTGATTCATCTAATGGTATTAATTATGCGTTATAAATATTAATAATTTCTTATATATATTTAGTCATAGTTAAAAGTATTTCACTTCTCAAAAGGTAAAATGATACTCTTTATAGGACAGAGAGAATATAACATAATACTAGGTAGGCACACCTATATAAATTTAAGTAAGAAGTCCATGTTTACACATTTTCCTAAGAACTAAGATTAAAAAGTGTTGTGATTAATAAGTGGCATCTAATCTAAGTATTTGAATAGTGTGGGCTAATTTAATTTATGCTTACCCATTTGAAATTTGTGTGTAATCATCTTATTATGTCTAAAACTCTCGTGTAGTGATGAAGCTTAATTTATTTACACTGATATATATGTTGCTTTAATTCACTCTCGTGTAGTGATGAAGCTTAATTTATTTACACTGATATATATGTTGCTTTAATTCTGACCTATATATTACTCTCTATTTCAAATCATAAATCTTTCTAAAATTTTTGGAGAGTCAAATTATGTAAAATTTAATCAAATTTATATGATACGATAATAACATTTATGATGCTAACTAGGTATCATTAGATTCTTCATCAATTATATTTTCATAATATACCAATTTGATGTCAACAATATTTATAATTCTCTCTATAATATTGGTCAGACCTAAGATGCTTTGACACACTAAGATTTTGGGAATATTTATAATTTAGAATGGAGTAAATACACATATATATATATAATATACTCTCTCTCCATTCCAAATTATAAGGTATTCCAAGAATCTTAGAGAGTGTTTTACTAAAATTATAGAAAAAATAGAAATATTTATAACATCAAATAGGTATATTATAAAAATATAATTGATAAAGAATCTAATGATATCTTGTTGATATAATAATTGTTATTATATTATCATATAAATTTAGTCAAACTTAAGATGTTTGACTTTTTAAATTTTTTTTCTTATAATTTAGGATTTAAGATTGATTGAGTACAAAGCATGCTAAATAAATATTAGAGACCAGAATGTAAGTTTGTCACTGTGAAGGGGAAGGTCAATTTTCTTATGCAGAGTTGGTGTGGTGACGAAACGTGGAAGGCACTGTGCAGCCGATGCTTCGCAACCACCTAGCCGGCCGGCATTCGCAACTGAAAAGTGCATGTGATGAGGAAACCCTACCCCTGACCCACGCCCCCAAATTATAAAACTCACAGAACTTAACAATTATTACAGTACTAGCTAGCTAGCTAGGTAGGCCCCGGCAAATTAAGCCTAGCTAGCACCTCTGCCTGTTAACATCAGAATTAAGCTCCAGATAATGCCTGCATCTATATAGATGTAGACGACTGAGAAACGAGTCTCACCATAATACAACTTCATCATGTCATTTAATTTGCTGGAGCAAGATACATAGTAGAATTAGATGAGAGGATGACTATTTGCATTTATGCTCGTTGGCATGATGGTTTTTATGTTTAATATTGGCTAATGTTGTTTTTGATTATTTTATTGTAAGAGAAAAATAATATAATGTAGCTGCAGATTGCTTCTCTATTCTTTTGGTTCTTTCCATCCATATTTGATGCTTCTATATATCGGTTATTAATTATCTGTGATTTATTATATATATATATATATATATATATATATATACCTCTATATATATAAACTTATAGAGCTTTCTTTTGAAACTTGTTTTTTTTTCTAGTTTCTGTGTTTTTTATGAAAATAAACTGGCTTTAACTTTATAAAATCCAGATATAGTTTATGTGAAATTTCTACGAGTCCAACAGAGATATGAATTTTTGAGATAATGAACATAGAATGAATTACTGGTCTGTTTCAAGATGGACGCAAGTGGTTTGCTTATCCAATGAGTTGATGTCCAGAGCTAAAAGAAACAAAGATTAGTAGTACGTCAGTGATTGAAAAGACAGCAGGTCAGTTTGATTTGATTGGTCGTGCTTGGTTTGTACCTGCTGCGTGAGCTAGCAGTGGCCATTGCCACACCGCGACGAAGTGCAACAGAAATTGTACTGTTTGTGATTTGTTCAATTGTTCTGTACACAGAACCATGCGTACGGGTAGACAAGTACTCCCTCTCCAAAAATAAGTCTTCCTATATCTGTTTACTAGAAGAGGCAAACAATTTTAACTTTAACTAATAAATCTATATTAATATTTATGATATCATTATTACATTAATCATGTTATTATGTATTTTTATAATAAATTTATTTAGAGATATAGATTTGAATACTATTTTTTATAAACATAGTTAAAATTTACATTGGTTGACGTCTCGGAGAATGAAGACGAAGATTTTTTTTTAAGTAGAGTGAGTATGTTTTTAAAAGAGAGGGGAGAAAGTGAGGGCTTTTGAGTCTGTCAGATCAACATGAGTACACCACATATCAGAAATCAACCATAATTTTTTTATGTCCTGTTTTGATGCACTTTAATTCACTTTGGTCTATTGGATACTCTCTTTTCTAGGTTTGTTTGGCTATACTCGTAACTATCTTAAATCTACGCATACTGAGAGTAAAATTCTCTAATCTACTTACGGCATGTACAACTCACAGATAACTTGCTGTCTATATGATGATGTCACTTCACAAATAGACGGCTGAACAGACGGCGTGTACAATGGAATGTATGTGTCGTTGTCTATTACTACTATAATACCTGCATGTAGCCTTGATTAAGCGTGAATATGACTCATGTATACTGTTTTGTTGCTTTTTGATAAAAAAACAACATAAATAAAACGATCATAGTTACAATATATTTTGAAACCATAAATACAAATAACATACTACACTCCTAAAATAAACCTTATAAAGAACTTCATGGAAATTTTCTCAAGCACATGGCATGCAACCAAAACTATTGTCCCTCGTTTATCAAACTCAGATCTAGAAAATCACCTAGCATGCAACAAATATTGTTAGGAAACAACTAATCCATCAGAAATATATAAAAAAGTGATGCCTCGGTGTTAGCCTACAACCCAAAGTGATGCCCCATGCGAGCGTGAGATCCAGAGAGAAAGAGAACGACGCAACTTCAGGCCTTCAGGGACCTCTTCCGCCTGGCCGTGACTGACGCGCGGAGCACCCGATCGAGCGACGCCGGCGACAACTCGCAACACCTGGTACAGCGGGAGGGGCGTCATCGATTTGGCCTTGGAGCACGAGCCAATGCTGTCGTCTCATGAGACGACGGCGTCGACCCGTTCGCTGCGTGGTCTTTTTGCAAGAAACACGGCATACAGACAGCACACGACGGTGCGTTGTACGTGCCCTTAGGATATATGGACTGAGGTGGATATAAAGTATAGCTAAATTAAATAGGTCCCAAAGAATTGAAGGGGATCGAAGTGGACTAAAAGGGATTTTTGTTTGTTAAGGATAAAATCCACTTGAATCTCTTCCAGTCCCCACCTCCTGTGCGATTAATTTTTTGGATTTTCTATGATGGATACATTCTTAGAAAGACATATTTACTAGTATTTGATAAGGGATATGATAAATTGGATGCATATATACAGTGAGAACCTACCTTCTTAATTGCATGGTGGAAAGGTCAGAATTGCCATTTATGACGCACACAAATCAATCATTTAAACAGTTTCAAGTGCACACGCTATCTTATATAATTATTATTATTATATATGCCGCGCAGTCATGAGCTAGCTAGCAATAGCAGCACATAAAAAAAACCCCACGCAGAAATGTCAAGTGTTGTGGTTTCCCCATACTAGGGGCTAAGCTATAGCTATCCCGAGTAGCTAGTTGCAATTGCAACCCACAGGATAGATAGATAGCGACGCATGCGTCGACAGTGCTACGTCTTGTGTTTTTTCCACGTCCGTATGGACCCCGTGACGCGGACGTGCAAGACCATTGGCCACGACGGAATCCCGGCCCGCTCAGTGCCGGCCGTCGGCATCCGTCCGTCGCCACTGCATGCCATCCACCACCAGAAAAAGGAAAGGCTAAAATAAAGCCGATGGCTGATGGTGGAAGATGGAGGGAGAGAAAGGGATGGAAGCTAGCATATATGAGTGTGGCAGTGCTGTGCCTTGAGAAGGAGAAAAGACACGGCTTTTTTTCTCATCACCTTTTGATCCCCTGCCTTGTGCTGCACCTAAAAGTTAGCCATAGCTTTTGTTCCCACAAAGAGAACACAGAATAGAGAATTACGTGGAGAATCCAGTACAACGAACTAGGCCAAATAAGGTATCCTTCTTAGGGGGTGCATGCATGATTAGGCCCGCCCCTAATCGCAGCTGTTTACAACGGATGTTTTTAGCTTGCTCGCTTTGGTTGATTCGTAGGCTTGAGAGATCAATCTTTTCTTCCAATTCATCATGTTTGTGAGGCCTAGATAATAAATAGAAAACCTTTTCCTTTTTTACTTTCTTCCCTTCCGTGGCTTCTGCCCCGGCCTGCTCCTTTCTTTCGGCCCAAGTAATCTCGCTTCCCTTCCTCCTTTCTCACTCCTGCCGCTTTTATTGGCCCAAGGAAGAAGCCCGCCATCCACGCCATGAAATGGGCCTCGGTCTGGCAACGTCGAGCCTCACTGTCTAAACTTGCACCGTTTTGCGCTCCAAACTTGTTTAATAAATAGCGGTGTTTTCTTAAAAAACGGAATTTCTAATCATCAGTTAGCTGTTTTTGTTGTTCCTCATCGGTCGAATCTTTAAGTGGGCTGTCTTGTTTACGTGGGCTGCCTTCTCGTTGAGCCTGTTTGCATTATACGGCAAGACGCATGTTATGTTTGGTTATCCACGTTCGAAGATCTGATATCCGAAAACTGATTTTGCACCGTGTGAATTGTGAAATCCACTTCCACAACAGGCAACTGGATAAATTCATGTCCGCAATCATAAAATACGCCAACTAAAAATATTCATGACCCATCTGGGTTCACCACTTGAGTCGCGGATACCAAACGGGTCGCCTGCGCCCGCTATAGTAGGGACACCACGTCACTACCGATTGGCTAATAGTAGTACTATAGTATATGTTCACAATTGTCGTAGAATCATGTACAATAATCAATCATCATAGTTCAAATACTAATGACATACATATGTCAATTAGTCAGGGTCTCACTCTTAGATACACACAATCCGAGCACGAATATAAGATCTAGATGCATGTCCCATAGTGGTAGTGTGGTCCGTTAGGGAAATGGGAGGATCGTGTCAGCTAGGTTTGGATTTTGCACTACGTCAAAATCAATTTTGCGCAACGTTACCTAAAAGTCATCCGTGGCGAACACTAGTTTTGTCCGCTGCGAAAAATCCTAAAATTTATCACAGCGGACATTTTTTTATTTACTTTGGCGGACATTTTTGTCCGTTATGGTAAATCAATTTACTGCAGTGGGCTCCTTAAGATGCCCGTTGCGGAAAATGTCTTATTTACCACAGCGGACATCTTAACGTGCCCGTTGCGGTAAATAGCGGTAAATAACCTATTTACCGCAGCGGACCGTTAAGATGTCCGCTGCAGTAAATCAATTTACCGCTACGGGCATTTTATAAGGCCTTCTTCGGTCAATTTACCGCTACGGGCATTTTATAAGGCCCTCTTCGGTTAAAGTCGTGGTCCAACCAAAAGCCCAACACAACAATCTACTGGGCTCATATAAAATGAAGACTTAGGGTTCACTCTCACCAGAACATCTCAGCGACTTCCTTCTCGCGCATCCGCGAGGACCGCGACTACTTCTCGCGCCGCCTCTTAGCCGCGCGCGGCACTTCCCTCCCTCTCCTCCGTCTTCTCCCTCCACTCTCCTCCCTCTTCTCCATCCCCAACGTATCTCGGTGGTGCGGGGAGCCCCCTCCCTCCTCCCTCGACGGCTTGAGGCACGAGGCGACGCGAGGCATGCGGCGGTGCTCTGGGCGACCACGGCGGCGCTCGGCGTGTGGAGCGCGGAGCGCGGCGGCGGGATCCAGGTGTGTTCCTCTTCCCTCTCTCCCCTCACTCGTCCCTCTCTCCCCTCACTCGTGCCTCTCTCACCTCACTCCCCTCACTCGTGGCACTGGATAGCGCATGGCGCCACGACGCTGGACGACGCACGGGGTCGCGGCGCGCGGACGGCGCGGAGGCAGGGCCGGTGGGATCTTGCAGCGGCTGTGAGGACCCTCGGCCACGGCGGCCCCCATGGAGCGGATCTGGCGGCATCGGAGCTGCAAACCCTGGATGGGCTCGTCGGGCCCGGCAGGCCCATCTAGGGTTTCTGTCTTTTTAAAAAAATTCTAAAATTCTTTACCGCAGCGGGCGCCAGGGTCCGCTGCGGTGCCGTCTGGATTTAAGGTGGCCTTGCATTGCAAGCGGACCCCTTCCCCGCTGCGGGAAAGCCAAATTGCCCGCTGCAGTAGTTACTTTAGGACGTAGTGTTGGATGGACAAACCCTAAATGGACTAGTCTAGTTAAGAAATTTAGAGTACTATGTATTGGTATGAGCGGCTCTACTATAATGGATCAGGTTGGATACCATAATGAGTGGAGTGTACATGATCTTGATTTTAAAAGCATGACAAGTCTCTAAGGGTCAACAAAGCTTGACAAAACTCAATGCAAATACAAGTAGTAAATATGATAGTGAATGTTTTCCTAATCTACCAGGCATGTATATATGGCTGTGGTAGGAATTCAAGCTCTCGTCATACAGAAACTTATCATGTAATATTTTCAATTTTCAAAAGATAAATTCTCCAGAACTCTAGTATTGCTAGGAACAAGATAAATAGCAGCTCAACTTTATCATATCATACCTATCAACTACCTAGACTTAGCTCAAGCATTCGCAACCCACAAGTTTTAGGTTCAGAGTAAATCTTATGTCAAAACAATTATATCTAAAACTCGGGAGAATTCAAGGCTGAAAACTAGGTACTTGAAAGGAATTATGGCAGGGCAACTATTCATCATTTCCAAGACAAAATTATTGTTCATGGCTTTTATTGACTCTAAACAAATTAAACACACACCCTAATTATATATATATATATATAAATATATCTTTATTTAGGACTCTTAAGACTTGACAGACATGGACCTTCATGTGCCCATATGTTTTTAGCAATTTTAAATTTTCTTATGATACTATGGTGAACCTTTATGTGTTCACATATTTTTGATATTTTTATGACTATAAGATAGACTCGATAAACGCATAGATATACTTACCTGATAACTGGGGGATGCCTTCCCCAAGCTGGATGTTTGCTATAGTTGCTTTGAATGATCTTCGGAAGTAGCCTCCTGGTTGGGCTTACTCCTCTTTGGTGCTTTCAATCCTGCATGGTTATACTCCGACAAGAACAAACAAAACTCAAGGCTCCATTATGACAATGGGTTAGTAGTCAGCCAAAAGAGTAATTGAATATTCTTATGAGCTAATTTCAATTTTAATATGTTCTAACGGGAATTGAATATCCCATCTCTTTTTTTAGAATTTTCTATTTTATGATGCAAGAGAAAAAAAATAAAAATTATTTTTGTGCCACCACAGTAAATCCCCTTATGGTATTACCATAAGTTCTCTTACATGGGGCTTAAAGATTTTTTTTGCAATGCAGAAATGTAGATATGTCATGGTAAAGATGATTATGCAAAATGAGAATAAAGCTAGGAATATCTATAAGTGATATGCTAGAATGCAATTAAGTATCTTAATAGATTAGCGCTAAGGATTTGTTTAAGTTTATGAAGGTGATTATGCAATGGATGATAGTAGAGCAAAACAACACTAGAAATTTCGAGTGTGTAAGCTAAACTAATGCAGTGTGAAAATTAAATATGCAAATTCGATTTTATGTTGGTTAATAGCGCCAGAATTAAATATGGTGGTGGAATGCAGAATTAAATATGCAGATAACTTACCGAGTTTACCTTTCGGCCAAGGTTCAGAGATTTAGGTCCATCGATCTGGACATCTCTTCTGGTTAAAATATCTTCAGGAGTGTTATCTAATCCTGATGAGGAATTGGATGTTTGTTCACCTTGTGTTAATGTTTTGATAAGTCTCTTCTTCCACCCTTTCTTCGTCTGAGGTTTCACTTAATGCGAATCACTGTTTTGAGGTTCTACTTCTTCTTTGCTCTCTGTAGCTTGTGATACATCCTCCGTTGGTGGTACAACTTTCTTACTCGGGAGATCTTTATCTTCATTGTTGGATTGGTCTTCATATCTTGACTTTCTCTTGGATAATCTGTCCATCCATCCTTGGTGGCTTGTTTCATTTGGCATTGAGAGTGATGCTTCCTTGTCTTCTCATAAGTGGTGTGGCTATTGAAGTAGCAATACGTCTTCTCTTCAGGAAATTGGAAGTAGTCCTCTTTTGATATGAAGATGATTGTGCTGGTGGTGTTGAGGAAAAATCTTCCTTGAATAAGGTGGACTCCATCTTTATCTCCCATGAAACCATGAAGTCGGCGGGTACATAGTGATCTTTGATTATGATGTTTTTTGTTACTCCCTCCCGAAATCAGAATGATTGGTTTGCTAACTGAAGCTGTACACATGTCTGGTATAGTGGTCTACTGTCATATAAATGTTGATAGGCTACCACAGACACTGTGTTGCCACTTGATCCAATGTTACAGAATGTCTTGTGGGATGTACTTTCCTTGATCTTGCAATCAATGGTACGTACTCCTGGATCATCCAACTCAGCAAGGTATTATAGAAGGAGTTGGCCATACCCTAAATCAATAGTGCCTTCTCTTGGTTGTTGAGCTTTACTCTTTCTCCTTCTATTGTTAATATTCTACTTCCTTGTAATAACAGTTGTGTCCTCGTAGGCCTCTAAGGATGAGTAGGAGCCTTGAGTGTATGTTTCTTGAAAGTAAACCTCTCCTTGTCATCCTTGATTGGGAAACAGATCTTGGTGCTATCCGTGTAGATGATGGTATTAGTTGTTCTTAAGAATGGGCGCCCAAGATAATGAGGGATTTCTCATCTCTGTCTGTTTCTCCAATCACAAGGTTTATTGATACGAACGAGTGCCCAACTCGTATGCTAATATATTAAGGAATTGCCTTGGGGTAGCATAGTGTCTGATCAGCAAGCTTGGCATGATATTGACACTTGCTCCAAGGTCACAGACAGCTTCTTTAAGGGTGTAAGCTCTAATGGAGATTGGGATGATAGGTATTGAATCTCCTATCTCCATTAGTGGGGTGTCATCCACCCATGCTCTTGATGGCATGGTGAAGAAGTGTCCTGCTCAAATAAACAAGGCAGAGATCAAGTGCACGGGCTCTGTTGGTGGGAAAACACCAACAGAACCAAAGTTTTATTCATTCTTCTCTAGCCTAATCAAATTGAGCAAAATTGAGTATTTTGTTTAACCATAACATGGGTGCAAAAATCAAAATATAAGTATGAGTTTAGCACTTTTTCAGCCCATATGGTTAAATTTGTGAGAACAAGAATGTGGTACTAGGAACAAGCTTTAAAGAACTAACATGTTGAGTTTATGAGGTTGGATCAAATAATGTTGTAGCTCAACATGTTTTAGATATTTATTTATGTGAATACCATAATCAAAGAAATGCTTTTAGAGTGATGATTACTTACCTTTAATTTTGAAGAATGATGGCCCTGTAACACCTCATGGAAGCTTCCATTGATCGGTTGGTTGAGCATTAGTAGCTTGCCTCCTTTGTTCCACTCCTCATCCTTGTTCCTCTGATCTTGTTGGTCTTTTCATTGTCTTGTCTTGAAGTTTGTTCACCTTCTCTTCCATGGATTGAGTGGTTTAAGGTTATCCTTGTCTTCTCCTTACTCCATGGAATTCATCTTTTGATGAATTAGTTGTGTCTCTCTTGTGAAAGTTGTTGAAGTTCATGTGTCTTTCTTCATCTCCAATGTGAGTTTCTCTCAGGACTTTCCCAATTTGATATTGAAAGTTTTCCTACAGGGGTTAGTCCAACAAAATATCCAATATCTACTATAGCATACTATCAGTTCAAAAATCAACCTAGACACCACGTCTAATTTGACTTGGGAAGACATTTTAACCTAAGCACCATGCTTAATTTAAAAGCCTTTCAAAGTAATATCCAAATACCTTTGATTTAAACTAAGCACCATGCATAATTTAAAAGATATATGAAAATTCTTCAAAACCTAAACATATACTATAGCAAACAAAGGTAGCATGAAAGTATTATGGAGATTTACTCATGTGATGATGAAAGAGTAGGATGTTTTTTTTTAATAGTTGAGCATGCCTTAAAGGTAGGTACAACTCAGATGATGTAGCAACATGGCAAAAGATGTTTGTATGATGGGTTATCCCCCAAGCTTGAATTTTGCAAAAATCAAGATTGGATGAATGTAATTCAATGTTGCATGATGATTGTTTGGACATACCTTATGCTTGTTATTCCTTCATTCTTTCTGTTCTATACCTGGAAAGGTTAGTGATAAAGATACCCGAGGGAATATAATCATATATTTTTATGCTCGTTTCACAAGGTAGGCAACAAAAAGGGTGAATACTCATGTTAAGCTTTGAGAGATGCTTGTTTTAGGACACTAGGCTTGTCCTAGGGAAACCTTTAAAGATGTGCTTTTTAAAAAAAATAGTTTCCCCTTCATTACCTATCTCAAGATTTACACAACAAGATCTACAATATTTATGATAGACATATGCATCGAAAACCACCCTTTTAAAGTTTTTGTAAATAGAAAGAGTGATGGTGTTGAAGATGTCATAAATGGTAATGATAAAGAGACCAATAGGTATGGGAGATGTCTCATATGAGCATGTATTTAAAGAGATAGTTATGGAATAGATTCCATGCTCATTGATATCATCTTCCTCTCCAATCTCTATGGTTGATTCTTCATGTAAGTTCAAAATTACACTTGGATTGGTAACTCTCAACTTGGTCTTGTTTGGGGCCTCCTCTATACTTGGATAATTCATATTTTCAAATGAAGTTAAAACTAAACCAAGACTAGAGAAAGATTTCTCCTCCATGGCTATACAAGCAGGGCGAAGCTCATAGCCATTTATAAGAATAAGGTGTCAAGATGGTGGAGTCTCCAACATATCGCCCTTTGGAGTAGAATATTTATATATGTGGTAAGAAGAAAATGGTAAGATGAGAAAGATAGTAAAAAGGAAAAAGGAAAAAGGTAAAGTTTTATTGGATAGGTTTTCCATAAGGATAGAAAAGGTAAGAAATAAAGAATATGAAAAAGATAAGAAAAGATAAAAGTATAGGTACAAGCTAATAGCAAGATTCGAGGTTATCTCAGCAAACCGTCTTTCTCCTCGGCAACGGCGCCAGAAATGCTTGTTGATATTTGTTAACGCAAATAGAGAAATCACTAGGAAGTAATCCGCAAGCGCATAGATACCGGTAAGCACTTCACCCAGGAGATTATCCAGAGTATTGTATTTATTTATCCACAGGGAGAAAGGGTGCATCTGACTAACCAAATCTATGCTATTAACCCTTAGGCTACAAACAAGGTGATTTTGATATGAGCGATTAGAGAAGATTGCGACTGTAGTCTCGTTCTAGTCTATATAAGATATGAGCTATTATTCTATTGGGGAGAACCGTCATGATAAGAGACACCTCAGAGAATGCTTACCACGCGGCCTATAAACCCTACCAGTCCTTCTAACGGGATTGTGGGTTCCAAAGGTATCTACGGAATTGTCACTTTCCGAGCTACTACCACAGATCCGGCTAGACAGGGGATATCTATGAGGATCCTAGCCTAAACACCATGTTTACGCTAAAGACGATTACCCTACTCTCAATGCAAAGAGAATAAAGTAAACTCACAGACCAAAGAATAATAAAACAGGTAACTTACTAGAATTAGAAGTCGAAATACCGAAGAAATCTTAGGAGCAAGCCTCGGGTTAGGAGTCTTAATCCCGAAGATACAAACTGGAGAGGAGACACCGACAGGCCGAGCTTCCTCCAATCCACACCTCCACTCTAACTCTCTCAATCTAGAAGAGTAAACTCTAATCTCACATAGAAACTAAGGATAGTTTCTCTTGAATGCTAAGCCCTAGAGAATAGATCCATAAGGGATCCTCTCTAGCGAATCCTCTCTAGAAAATATGTAAATGAATAATGGATTGCCTTTAGCCAGGGGGCAGGGGTCCTCCTTATATAGCCCCCTCAAATGAACGTCAGTCGTCGGATCAAACCGACCTTAATGGAGGGGTTAGATTTAACCTCAAAGGCGGTGGAACCCTAATCCGCGAGACTGGTTCTGATTGGTTACAGGGTCAGGGCAGGCGCCCTGCCTGTGGGCCCACTTGCCCTCTCGTTTCTTCCCACGTCTTCTGGAACCCTCTAGAGTATAGAAAATTCTGCGGATGATAATTATCTCTATGTAAACATGACATGTGGGCCTTTCCTTGGTATTTCCTGATAACCCCCTGCAGAAACAGTCATTCACCAAAACTTGTGGAATTTCATTAGTAAACCCCCTATATCTAGATGTGAATTGCATATGGATCCTTTTTCATGTTTAGTTGACGGTTAAAATTGGTAGTTAAGGACCGTCAACATTGGCACAAATTATGATCAACTTTTACATAGCTAAAATGTTGCCACCAACTTTAGGATCAAGGATAAACAGACACATCATGAGCATAATTTATTAAATAACTAGTTCCACATGTCCATGAGTGTTTGAGTGCAGGAATGAAGAAATGAAGAAATGAAGCAAATGAGAGCCAGTGGGACCCACATAGGGGGGTCGGCCGACCACCATATGGGCTCACCTGGCTCCCCTCTCGGCCATGATCCAAGAGAGGCACTCTAGAGTGAAATCCATCCATTGGATCACTCTGTGTTTCCTCTCAACGGCTCACAAGAATAGCACATGGATCCATGGGCCCACACCAAGGAAAAAACATGACAACCACCTCAGAATCAACATGCAACCTCAATGACGAGTGGGACCAGCAGCTGGGAGACCGAGGTGGGCCAGACACCCCAAGGGGGGGGTCTGTCGACCCCCCATCTGGGCCCACCAGGCTCCACTTGGTCCCTGATCAGTGGGACCACCTCTAGGAGGCCAGAGGAGGGCCCACTGGCCATAGGGACGGTCGGCCGACCGTCTCTATAGGTCGGTTGGGTCCCTCCAACCGCCATATGCAAGGACACATGGTGGAAATCCACACCATCCACCCCTTGGTCAGTTCTAAGGCGGTTGGATCCAAGGGTGGAGTATGGAAGGCCCTAGATCGCTGACGTGGCGATGGAGTAGCCCCTACTCCACTCCCCTACTATAAATAGAGGGTCACACTCCCCTCTCTAGACATGGTGAAGAAGCCTACAAGCTCTATTCCTTAGACTGTTCTAGGAGTTAGTCTAGAGTGGGAGTTAGAGTTGAGTCGAGCTGTGCTTGGGATTTCCGGAGTTGTCTTCTAGGAAGTCTGGTATAGCTCTTGTATCTTTCTTTCTTTGTAAGACTTTATTCAATATATTATACTTTCTCTTTACTTTACTTAGTATTTACTTTGAGCATTACTATACTAGATATAGTCTTGTTATATGCTTTTGCTCTTTAATAGCTTTTACATTCATAGTCTGTGATCCTTGTGGCCTTTCCCATATGCGATCATTGCCTGTCATAGGGTGCTTTGATTATAGATCATAGTCAAAGTAATAAGTTGTGTGTAAGTGTGGTGCTTATACATCATCTTATCCTTGGTTACCGCTTGCTGCACGGATTATTTGTGGTAGCTAGCAAGAGGTAACAGTCTTGTCTAGTCTTTGTATTCCACCACGTGTTTTTAGGAAAGTTCTTCAAAGGTAAGGCCCCCGTAAGAAGAGGGCGCGGTCCGGTAGGATTTTTGTCCTCCTACTAATTTATCTCCTTGCCTAGCATACTTGTATTGAGGAGGAATACTATAGTGTTTAGACTAGTTAATTGGCTAAGTATATCGAAGTAGAGTGAATTGCATAGGAGTCCCTTGTACTCTCTCATTGTCCTCCCACCTAGCTATTCTACCTAGTCCGTTCTAAGTATCTTTTACCGTAGCTTCTTCATTCATCAACCCCTTCCTATCACGTTTATCGTTTACCCCTCTATACTAGTTGGTACTAAGTTAAGGTGCTCTCTAGGATCTTTCTCTAATTATCATTTCTAGCCCAGCTTTCCCTTGGAAAAATATAAATTAAGATACCTTGGAATACTCCTAGGTGAAGTGCTACAACGGTATAATATGTGCGCTTGCGGATTTATCCAATAGTCATAAGAAATACCAACAGACACATCCTTGTCTCCCACTACTCCTTGTTCAAAGTGGGGAATCATGACACCTATCACTTTCACTTTGTCATGCTTTGAAAAAGAAAACACATAAATCACCTTTGATCAAAGCATGACATACCTTTATCCCCTACTACTCTTTGTTTAAAGAGAAGAATTTGAGCACTTTAGCTCAGCTTTTTTATCACATCACATGGCATCTTTTACCTTTCACCAAGCACTAGAAAAAGCATGAGTGGAATCCCCACTTTAGGGGGTCGGCCGACCACCTTTGGTCACCTCCTCCTCTCTCTTTTGCTTTGTGTAAGGCATCTCCTAAAGCTTGTGATCATGGCACCCAAGGGCATGCCCAAGGGGGGTCGACCGACCACCCCATGGTGCCCCCTTGGTGCCATTCCCTTCCCCTATAAAACCCCATGCAAGGAGAGCTCAATCCCTCACACCTCAACCAGAATCCAGTTCTAGCCCAAGCCTCCCCTTGCCTTGCTCTCTCCTCTCTTCATTCAAGAGAAGTTCTTAGCTCTCAAGAGAAGTAGTGCTATTCTCACTAGTCCACAAGAAGATCTCTTGTCTTCATCAAGCTTCTCTTAGCTCAAACTTCTCTCTAAAAGGCAAACTAGAAGTCCACTTCACACACAACCTTGTCCTAGTCTTGCCCTTGTGTCCCTCTTCCTCTCTAAAGATGAAGAACCTAATAAGATCCGCATTCAAGAAAGCAAAGCAAATCCTGAGTGGGAGCTCATCTCGATGCTCCCACCAATCGGAGGATACTTCCCAAGGAAGAAGGGGAAGTTCTACCCGATACACTTGGGAGAATACCCAAACTGAAGAACACCCTCAGGAGGAAGAAGAAGTGCCAGAGGAGGCACCTCATATTGGGGCATTCATGGTGCCCCCAATGAGGACCTATGATCAACAGAGTGGTCTCTGGTTCGACCAACTAGAGTACCAAAGATATTTCTCTCTTCAGGATCGATCTTTCGAGCAAACAAGGATATTGGATCCGAGTCTTCTCTCCAACACAGGTATGACCACCGAATTCGACATTATCTTTTCCACTATTGGTTGGTCTAGCTTTTGGCAAGTAGATGAACATGGAATTGAGTTGCTCACCATAGAATTCTTATGCTCTCTCCAAGTCTCTAATGATGGAATTTCTTTTCACATGTTTAATCAAAGCCATAGTCTAACTTGGAGTCATCTAAATGTTGCTCTTGGCTTTGATGATTCATGCTTGCTAGATTTAGACCTTGCCATGTGAAGGTTTAACAAGAGGAAATTTTGGTTGTCTATCTATACTCTAAATGACTACTCAAAACCCAAACCTGAGGAAATTCATAATCCAACCCTTCGTTTCATGCATCTTTGGATGAATATGACTCTGTTTCCTGGAAGTAATGCTAGCATGCTAAGTGACATGGAATTAAAATTGCTTTATGCCATGGTAAACAAAATTCAAATCTCTCCTGTAAAATGCTTAGTAGAATTTTGGAAAAGTTCAATTGAGAGTAATGAACCTATTCAATTCACATCTTTAATTACTCGTCTTGCCGAATCCATGAACCTGCTAAATGACACTCAACCCTTTGTTTACATCTCTACTCCTATAGCCGTAATCTTAGAAGAATATCTTACAACTGCTCAAATGTTAAAAAGAGATGTCAGTGGTGAACTTAAAATGATTTACAGTGGTCATACAATTGAGGTGCCTCTTCCAAATAGGCAACGTCAGTTGTATAGGACCCATAAGCTAACCCTTGATTTAGATCGAGGAATTGGGCAAAGAGGTTTTGTAGGTTCAGACAGGAGAGCTCAGGAGGGGCTATACTTTGTTCATCTTGAGCAAGGTGGTCCTTCCCGAGGAGCTGTTGGTGAGGAGGAAGATGATGCATCTTCCGATCCCATGCACACTTCTAGTGACATGCCTCCTCGACCACCACGTCCGCAAGGACCACGAGCATCCTTCTCGTCCACACGAGATAGGGAGCATCGTGAACGGCGGCAACAATTTGATCATCTCACCAATACTTTTAGTGAGCTGCGTGTTGAGCATTGTGAGACAACACGCATAGTCCAGCAAATTGTCGAAGACATCCAAGCAATGCAAGAAAAACAACACCGGCAGTGGGACTTGTGGTGGCAACTACATCCACATCCTCCACCATCGTATTGAGCAAAGGATAAGCTTGGGGTAGGTTCCCTTCCCCCCACTAAGGTAAGTTTTTTAATTTCAGCATTTATCTTTATGCATTTTCCTGCTTATCTTTTCTTGCATCTAAAAAAATCTGCATATGACAAAAATAAAAAGACTTCTCTCTACTCTCACATGTTCCATGAAAATTAATATCTCCTATGGAAATGATGAATAGTTGCTCTGCTAAATATTTCTCTAGTACTTAGTTTACAACTTGGTATTTCTCTAAGTATGGATTACTTGGCTTAAAAGAAAACATCATGAACCTCAAACTTTTGTGGTTTGCAAATGCCATAACTAAGTCTAAGTTGTTGTGAGACATGATATGACAAGATAAGAGCTGCTATAATATTGTTCTAACCAAGAATGACTATCATAGTTTTATTTATTAAAATGATAAAAACACTTTTTGTTCCTCAATGGTGAAAATTCCTACCAAAGCCATACATGCTCTTTCATGATATAAGCTTTCTACATAAGTTGCTTACTTTGTGTTGAGTTTGGTCAAGTTTTGTGACCCTTGTTGAGAGATTTATCATGCTCCCAAGATCAAGATCACGTACACACCACATATACATGTTGCTTCTACAATGGAAGTACGCAGAAACATGCCTTACATTTCCACATAGTTCATACTCCATGCTCTAATAGAAAAAAAATATCTCTAGTATGTTGCTAGTAAATGAGACATAGACTATGCAAAATTATGAAAAATTCAGGGGCATTCTAAAGTCCCAAAATTGATGAGCATTCCAAAGCTCACGAAAAAAATATGAACGAGCATCTTCAAAGCTCATAGAAAAATTAAAAAGATAGCTATGTCTCAAAATAATAATTTAGGAAAGAGAGATCATCCAAATATAGGAGTATTGATCATTTGCCATGTTTCCACACACTTGCACATCTTGATCTAAGAGTATGACATTTCTCTCCTTGGATCCGGAATTTGACTTTACAATATATGCAAGGTAAGTTTGCTATATCTTTGATCCCTACCTATAGCTCCACATAAGCTTTAGAGATAGGATGAAATAAGGCAAACTTTGATATATGCCTTGGTGAGGAATCATACACCTTATGACTCGAGAGTACCATTTGAGGAACACTAAGTTTTCTTTTACAAAATCTTGCAAAACCTCTGATATGAAACTTGTGAAAGAATGAGAAAACTAGTGCTCAAATCAAGTTGTTCTATCTCTCAACCTCCCAAGAGAAAGGATAAAGCTATAAGCCCCATGAAGGACTAAGGTAATATGGGTGAGTTTTTATGGCCAACTTTTCCATTCAAAAGAGAAGTATGATTGTTGTAAATTTAGTACTCTTGAAATATGAAGCATAGTAGCAACTCCTGATCCATCAAGCTAAGATTGATTGTTTGCTCGGGATGAGCAAAGGTTAAGCTTGGGGGATCTTGTTGGCACCAAGAATGGTCCACTTTTATATAACTAAAATGCTGCCAACAACCTCAAGATCAAGGATAAACAAACACATCATGAGCATACTTTATCAAATAATAAGTTCCACATGTCCATGGAGTGTTTGAATGCAGGAATGAAGAAATGGAGCAAAGGACAGCCAGTGGGACCCACATAGGGGGTCGGCCGACCACCCTATGGGCCCACCAGCTCTCCCCTCTTGGCCATGATCCAGGAGAAGCACCTTAGAGTGAATTCCAACCCTTGGATCACTCTGTGCTTTCTCTCAACGGCTCACATGCAAAGTACATGGATCCATGGGCCCACACCAGGGAGATAAACGTGACAACTACCCTAGGACCAACATCCAAAACCTATGACAAGTGGGACTAGCACCTGGAAGACCGAGGTGGGCCAGAGCCCCCAAGGGGGGTCGGCCGACCCCCATCTAGGCCCACCAGGCCCCCACTTGGTCCCTGACCAATGGGACCACATCCAGAAGGCCAGAGGGTGGCCCACAGGCCATAGGGGGGTCGGCTGACCGCCCCCTAGGTCGGTTGACCCTCTGCCAACCGCCATACTCACTCACACATGTTGGTTCAAGGGCAGTTCAAAGGCGGTTCAAGGTCGGTTGGATCCAAGGGTGGAGGATTGAAGCCCCCTAGATCACTGACGTGGCGCTGGAGTAGTCCCTACTCCACCTTCCACTATAAATAGAGGCTCATACCCCCCTCTCTACATATGGTGAAGAAGCCTACAAGCTCTATTCCTTAGATTGTTCAGTAGTTAGTCTAGAGTGGGAGTTAGAGTTGAGTCGAGCTACTGTCAGGATTTCCGGAGTCGTCTTCTGGAAAGTCTGGTATAGCTCTTGTATCTTTCCTTCTTTGTAAGACTTTATCTTATTCAATATATATCTTTCTCTCTACTTTACTTAGTATTTACTTTGAGCATTACTATACTACATATAGTCTTATTATATGCTTTGGCTCTTTAATAGCCTTTACATCCATAGTCTGTGATTCTTGTGGTCTTTCCCGTATGCGATCATTGCCTGTCATAGGGTGCTTTGATTATAGATTGTAGTCAAAGTAGTAAGTTGTGTGTAAGCGTGGTGCTTATACATCATCTTATCCTTGGTTACCGCTTGTTGCGCGGATTGTTTGTGGTAGCTAGCAAGAGAGTGATAGCCTTGTCTAGTCTTTGTATTCCACCACGTGTTCTTAGGCAAGTTCTTAAAAGGTAAGGCCCCCGTAAGAAGAGGGCGCAGTCCGGTAGGAGTTTTGTCCTCCTACTGATCTATCCCCTCGCCTAGCATACTTGTATTGAGGAGATAAACTATAGTGTTTAGACTAGTTAATTGGCAAAGTATATTGAAGTAGAGTGAATTGCATAGGAGTCCCTTTACTCTCTTGTTTTCCTCACACCTAGCTATTCTATCTAGTCCGTTCTAAGTATCTTTTACCTTGGCTTATTCATTCATCAACCCTTCCTATCACATATATCGTTTACCCCCTATACTAGTTGGTACTAAGTTGAGGTGCTCTCTAGGATCTCTATCCAATTATCATTTCTAGCCCAGCTTTCCCTTGGGAAAATATAAATTACGATACCTTGGAATACTTCTAGGTGAAGTGCTACAACGGTATAATCTGTACGCTTGCAGATTTATCCAATAGTCATAAGAAATACCAACACCTACTAGTGTTGAGGACGCACTTGCGGATCCGGATTGGGTGAATGCCATGCATGAAGAGCTCAACAACTTCACCCGGAACCAAGTGTAGACACTTGAAGAAAGGCCAAAGGATGCAAGAATCATTGGCACCAAGTGGGTGTTTAGGAACAAGCAAGATGATCAAGGCGTAGTTGTGAGGAACATGGCAAGATTGGTGGCAAAGGGGTTCTCTCAAGTAGAAGGACTTGATTTTGGAGAGACCTTTTCCCCATTTGCAAGACTCGAAGCCATCCGTATCCTTTTGGTGTATGCTTCACATCACAAAATGAAACTCTTTCAAATGGATGTGAAGAGCGCCTTCTTAAATGGTTTCATTAATGAACTTGTCTATGTCTCACAACCTCCCGGGTTTGAAGACCCAAATTTTCCTAATCATGTGTATAGGTTGTCCAAGGCACTCTATGGATTGAAGCAAGCTCCAAGGGCTTGGTATGAGAGGCTAAGGGACTTTCTACTCAAGAAGGGCTTCAAGATCGGGAAGGTGGATACCACACTCTTCACCAAGAAGCTTAATGGAGAGATCTTTGTTTGTCAAGTATATGTCGATGACATTATATTTGGGTCAACAAACCAAGATCATTTCAAGGAGTTTGGTGACTTGATGTCCAAGGAGTTTGAGATGTCCATGATTGGCAAGCTAACCCTCTTCCTTGGCTTCCAAGTGAAGCAATTGAGGAAGGGCACCTTCATATCTCAAGAGAAGTACACTCTAGATTTGCTCAAGAAATTCAAGATGAATGATTGCAAGCCAATCAAAACCCCAATGCCTACTAATGGACACCTTGACCTTGATGAGGGAGGTAAATCAATTAATCAAACTCTCTATTGTTCCATGATCGGTAGTTTACTTTACCTTACCGCATCTAGGCCGGATATCATGTTTAGTGTGTGTATGTGTGCTAGGTTTCAAGCAAACCCTAAGGAGTCGCATCTATGTGCGGTTAAAAGAATCCTTAGGTACTTAAGGCACACCCCTAGCATTGGCCTATGGTATCCCGAAAGAGTTCCCTTCCAACTAGTTGGCTATTCCGATTCGGATTATGCCAGGTGTAAGGTTGATAGGAAGAGTACCTCTGGAGGGTGCCATTTGCTAGGAAGATCTCTTGTCTCTTGGTCCTCAAAGAAACAAAATAGTGTGTCTTTGTCTACCGCCGAGGCGGAATACATAGTCGCAGGAGCATGTTGTGCACAAATCTTATACATGACCCAAACACTTCTTGATTACGGCGTTACCCTTAAAAGTGTTCCACTCTTGTGTGATAATGAAAGTGCCGTAAAACTTGCTAACAACCCGGTTCAACACTCTCGCACCAAGCACATAGATATTCGCCATCACTTTCTTAGAGACCATGTGGCACAAAAGGATATCACACTAGTGGGAGTTAGAAGCGAAGAGCAATTGGCGGATATCTTCACTAAACCACTCGATGAAACAACCTTTTGTAGGTTGCGAAACAAGTTAAATGTGCTTGATCACTCAAACTTCACTAAAAATGACTTTGTGTGACCACCATGCATTCATATGTAAAATAACTTGTTTAATCTTTAGTAATGCACATAGGCTTGGCTAACGCGGTTAAGATAACCGCCCTCAAAGCATGTGACAAAGCTTAACCATGGTTTAAACTTGCAAGCAACCTAGATTCAAATTCTGTAATGCATTGCATTTGCATGTGTGTTGCTTATTGCTTTCTTTTCGGTTAAGTTTGATCATCTGCTGGGTTCGTCCACTTAGGGGGAGCATTCCAAGCTCTAGTTGTTACTAATACCCCTCTTGTGGCCCTATGATGATCCTTGCTCTTTTTGAACTATTTTCATATGAAACTATGTCTAGCCTATGGCAAACTATTTGCAAAATTGAGGGTTTGAGAGATGGTTCTTATGCCAAGGCCAACAAGTGTTCTTTTCTACCTCTTTTGTGTTGGTACTTGGCTAGGAGAAAAATTGGAGAGAAAATCAGGAAAATTCGAAGCAAAACAAGCTCTAGACCAACCTCTAGACCAACCTCCGGACAACTTTGATTGGTCCAACGCTTACCTCCAGACTAGAGTTCGATGCGCTAGCCCTCACTGTTTCCTTACTGCTTAATCCAGTCAGCCGTCGGACCACCTCCATTAGCCGACGCTCATCCTCCAGACCCGAGTCCGGAGCCCTATCCCTTCCTGCATAATTTCTGAATGGCTAAGGACAACTCGTCGGACCACCTGTCCGGTGCTCCTCTAGACTATTTCTCAAGTGTCCGGTTCGATGGTCAGCGCTACACAGTTTCAGTCAAACACCTCTGGACCACATGACATGGTCCGACGTTGACCTCCAGAACTGAGTCCGGAGCCCTGGTGGTTTCTGTATTGTCTTCTATTTTTTGTCGGACCCGACCTCCGGACCATTGCATCTGGTCCGACGCTCGTTTTCAGTGTGTATCTCCCTCGTGGGTTGCTCTGTTCGGCAGTTACTTTTTCATTCATCCGTACACCGCGCCGCCCTCACACCGCCCTCGTGCCACCGCTCGCCATTGACCTCACCCATGACCACGCCCAGCCACCGGCGAGCCCCTCACCGGAGCTCTGCCACACCGCCGCCTGTGCGCCACCCAGCTCTGCCCTTCATCGTGCCACCCAGCACCAGCAGCCGCGCCGCCGTTCGCCTGCAAAATCGCCACCTGTTCACCGCTGGTGACCCACTCGCCGGCGTCCATGCTCCACCCTTCACCTCCTACCAAACTAGGGTTTCACCCCTCCCTCTAACTACCAACAGTGAAGACCCCTACCCCAGGGTTTACCTAACCCTAGGTGTGGAGTTTCGACGATTTGTCCACTGCCGTGTCTATTTCGTCCTCGATTCATCCATCTAGGGTATGATGTTGATCTCTGATTTCGCGTTTTGTCGAGTCATTGATCCAGTTATGTCCTAGGTCACATTCCTTGCAAATCAATTTGATTCAATTCCACTTCACTAAATCAATGTCATTATCAATTGTAATCCATAGTTGGTGATATCTCCTTGTGGAGTTTGGCGAGGGATATGCATTGCTTCGATTAGACGCGCTCACTTTCCTAAGGTAGCATGACTATTTTCATTCTATTTGTTATCTAAATGCTTGCTTCCATAAGGTTTCGTCTCTCTAGTGATTAAATATGCTTATAATCTTATATATCCCTGTCTAATCTTTCTACCAGTAGTCAGTGGCAGTTTAAACTCAGGGCAAAGCTCGTGAGTATGGATTGAGGAAAAGACTTTTGAGTGACAGTCCAGTGGCTTGAGAGCCCCTTGTCCGAGGTTGCCTGTCTTAGTGCTTGGCAATTGGTAAGTGGGCTTCTAGCAGTTGTTACTTGGCAGTTTGTCAGTGGGCTCTTTGTTAGTATCAGTATAGCTCGAGCGAAGGTTGCTAGTTCAGGTGGTGATGCTCCTCCCCCACCTCGTCCTCCCAAGGACAAGGGAAAGGGCAAGGTTGTTGAGAAGACTAAGAAGAAGAAGAGAAAGCTGACAGAAGCAGAACAAGTAGAAGTAGTAGTAGATGCAGCGGACCACGCAAAGCGAGGTGGTAGCCGAGGCTCAGTTCGTATCGGCTCCCCTCTGTGGGTTCTACCTTTAGAGACAGTTCTAGAGAGTCAGTCAGAGACTATTGCTTCTCTAGGACCGGCAGAGCAGTCAGTGCCTGCCGAGGACTCTCCAGCAGTGCCGCTTGTGGCTCCCGCTACGCGCCGTGCCACTCGCTCTCGGTCTTCTCAGCCCACTCCATGTGCTGAGGATCCAAAGCGTAGTGACCGTGCGCCACGAGTCACACCGACAGCTGACCCTGCTCCCGAGCCTCCAGTTCACCTCAACTTGAGGAATATCACAGCGAAGCAGGTTCGAAAGCTTCGGTTTGTAGAGCTTGGGCAGTGGTGTCTAGATCAGCGTGACCCCAGAGCTTCCCCGGGTTGGCATACCCCGCTCATGGAGGACTTCTACCAGGCAGCTCAGCTCACTAGTATTCAGATACGTCCGCACCGAGTTTGCTCCTTGGAGAGTATTGTTGCTATAGCTAGAGAGGAGATACACCCTTTCCTCATATACCTCCCGGTACTATCTGACCTCCTTGGTCGCTCCGGGAACTATGTTGAGCGTTGGGTGCATGAGTTCTACGCCTCAGTTTGGATCGAGCCGACCCACCACTACATGCAGTACACCTTCAGAGGTCGTCCTTACAGACTCTACCTGACTAGGCTGAGAGAGGTGCTCCGTTTGTCTACTTCAGACTACTACCTGCACGATGAGTGCTACACCGGCATTCAGTTTCCACGCCGTGCTCACGGTGGTCATACCCCTATAGCTAAGTTTGTCGCTCCACTCTTCAGGGCACCCTTTGGGGAAGGGAGTCGACGCACCCCGGCATAGCTCCTTCCTATTGTTCATTGGTTGAACGACATACTCAGGCGGACCTTGTTGCCTCGCATCGGCTACAAGGAGGGGTTGACGAACCTTCAACAGTTCTTGCTTCAGGCATTGGTTACTCAGATACCGTTCGATCTTGCTGATTTCATAGTGTCAGAGATTGAAGATGTAGTATCAGATGGGATCAGAGCTTGCAGACAGATGTCTTATGCTCACTGGATCAGTTTTATTCTAGCTACACGCCTTCTGAGGTCTCACCCTGGGATACTTGATGAGTATGAGAAATCACCTACTGTCTTCCCAGATTACAAGATTCTATCTTCCATGGACAGTAGGTTGGGCAGCAGAGTGCATCGACAAGTCAGACTCAGGACTGCCCTAGCTGATACGGACGATGTTGATGCTCAGGACGAGGCTATCAGAGGCATTGAGCAGCAGGAGCTTCATGACCTTGACACTCAGGAGGCAGAGGGCACAGTGGACACCTTCTCAGATAGTTCAGACGTGGAATACTAGCCTACTCCACCTATGTCCCCACGGGCACACGACGCTGAGGCTGGTGGTTCGGGTGCCGCTTCAGCAGCTGCTCCAGACCCTCTTCTGCTAAAGATTTTTGACCGCATCTTAGAGCAGCAGGGCTCCCTTGCTTCAGCCGTCACTCAGGTTCAGCAGCGCCAGGATAAGATGCAGAGACATATGATGGCTATGTAGCTAGAGTCACAGCGGATTCAGTTGTAGACACAGCAGATTCAGGCTTAGAATATGGCTTTTATGGAGCATATGATGAGGTGGACAGATGCACCCCCACTCTAGTTCCTAGGTGCCCCTCAGATATAGATGCTGAGTCAGTCTCAACCTTCTCGGTCAGTTGGCCCGTCAGTGGCCCCGCTCCATGCAGTTGGCCACTTTGTGGCTCCTCGGCAGACAGGAGGCTCTTTAGTAGCTCCTCAGGTGTCAGCCGGTCCATCTGTCACTCTCACCCCAACCTTACAGTCCAGTGGACTCTAGGGTGTCGGATTGACCACCCCGTTCCAGTCACTGGCGACACAGGTTACACAGTGGTTGGACCAGCTTGGCCCTTCTCAGCAGTTCAGTCCCCTCACTACTGGGTTCACCCCGATGATAGCTACAACTTCTTTGGGTCTGACTGCTAGAGACCTTTCAACGGCTATTAGTGATATCACCGGTCAGCCGTCCCCCACTGGTGAGGAGGTAGTAGCCGAGCTTTAGACGATAGAGCTTCTAGTTCAGACAGCGGGTCAACACCGTTCTATTGCATGGTCTGAGGCTGCTCAGGATAGCTAGGCCCCTGCAGTGTCTACACCACCGAGCACTATCCAGACAGATGCCACTTCTATCACTACCACTCCACTTCAGCCAGAGCAGCCACCGGTCATTGAGACTCAAGTTGAGTCAGTGCACGAGGCACCACCGGCTTCAGCAGCTCTTGAGGCACGGAGAGCTTCAGTGGCAGAGGACGTTCCTATTCCGGCTCCAGAGACCGAGTTAGCAGGCATGACAGCTCAGAGTTCTTCTGTACCTCTCCAAACCACTCCACTTCCAGCTTCAGTTACTCAGGGGGAGGACTCAGAGGACGACGAGGCTTACCTTTTAGAGTTCCAGACTCTTGATTGTGCAGCGACTGCTCTACCTCCACCTCCAGACGCTTAGGTTTTGGTGCTAGACACCAAAGGGGGAGAGGGAGAGTCGAGTATGTTAGCTTCAGGGGAGCTAGTAGGATTCGTTTCTTTTGATTGTGTATATACTCTATCATGCATCATATCTACCGTCTTTCATGCATTGTATTATATGTGTGTGATGCTTGAGACCCTTGGATGTTTGTGTGACATGAGTGTGAACTCTTATATATATCATGTCACTTGGATGTTGCTATATTGCTTCCGCGCTAACCTCTGATCTTTTGTTGGCTTTAGCATATCCTTTTACCAAGTACTACTCTCATTTCCTATCTATTTGTGCTTGTCATGGCTTGAATGGTTTAGGCATGTATATGTCTTTCTTATCACTAACCCATGCCTATCTCATTTCAAGTCATGAAACTAAAATCAAAACTCACTCATTCTATACTCGAGCTTGTATTGTCGTCAATCACCTAAAAGGGGAGATTGAAAAATCATGGCCCCATGTGTTTAGGCGATTAACGACAATGCTAGATCATTATGACTAACGTGTGTTTTGTAGAGGCAAGAGTATTTGAGTTAGGTCATAAGTGATGTTTTGTGAATGGGCTTAATGGTACTCATGCCCCCAAGATGGAATTCATTTTGATATTCAAAGGATGGAGCTACAAGGTGAAGACTAGGCTAGGTCTTAGTGCCACAAGGTGTGATAAGGGCACTAAGTATAGACTAGGACTTTGTTTTTCCTTTGACTATACTATTAAGGGGTATGAGGTTAGTAGCTTGACCTAGGAGAGTTTGAGAATGTTGGCGTATGCACATTTGTCACAACCTGTCCTAGAGACCCTACAAATAGCCCTTAAGATGGTAGGAGCAAAACCCCTTCAAGGGACTTAGTGAAAAGAGATGAAGAAGGGGGTAAAAGAGGCTCCGGACCAGTTGGCCTAGGAGGCGTCAGACCATTGGAAGAGGTCCGACGGCCTGCCTTAGGCAGAGTGCTGAGGAAGAAACTCCGGACAACCTATCTGGAGGGCTCCGGACCAATGGTGATTGGTCCGGTGGCCAGTGAGTTGGGAAACAGCCCTTGAAGGGGCTCCGGACTAGTCCGACAGCTAGCCCGGGGCAATATAGTAAGTACCCAGGCTTCGGACAAGGCGTCGGACCTGGTCCGACTCCCAGCTCCGGACCAATGCAAGTGGTTCGGAGGTCCCTGGTATAGTGAAGATTCAAGGCATTTTGTGAGCTCCGGACCAGAGGAATTGGTCCGACGGTCCCAGTCGCAGACTGGTCCGATAGTTCATGGAAAGTGCAAAAAGCACAAAACGACTAGTTGAAGAGGTGGGGGCTATATATAGTTGCTCATCTCGTCCAAGTTAGCTCTCTTGGCCATTGTTTCAGCTGAAGGAAGCTTGTGAGAGTTCTTGTAGAGCCAAGGGCCTAGTGAGGAAGAGATTTGAGAGATCCAAAGCTTGTTCTTCCTCCTAGGGTGATTAGAAGTGAGAAGTGTGCATCCATCCACCTTCCTAGCTTTGAGTGGGTCAAGTGAAGGTCTTGTGCTTGTTACTCTTGGTGTTCGACAGCACCTAGACGGTTTGGTGGTGATAGGAGGAAGGTGATCGCCGGAAGATTATTGGCGGCCCTTCTCCAACTTCATGTGATCGGTTGTGGGCGATTCACCGAGCCGCAACGGCGAAGAATCAGCCCGTAGAGAGCACTCGGTCCTTGCGCGGATCGAGGGGGAGCTATACCTTGCGAGGTGCTTCAACGAGCACTAGAGGGAGTGTCGACTCCTCGATACCTCAGGAAAACATCGCGTGTCAACTCAATTTCAATCCCTAGCTCTTTACTTTCCCGTATTTACATTCCGCACTTGTTCTTTCATTCTCACTATAATTGTGTAGGTTGTTCTTTCAATTATATGGCTTGCTACTGCTTTCTAGCTAGGACACACTTCCGGTAAACACTAGGGGGTGATTGACATTTGATAGGTTTTAATATTTGTTTTAGAAATTTAAAACAAGCCCAATTCACCCCTCTCTTAGGCATCTTGATCCTCTCACATATATAAACTTGTTGATACATAAGAGATGTAAAGATATGCATATCACAAATTTAGAGTTTCATATGCCTAAATCCCATATGCAAATAGGGTATACATATGCCAATGGGTTTGAGGGTTCGGGTGATATAAGGTAATGTTATCGATCCTGTGATGGTGCAGTATGAGTTCAGCTTCGTCGTTGATCAGGTTGTTCAGAACTACCCGCCATTGCTTGCTGGCGCAGAGGAAACTATCAAATTCTGTGATCCTTACAGTTTCAGTGCACCATGTTTAACGAAAAGAAAACACTTTGAGAAGTCAAAATGTCTGAAGAATGATAGCTTCACCATAAGGTGCGACATCGTCATCATCAAGGATGTCAACATCAACGAAGCCGGCGGCACTGTCACGGTCAGCAAAGTGTTGCCTCCTCCACCTGATGCTGATATTCGACAGGATCTCGGTGATCTCCTCCGATCCGGCACTGGCGCCGACGTGACGTTTCAGCTCTATGGCGGGACGTTCAGGGCACACCGGTGCGTGCTCGCAGCTCGGTCTGCTGTCTTCAAGGCACAGCTCTTTGGCCCCATGAAGGAGGGAACAACCACCGATATCGTACATGTAAGGGACATGGACGAACAAGTGTTCAGGCTTTTGCTCGGTTTCATATACAGTGATTCAATTTCAGTACCGGAGGTCGACGACGCAGAGGAAGACGAAATTATGTGGCAGCACTTGCTTGAAGCGGCAGACAGATATGATCTCCCGAGGCTGACACTGATGTGTGAACAGGAGCTCTGCGCATACATCAACACAACCACGGTGGCAACTATTCTTGAGGTGGCTGCGCAGCACCATCGCCTAGGGCTCAAGGAGGCGTGCTTGGATTTCCTCTCCTCTCCTGGCATTCTTCAGCGAGTAATGGCGCTCGACGCCTTGGAACCTTTGGTTAGTAGATGCCCCTCCGTTCTGAAAGACATCATTGGGAAGCTTGCATCACTAAAGATTAATACTGGGAACACCGGCGCAGCAGCTCAGCCGCCGGTTATTGACGTTCCTGAATCTGATATGCACTTACATTTCTCTAGTCTCCTCAAGTCCGAAGAGAGAACGGATGTGACATTTCTGGTCGGTGGTGAGACGCTCCGTGCACACCGGTGTTTGCTCGCTGCCAGATCTGCAGTCTTCAGGGCTGAGCTCTTCGGCTTCGGCCCGGTGAAGGACGACACAGCCTCCGATGTCATACGCATAGACGACATGGAAGCAAGAGTGTTGAAGCTCTTGCTTACATTCATTTACAGTGATACGGTACCCGTTCCCAGGATGAAGAAAGAATTGGGAGAGAGAAATGAGGACGATGATGATGTAATGTGGCAGCAGTTGCTTGTGGCGGCAGACAGGTATGGTATCCAGAGGCTGAAGCTGGTGTGCGAAAGAAGCTTGGGCAGATACATCAACACGAACACAGTGGCTACCATCCTTGCGCTAGCTGAGCAGCACCACTGCCGGCGGCTCAAGGAGGAATGCTTGGAATTCCTGGACTTCCCTGCACATCTCAAACAAGTTATGGCTGTCGGTGGTTTGGACCATCTGAGAAGCATCTGCCCATCTGTCCTGATAGATCTCATCGCCAAGCTCGCGGCACTTTAAGCATCATAGGTAACTGATTTTATTATCACCGGTAATGATCTAGTTTTCCTAGAGAATGCCGTCGTTATGCAGCGTTATGGTTTCAATTTTCAAAGAGAATTCATGTTCCTTTCTGTTGGATATGCAGGACTAGAGTAAGATGGATCAACCGATGAAGCTAATAGTTGGAAACCAAATGCGACGGAATAGTGAAGCATATTTTCAATCCCTGTTGGTCATTGTTTGTCTACTAGTAAATGTTATTATGCCTGAGCTTTTGTTCCCTGTTTCGTTGGATTGGATAGTACTCAGTGTCTTGTGTTGGATAGTACGCATAGTACTAAGTCAGGCTTAAATTCTTATTTCCAGTATCTGTTGCGGTTAAGCTCAGTTCCAGCTCAAACTGGTTTGATTTGCGAGAGCATGTTCGTTTCATCGTTTTCGATGACTAATAAGTCGGCTGATGCGTTTTTTGCTGTTTTTTTGTGAGATAAAAATACTGTTTCGGTGGCTGATAAGCTGACTGATAAGTCAAGTGAACAGACCTGAGCTTGATTTTTCTATCTCCCTACTGTTTTGGCTTCTTTCAATCACAGCAAGCAGTTGTCAAAAAAAGAAAAAAAAAACAGCAAGCTTCTTCTTTGCCCTGGCTGAAAACGAGAATCACCTCGGCCACAGCTTGTCTAAGCGCTTGTTTCGTTTGACCCAACGCCATGGCGTCTCAGGCGCCTCAAGGAGCAGCCGCGCCGGAGCCTTCACCGCAGCGGTGGCGTTCGGCAGCAGCTACCTCTGCATGTCCACAAGTGCGACATCGACGTTGCCGACGGCCAAGACACTGACCGGCCGGAACCAGAAGCCACCTTCCAACAACGCTGTTGAAAAAAGGCGCTAGAGAAAGTGGGGAGTGAGTACGTGCTGAACGGAATGGCAGATCGCAAGGAATAAAACGGGAACTGATGGGTATGTCGCGTTGGTGCCTCGGGTCACGAAACCATGGCGACGCGGGAAGGAACCGTCCGTTGGAGTCGCTGCTTGACGGAAGCCATGGGAGTCCGATGGGCTGTGGGCCTCGTGTGGGCTGACTTTGTCAGGGCCGGACCGTGTTCGTGTGGATAAAAAGACGCTCGCCTTGCAGTTATGTAATGTAATATACGATAATGATAATTATTAGTGCCGTATTGGTTTTCTAACCACGTAGAAGCTGGCTGAAATAACGACAGTACAATCGTTGATCCAGAGTTGGGAGGAGAGGTAAATGGGCTTGAGAGCCGTGACCCAGAGAGCGACTGCTCACTCCTGGTGGAGCGTTGAGCTCGCCCGTAAATATGGGCTTTGAGGTTCGTAACCCAGAGAGCGACTGCTCGCTCGTGGTTGTTGTAGCGTTGAGCTCGCCCCCTAGCCCTTCTCCCAACTCTTTTTTTTATTTTCACAACTCATGGCAATTCATTGTCAGGCCTCTTTTCTTTTCTTTTTTTTTCTTTTTTATCCTTTCACAGGGGTCATCATGTCAAGGCGCAGCTACTCGACCTAGCTAATATGTCGATCAGTTTGCTGTAACCAGCTCAAACTGGTTTGATTTGCAATCTTTATTTCCTCTCTCTCTGCTGTTTTGCCTTCTTTTTCAATCTGCACAATCATTATATTATGTATATATTGACACACTGAGTCTTTACTCATTCTTGATCTCCATGTGTCTGATTATCATTTTGTCTTGCCTACATTCTTCAACTAATTTATATATGATCCAATGAATGTAAAAATTTTACTATAGCTCAAGCATACAATATTTAAGCCACCATAAAATTTTCACCACAATTGGTCTATATAAATTACAGTTATTAAATATTCTAATTAATTATAGAAAAAATAGATCTAAATTCATAACAAAAACTTTATATTAAAACATATCATATTATATGTTTAATTTATAGATATACTCATGTGGAGTCCAACAAAATTAGATTTTCTATTTTATGATTTTTCTATAATTTATTATAATTTTTTTAAATGTTAGTTGAAAAAAGACAAAACGTCTCTAAAATGGCTTATAACTAGGCAGGAAGGTAAAACACATGGTTTTAAAAGTTAAAAAATGTGTTTTGCTCGATTTTAGACTTTCACATTAATTGATGTAGAAAAAGTAGACTTTTTCCCATTCTAAAACTTATTTCAGCAGGTCATAATGTTCTCGTGGGCCCAAATAACGATGAAACAACAAACAATCATAACCCATAAAGAATCGGCCTTCTCCGATTCTAATTCCATTAGGATAGTTTTAATAGAGAATTTCATTACGTTGTTTTCAAGACTATCATGTCATTTAGATTAAAATGAAACTCGGATGAAACATACCTCAATGTAAAAGTTTCATTACATAGTTTCATAGACATTAATTCTATGATTTATAAAGAGTTGGTAATCGTGTTAAAAGAGTTTCATCTCCATGAAACTCATTTCATCTCTCTCTTTACCTTATTAAAACACTCTCTCTTTATTAAAATAATATCATGTCACCAAATACATATGTGACAGGTTATTAAATGCAAATGAAACTTTAATAAAACTTCTATTGAGATTGGCCTTAGCATGAAAAAATTGTGGCATCACGCAGCGGGGGCGACACCTGAAAGGATCAAGATGCCTAGGAAGTGGGGGTGAATTGGGCTTATTTTAAATTTCTAGAGCCTAAGCAATTGTTCCCCCATGCCTACCAAAGTGTTTTCTAGTCTAGAAAGCGGTAGCAATTCAAGGAATGGAAGAACACCCTAAGCAAATCTAGTCAATTATGGTGACCTGTATGAAACAACAACAAGTATGAAATGTTTGAAAGTAATTTCGGAAAGGTAAAGAGCTAGGGAGAAGAAGGATGTTGACACGACGACATTTTGCTGAGGTATTGAGGAGTCGACAATCCCCCTAGTCCTCGTTGGAGCACCCGCGCAAGGGTATCGCTCCCCCTCGATCCGCGCAAGGACCGAGTGCTCTCTATGGGCTGATTCTTCACCACTCCAGCTTGGTGAATCGCCTACAACCGATCACAACATGTGGAGGAGGGCCACCAACAATCTCTCGATGGTCACCTCGCCTCCGATCGCCACCGAACCGTCTAGGTGATGTCGATCACCAAGAGTAACAAGCTTCAAACTCTCATTTGACTCACTCAAGCCTTATGAGATGGATGGATGCACACTTGAACTCTTGGAACTCACTAGTGAGGGCTCAACTCAATGAATTCTCAAATCTCTCCTCTCACTAGGGCTCTTGCTCTCTCCCACACTCTCAAGGTGTCTCTCAGCAACTGAAATGAGTAAAGGCAAAGAATGAGAGCAAGCCATATATATACCCCCTCACAAAATTGCCTCGGCGGCCTGCTGAAATGCGCAAATTAAGTGGGCATTGGATGCTCCGGTGCCAAGCACTGGATGCTCCGACGCCGGCCCCAACGGCTAGTTCCTATTCAAAATTATTACACATCGGATGCACCGATGATCATGGACCGGACGCGTCCGACGCAGCTTGGTGCTCTCTGGTTCCTCTCGGGTTCCTCTCAGAAAATCATCGGACGCACCCTAACGTCCAACGCCTTGCCACCGGACGCGTCCGACGGCTGCAAACCCTCTCTGGAACCTCTCTGGACTGCCATCGGACGCACCATCGGACGCACTTTACTTTTGGCCTCAGCGTCCGAAGCAGTGTCTGATCAACACGTAAACTTCTTGAGGGCACCGGACGCGTCTGATGCCGCTCTGAGGTGAGTCCGATACCAAACCCTAGCATCGGCACTGCACCAGACGCCTCCGATGCCACGTGCATCAGCGTCCGATGCCTATTAGGCACCTCTTTAAACTCTAAATCACTTAGCGATGAATATGAAAGTTGTTCTAGATTATCTTAGGGACAACTAGGGCTCACTTAGGGCTATGGATGTCAAGTGTGCACCACACATATACCATGAAGCTCTCCTAAGTCAAGCTACTCATTCTAATCCATCTTAATAGTACGGTCATAGGTAAAACAAAGATCTAATCTATATTAATTGCCCTTCATCTCCTTATTGCACTTAAACCTAGTCATTCTATGGTAGTCATCTTCACCCTTTGAAATCCGAAACGATATCCATCTTGAGGGCATTAGAACTCCAATAGTTGCCTATTCACAATCGTCATCATGACCTAACACTCTAATTGCCTTTGCAAAACACATGTTAGCCATAATAACACCGTATTGTCGTTAATCCACGAAACCATGGGGCCTAGATGCTTTCAGCACTATACTGCTTGCCGACTGGTCGGACCTATACTTGGGCATGCAGCCTAGCCCCGTGAGCCCGGCACGAGCTTGGTACTGTGCGGTCCGGGCTAGCCCGGCCCAGTGTGCGGGCTACACCCTAGGCCCATGGCCCGACAAAGCATGGCCCGCTCGGCTCGCTAAAAGTTGTAGGTCCAATAATATATTAAACTAGAACAGTGCGCGGCGTTGCCGTGCTTAGAATGCGCCCGCATACTGTTTTTAGGATCCGTAGTTACACCATATCTTAATTTAATAAAAAAATTCTTTTCTTTCTTTAATTTTATTTATTATTATCACTTACAAACCGTTTTTTCACCTTAACCAGAAGATGAGAGAAATTGGTATGATGGTTTGCTAAGAAAAGACGAGTGACTGTAATAGCTTACAGGAGCATGTTATATTTAGTGGTTATAATAGCTTACTGGAGCATGTTATATTTATAAATATACTTCTCTCTAGACTCTAGTTCTCTAGAGTCCCCTTGATAGTTTTTAAGATGCTGAAAGCGTCGGTCACAGATCAGAGTATGGATGTATTTTTTTATTTACCTCAACTTATCGGTAACTCTCTAGAGTTTTCTGTATGGTGAGTAGTCCAAAAGACACTTGCTACTATTACCATCACTCATGCCAGCCAATAGATTGAAATCCAACGGTTCAAATTCTTCAGGTGATATTATGATGACGTGGCGAAATAATTTTCTGTTACCGCGACGCGGTTTAAGTCATTAAAGATTCCGATATATAATAGTTCTAAATCCAAACATACATCTACCTCACATTGCAGACAATCATTAAAATAGACCAAATTCACAAAAAAAATTAAAATAAGCCAAATTTACAAAAAAGAAACATAAAAATAAGACAAATAAGCTATGGGCTGGCACGATTCGTTTTTTTGACGTGACCCGATGGCCCACGGGCCCGTGCCTGGGCCGAAGGCTAGGCCCGTAGGCCTGTGAGGCATGCCCCATAAGACACGGCGTGCCTCCTCGGCCCGGTGGCCATCGAGCCATGCCGACCCGGCACGGCCCGTTGCCCATCTATAGACGGACGCGCGGAACAGGGTGTGCGGTCTGACTCTTGGAGTTCCGATCCATCTCCTAATCCCTAATCGCGACGTTTCCTCTCTTTGGCAAGTGCCAGCTGCCAGCAACATAAAAAGAAAGAATATCTACAGCTATACAGATAGCGCCCGGGATCAGCACGGTTGATTTTGTTGGTTCGCTATGTCGTTCGCCGGCGTATCTTTCATTAACGAGGGCGGGCCGTCGACGCGATCTACAGCAGCCGCCATCACCGCCACCGTCACCGACAGCGGGTACCACCTGCTTGTGGTCGACGGGTACTCGTGCACCAAAGAGACCACCAAGAACGGCGACGGGATAAAATCTATCCCTTTCAGAGTCGGCGGCCATCGCTGGCGTATCCGGTACTTCCCCAACGGCAGAATCTCCCAGGTGGCTGAATACGTATCCCTGCATCTCGTACTTGATGATGACAACGTTGCGGAGACGCAGACTGTGGAGGCGAAGGTCAAATTCAGTTTCTTTGACAAGGCCGATGAGAAGCAAGTGCCATCAAACATCCATGGAAACCGCGTGGCTAAGTTCAGTAACAGGAGTCTGTGTTGGGGCTACGATCGTTTCGTGAAGAGGGAGGACCTGGATAATTCGGCAAGTCTCAAGGACGACCGTCTCACCATAAAGTGTGACATCGTCGTCACCAAGGATCTCGTCGATTTCAGCTCAGCTGCTGCCCCTTTGGTGGTGGTGCCAGCATCTGACATGAACCAACATCTCAGCAGTCTCCTTCAGTCGGCAGAGGGGTCCGACGTGACCTTCAAGGATCGGCGGAGAGATCTTTGCTGCACACCGGTGCGTACTCGCCTGCAGGTCAATGGTCTTCAAGGGGATGCTTCTTGGCTCCATGAATGATGACGGCACGACGGCAGGTGTCGTACACATAGACGACATGGAGGCACGGGTGTTCAGGCTCCTGCTTCGCTTCATTTACAGTGACTCGGTGCCGGAGACGGAGGAAGAAGACGACGATGTCATGTGGCAGCACTTGCTTGTGGCGGCAGACAGGTATGGTCTGCGGAGGCTGAGGCTGATCTGCGAACAAAAGTTGTGCACATACATCAGCACGACTACAGTGGCAACGATTCTTGCGCTAGCTGAGCGGCACCATGGCCGAGGGCTCAAGGACGCTTGCTTGGACTTCCTCATCAGGTCTCAAGCCAACCTCCAGGAGGTGCTGGTGCTTGGCGGCTTGGACCATCTGGCTAGCAGCTGCCCTTTAGTACTCAAAGAGCTCATTGCCAAGCTTGTGTCAGTGTCACCTAACAATAAGACTGATGGTGTCGACAACACAGGATACAAGAGTGGTGGTGCTCTGGCAACGGCATTCGTGGTGGTGCCGGCATCTAATATGCACCAGCATTTCAGTCACCTCCTCCGGTCTGGTGAAGGCACTGATGTGGTATTCGAGGTCAACGGTGAGATGATACACGCACACCGCTGCGTGCTTGCGGCCAGATCTCTAGTCTTCAGGGCCGACCTTTTTGGCCCCATGAAGGAGGGCACGACAGCCGGCGTCATACGCATAGACGACATGGAAGCCAAAGTGTTCAAGTTCTTACTTGCTTTCATTTACAGTGACTTAATTATGCCAGATGAGATTAACGAAGAGGAGGACGAGGTGGACATGGAGGAGGAGGATGACGAAGTGACGATGTTGCAGCACGTGCTTGTGGCGGCAGATAGATATGATCTCCAGAGGTTGAAGCTGATGTGTGAAGAGAAGTTGTGTGGATGGATCAACGCGACCACAGTAGCGAGCATCCTTGAGCTAGCTGAGCAGCATCACTGCCGAGGGCTCAAGGAGGCATGCTTGGATTTTCTCAACTTCCCTCCTCATCTTCAACAAGTCATGGCGGCCGGCGGCCTCAACCACCTGAGAAGTCGCTGTCCCTCTGTGCTGATAGATCTCATTGCCAAGCTTTCATATCTGAAGCCTGATAACTGATGAACTCTATTGGTATGTACTAAATACTACGCTCCAAAATGTTCCTGCATTAAAGTATATAAGTATATCATCAACTACAATTTCTGCTTATATATAGGCTCGATGCTATGCAGTATCATGAGTTCATTATTTTCCGCCAAAATTCATTCATGGATATGCAGGACAGTCGACTGCGTAAGCTGCATCTACTCTTAGGTGATTACTAAATGTTCATCATGGTAGCAGAGGACGTAAAATGATAAAGTAGTATAACAGTGTGTCGCAGAGGTTCATATCCTGTTGGTCTTTTTTATTTTGTCCTCTGAGCGTCTTTTATTTTCCAAATGATATTGTGCCCGCCTGAGTTTTTGTGCTCTTTCGTTGGCTGGCTCCAGCTTCCTAGCTATTGTAGTTTCTTTTCTTCTCGAAGTACTGTTGCTCCAAACCAAACACCACCAAAGAATGTAATTTTTAACATCTTTATTGTATTTAAGCGCTCTCGTTTAGGTTACCACCTGAATTTCCCCTCAATGTACTGTTTTGACGTTTTGCCAGCTTTTATTTCAGTTTCGTGCTACTTTACATGCTTTTAAGATATAAAACTAGATATACATAACCACACATTCTACACTCATACCACACGTATACATACATGTGCGTGTGTACACATACAAGGAAAGAAATTGGAAGACTCTAGCCTCCAATGTACCGGAAACACACGGTACCCAAAACATGATCCATAAAAATAAGCGTGATAAGACTGTCCCCAACAAACGATACCCAAACACGAGAGGCATTCAACAGTTTCACAGTGAGAGACTCCGTGACCCAAAATTCCCCGTCTCCAACAGGCAACAGCGAATGCGTCCTGCACTCCCAGGCAGCCAGGCAGCCATGGACGCTGCCAAGGCGAGGAGCAGCAACGAGTCGTCCTCCCCGGAGTTCCTCTGGCCGCTCCACTTCAGCCCCGCTGTCGCGCCCTCCTGCCACCGCATGCTCCGTCTTCTCCTCCTTCTTCGTGCGAGACGGGCGCATGTACGGTGCCGCCGGCGATAGCGTCGTGGACGCAGGCCACGCCGTCCACCCACCTCTCTGTCGTCGAGGACCTCTACTTCCCGTCCTCCTTCCTCGGCCCGCCTCCACTGGCACGGGGGCTGAACCTGCACCCGCTCCCCCTCCCTCCCCGCCGCGGCGCAGGACGGAGCTCCGCTCCCTCCTCGCCCGTGACGCGCCGCTCTTCCTACAGCGGTACGGCGCGGCGCGGTCCGCCGACGAGGTCGACTGGCACCTCCGCCGCCTGCGCGAGGCCGTCGGGAGTCCAAGATCGATTGACGTATCTTGACTTCCTCTACTCTTGATCTAACTAAGCTATGCTATGAACTAGAGAGGCTCTAGATGAACTAGCGTTTTTGGTTCTGGATGACTAGATCTCAAATGACTTAGACTAAATGGATCTCTAGTACCCTGGGGGTGGGATCTGCCCTCTATTTATAGGCCGGTGGGATGAACGTCAGTCATTGGATCAAACCGACTTAATATAGGGCCGAGATGACTCTATAGAGGCGGTGTAGGAACACTCTAGTAGGGTGGTAGAAGGCTCCCACATGGGGTGCCCGGCCGGCCCCACCTGGCGACGCCTCATGTCCCGCTTCGCTCTGGTGTCTTCTGGATCTTTCCTGAATATTATGGAGAATATTCCGTCATGGGATTTTTTCCGATATTTATTCTGATTTGATTCCCTTATTACGCTTTTCTGGAATAGTCCCTGAAAAATAACAGAATACCAAAACTCGTGAAATTTGTTAGATAAAGCCCTATACTTCTATATTTTCCATAAGGTTGATCCATTTATCATGTTAATTATATTAAATGTTGACGTTAACCACAGTCAACACAGTTTAACCACCAAACACCGAGTTTTGAGGCCCAAACCCGTGAACTGTCCTCCAATGGTTTTGAGGTCTAAAGCATCAAACCACTCGCGAGTAGCGTACTCCATACGTGTCCCTCGCCTCGACACGTGTCACCGTGTCCTCGACCGCCCGAGCGCCAAGTCCTTGGAGCCTCCCCGCTCGACTTGCCCGTCCACCGTCTTGACTTGGTCAACATGGTCTATTCCATGTCTATTCCAGGTGCCAACCACCATGGCTAGTCCTCCGGCCCTCCGGTCCATCAGTCCAAGCCTCACGTTCGCCCTTCTCCACTCCCGGCCCATCGGTACGACATGTCTCTACTTGACCTTCACCTCGTCATTTACTACCGCTTCGGACTCAACACTTGCACAACACAAGCCAAGAGACATGCACAGTCCTACTTTCGTAGTATGGTTGGAAGAACATGCTCAAACTGAAACACTCCATGTTTGCAATCACTCATCATAAAACTGAACATCATGGGCACTTATCAACCATGTGTTCGCACTATTCCTCATTGTAGTAATACACCCACTTGGTGATTAGCGTGCTAATAGGCTTGACTTGCCTAACCCGCAACTATGTGCCGCACAATCAATGCAATATGGGAATCCACAAGCTATGAGCAATCCACTATAGATGTATTTTGTGAATCTCTCGTGGGGAAGGCTCAGAACCCCTCATAATCCACCAATCGGGAGCCAGAGACAATCACCAATCCTCCGCTCAATGATTCTGCTGCTCCAAGCCATCTAGGAGTCAACAAACTCCAAGAGTGACAAGAGAAATCCGCAGCGATGCAAGCCCAAGTGTCACTAAATGCGCCAACGCGATGCAAATGCATTAGCTTGCTCTCCCAACTCACTAGAACGATTAGCAATCAAGCAAATGTGGTGGGAGATGTGTGTCTTAGCTCAAGGGGGCAATGAGTGAATGAAATGGCCAAGCACCCTGCCCCCAAACCGACCAACACCTATATATAGAGCAAATTTGTGTATCCATGTAGATTCTTGCTGACACTGTTGGTATTCCATGCAAATTGGTTAAAGGGAGTCATTACACTGGTGTTGAAGATGATGCTATTAACATTATAAAGATGGGCAATGGCATGTACGTTCCTACTTATTAATCATTTTAATCATTATAAGCAGTCACACTTCCACTGTGAAAATAATCCACTCATGCATTATGAGTCAGTTAAACAATGTAGCTAGTTTATTTGCATCTTCTCCTGCTGATTAGTTTCATCCAATTATCTTTTTCTTACAGGGAATATTTGGTTGATGTGATGGCTGCCCCTGGTACTCTTATTCCAGCATATTTCTTTAATTCAAAGGGCACTACTTCATTGAAGCTCCATCAAACACTGATTCAGAACCAGGTGTCTGATTCAATAAGTAACATGGACAATGAACCAGTTGCATTACATTCTGAGTGTAAACACAACCAATTGCATATGCCTAACAGTATCAATTGGGTATCAGACAATCATTCAGGGTATGAGAAGACAACTGCTTCATCTGCTCAGGATCCTTGGGCTGCGACATTACCAGTGCCTACTGGATGTAGTGCTAGCACACCCTGTGCATTGACAGCTCAGAAGCCATCAGATCAAACATTAAGTGCAGGTGCACTTTCAAAGCAGAAAGAGGACATGGAATTACTTTCTGACCCTCAAGACAATGAGTCCAAAAAAATATTTCCGGGTCTTAATCCTTTGAGGACTATTGGAGCTGGGAAAAGTTCAGTGGCACTAAAGAGACTAGAAAACAGAAACAATGAATTCCAAAGACGGAGAGAGAACGTAGCCCCAGGCCCTGCAAGATCACAACAGCCACTAGTGATAAAAAACTGCTCTGCTTTTAATGACATTTCCAACAACAAGCAGTACAACTTTGCTGAGGGGTTAGTTCCTCTCAGAAATATTGTCGGCAATGCTCCATCATCATCTCAGGTGGGCTGGTCAGCTGCACAGCATTACAATTTCAATGCTGTAGAGCAGAATAATAAGTCATATGTAGCACCAGTTCGTAAATATGATAATGGAACGATTGTTACCTCAGATGTGACCACAGCCTCTACCTCCAGAGAACTCCTTGATGGCTCAAACATGGGAGCTGCTTCTGATTATGGCATGATTGGTACCTCTTCTGTGAACACGGGTTGTACGTATGGAATTTGTAGTGTTGTAGAAAGGGGCCCTTGTGATGATGTAGAGAATGGTCCCATGCATTCTACATCCAATAGTCAACTTTCTGTCAATGCAGATGGATTTGCTTTACAAGTGAATGAGAACAAGGAAAACTATAGCAAGCCTGACCACAAACAGTTATATCCTGATCCAAGGAAGCCTTCTCCTGAAAGATTCATGGGTGCACCAAAGCAGCACTCGGGGTCTGTTTCTCCATCTCAAGTTGGTTCAAACAGGATTGGCATAGTGTTGGAGGATGTATCTGAATGTGAAATCCTCTGGGAAGATCTTGTAATTGGTGAAAGGATTGGATTTGGTACACTAATTTTTCATCTATCCTCTACTGATTTATCCATTTGAATTTAAATAAATATTAATCCATCATTATGATAGAAAGTTATACTTACTCTTTGCTCAGTATGTCAAATCATAAGTATGGATATTCCTATCTGTTGTGCCATCTGAGCTACTATGTTCCAGTGACTTGTATAATTATGTTCTTGATGTATAATGACTAAATGATTTTTCTCCTTTCAATATTTTAGGTTCATATGGAGAAGTATACCATGCTGATTGGAATGGAACTGTAAGTAGTGTTGCATTTTAACTGAAACTTACATTGAGATAAGCACACAAGTCCTATAATTGTTCTATCTTCTGAATGATTTCATGATTTTGTTTGAGTTATATTCTGTTATTTACAGGAAGTAGCTGTAAAGAAATTCTTGGATCAAGAATTCTATGGTGATGCTCTGGACGAGTTCCGTTGTGAAGTTAGTGAAAGAATTTGCTTTTGATACCCACAAGTTTTTGTTGAATGCTGCTTTTTATTTCAAGTACCACATCCTTTGCTGCAACAATTGATCATTCAAATATTGTCTTTTTTGATAGGTGAGAATTATGCGCCGTCTTCATCATCCAAATATCGTGCTCTTTATGGGTGCAGTAACACGGCCCCCAAATTTGTCCATTGTGTCAGAATATCTACCGAGGTACAACTAGGTTTTCTGTAATGATTAATGAAACAGCTTGATCAAGATAGGTGTGGCTCAGTGATTACCAAAAAAAGGAGACTTGGTAGATGAACATAGAACTTTTTGAAGCCGATTAGCTGGTACTGGTGCAACACTTGATGCATGAAAATAGTAAATTTTACAAATGTTATATTGTTATGGTTGACTAGTTTGGCATAGATTTGCCTACTAGTCTACATGCTGCCATGTTCTGCATAGATGTGCTCAATTTTCCCAAAAAATATTCTATTAGGCTAAAGTTAAACTTGTTATCATGCATCTTTTGTGAGACTTGAATCAGTGCTGGATCAAATGGGTCTTCTTTAATATTGTCTAATCCAATTGTTCCTTCTTTCAGGGGAAGCTTACATAAGATCATTCATCGTCCTAATTGTGAAATTGATGAGAAGCGTAGGATTAAGATGGCCCTTGATGTGGTAAGAGTTTTTTTTTCATTATTTATTTCCATTTATTTGTCCAAGCTCCATACTATGGTTATGTTCTCTCAATAGGCAAGAGGCATGAATTGCCTCCATACAAGTGTACCAACAATTGTCCACCGGGATCTAAAATCACCAAACTTACTGGTTGACAATAATTGGACTGTTAAGGTATTTAAATTCCTTTGAGAATTGAAGCCTGAATTCCCATTGCTTACTATTTATAGATTAGTGTTGGCTAACAAATTTAATATACTTAGGTCTGTGATTTTGGACTTTCACCATTAAAGCACAGTACATTTTTGTCATCTAAATCCACTGCTGGAATTGTAAGTGCCTTGATGTTTAGATAGTAGAATTAATTCTTTATGTTCACCAGGTAAATTTCTTATATAATTTTGTTTCCCCTTGTACCAGCTAGAGTGGATGGCACCAGAGGTATTGCGGAATGAGCAGTCCAATGAGAAGTAAGTGATTTCTAGTATCATTTTCAAATGCTCATATTTGTTAGCTTAGGGTGAGACAAATTTTCAGTGTTTCGACTAAATGCCTTAAGGTAAAACCTGAAGGGGGTTTTGTTCTACAAGTAATGAAATCATTAACTTGAATTTTATGGATAAGCGACTATTGCTGGAGGGGACATTAATTGACTCATAACTATGCTTAGTGGAATGTGGAATCAATGGCTTTATAAACTTGATATCATACAATGTCAGTTTTGGAGCCATTGGTAGTTCATTTGGGCTCTGTTTGGATGACATCCACAACAAGCCACACCTAGGCTATGGCTTGTCTAAGCTGTGGCACTCAAAATATTAGGCAAACATTTGGCGAGTTTCGGCGGAACACTGAAGGGACGCCGAGCCAGTCAAACTTTGTCAGTTAGCAACCAAACATGAGGCTAAGCATGCCACAATTTACGCATGTTTGTCTTCCTACTTTTGTTCCAAATTATAGTTCACTTTTGGCTTTATGCTAAGTCAAACTTTAGCAAATTTGACCGATATTTTGAAGAAAAAGGTATCAACACCTAATATGATGGATGGAGAACTTAATGAAACTAATTTGCAATGTTTTCTGGTCTCCTGGTCGACCTGGGACCGACCAGACAATTAATCGTGATTAATCGTCAACCAGGTCGATTAATCGACCCTTGTCAACCCTGGTCGTCTCCTGGTCGTCTAGGTATTTCAGCTAGTCGACCTATATATATACCTCTCTCTATATACTATGGGCATGTTTGGATCCCTTGGCAAATGGCAAATGGAAAATGACAAATAAAGTTGGCAAATCTTTTACCAATTCCTAGTGTTTGGATCCCTTGCAAATAGCAAATGACACATATAAAGACAATTATACCCCTAATAATTACACTCTCATTCACATGTCATGCATAGGAGGGAGGGGTATGAGTGGAAGGATTTTCTATTTGCCTTTATTTGCCACTCCAAAGTGGCAAATGACAAATGATAAATTTTTGTTCTTTTGTCATTTTTTGCCTTGCATGTTTGGATCCATTTGCCAAAAAGTAGCAATTCTTTTGCTCTTTTGCCAATTTGCCAATTTACCAAGGGGTTCCAAACATCCCCTATATTATACACAATAAAAGTCTAGAATACCAAAGAGAACCATAATTAGCAAGTAGCAACACTAATGCAACCTTGATCTTGACACACCTTAACAGCAGCACTGTTGCACAGCAGTAAAAACTAACTAACACAGCCAGCATATTGCATAACCAAAGTCCAAAGTAGTTTAGCAGTACAGATAAGCCGAAAAACAGAGTCCACAACCTGGTCGGACGACTAATCGCGGTTAATCAACGACTAGTCGTACGACCAGGTTTCTGGTCGAGCTGGTCCAGTCGGACCTCCTAATCGACCACCTGGGACCGACCAGGACGAATCGGATGACATGAAAACAATGCTAATTTGATGTTGTAGATTTTAGTGCTTTTTCTATAGATTTGGTCAAAGTTAAAGAAGCTTGACTTAGGACAAAGTCAAAGCGAAGTATAATTTGGAACTGAGGGGGTAACTTTTGATTCATTCATGGACTGTATTGGAAAATATTGTTGGAGGCTTGTAGCTTCAGTCTTCACATGAAATTCTACGGCTCTGCAGTCTAATTATTGCTTTTTTCTCGACAAATGTTGAATTGGATACCTGTGTTCACAACTTTCTGCAGTACAATGTAATATGTTGTTTTCATGGTTTGGCCTTATGAAAGGGATTCCTAAAAGTGATGACTGATGTTTTTCTAATATCTAAGTTAGCCACATTTTCCATTAATGTCTTAGTTCATCCCTGGGTACTTAATTATTTTTTACATGGCCAATATCGTACACTAAGGGTGCACGTAAGGCTTGTGATGCCTTGGAATGATCTGATTGGTCATTGTCGCCACATGGAGCATTTAATCATTAGACTAAACATCAGCTGTGAATTATCTTGTAAGGATCAGTACTTCCATACAACATGAGTTAGCACTGTTATTTTCATTCTGAAGAATTGAGCTCCTGTTTCCAGTCTTTTCCTTTTCTTTCTGTTGGCACATTAAAGTAAAACATTTACAGTAATACACATTCATCTCCTGAGTTTTGCAGGTGTGATGTTTATAGCTTTGGTGTCATCTTGTGGGAACTTGCTACGCTAAGAACACCCTGGCAGGGAATGAACCCCATGCAGGTTGTGGGTGCAGTTGGCTTCCAGGATCAACGGCTTGATATTCCTAAAGAAGTTGATCCTTTGGTGGCAAAGATCATTTCGAACTGCTGGCAGAAGTGAGTTCCAGATGTATAAGTTTATTTTAATTTGTATAGGACGAACATGTGTACTTCTAGTATCGTTTGGTTGAACATGTAATGTTTTTGTTGTGCATGTACTAATACTTTCTATTGTCATTCACAACTTCCAGGGATCCAAATTTGCGCCCTTCTTTTGGCCAGTTAACAAGCTACCTCAAGCCACTGCAAAGGCTAGTAGTTCCTTCTCATCAGGAGATACCGAGCCCCCCTGCCCCACAATAAATATGGGTGAACTACACCCCTTGAGGTTATCATACAGTGAATGAGGACGGAGGAATATAGTTTTGTCACCTTATATTAGGGTTCACTAGTCTGCAAAGGCATGACTTGATTGAGAACCCCAAGTACCAGATAGCAGTCTTTGCTGTTACAAGAAAGCTTGGCAGCAGAGTATGTACAGTACGGTATAGGCCCATCAGATATAATAGCCAAAGAAGAGAAAAATGGTCTGTGTGGATGAGGGTGTTTACACTGGAAGGTTTCTGGATCTAGTTCAAATTTGAACTAGATACAAAACCTTTCAAAGAAAGACCCCCAATCCAAGCATGCGCTAGTCGGCAATTGGATTTTACTTCAATGCTTATATGCTAATCTTTCTTTTCTTTTTTGCCCCACTGAATGCAAGCATGCTAGAAGGCAGCAAGCTCATTCTGTCTAGATTATGGCACTGGAAAAATGCAAATGTATAGCCCTGCTTTAGTCAATCAAGTTTCACTTACCTTGCTGGCTGTCTGGATTCTTAACATTGCACATCGCCTGATTGATTATGTCATTATGTGTCATGTCCAGCGGTCTACTTATGCCATAATGTCATAATCCTGAGACATCGATTGGCTTCCGCTTGTTAACATGTTCATTTCGGTGGTATAGGCTATAGGGTATCTGTCGCAACTCAAAAATTCAAAATCCATGCTGAAAGCATATTTTTCAGGTTTGATATGTTTATTACTGGCAAAACTGCTCGTGCTTTATTATGTGTTGTACTAGTCCGATTTGATTGCTTGAAGAAAGCGCATCGTATTAGCACCTGTTGAGAGTCGCGACCCGCACGGCGCAGGCCGCCGCTGCCCGCCCCCCCGCCGCCCTCCGTCGTCGTCGCCGCTGGTCCCCCTCCCTTCCGCTCCGGCATCTCGCCGGTTGAAGGGAGCGGGGATCCAGATCGAGTCCTTAGGGTTAGGGTTTCTCCACACCAAAGTTCTTGGTATTGTAGTTTTATCTCCTCCTCCTCTTCTCCGGCAATGGTGAAGGAGAAGGGTGAAATCGTTTTCTCCATGGCGACTTCGTTGAAGACGAGGGCGACAACTTCCGCGTCACCATCTTTATCGACATGACGACGTGGAGATCTTTGTTTTCGGACGGCGGCATCAAGGCGGAGATGATGTTGCCGCTATGGAATAATTTTCCCCGGTCTTTTCTTCGTTTTGTTGTGGTTAGATCTGGCCACAATGAAAGACTAGGGAGAATATCCTTCAGATCAGTTTTTCTCATTCTTCGGTGGCAGAAAGAAGAAGGAAGACATCAGCAAAAAAAAAAGATCCTCAATTCCATGTTGACCGTCCGTTAGGCATATGTTCTCAGGTTTGCCGCTATTACTGGTGCCGAGTATTTGCCTGTGCGGTCATCTATACGAAGCGTAAAAAAAGTTTGGTTTTAAGATTTAGAGCTTTTCACGGCGTGGGTATATTTTAGATGAAAATCAGTTTCTGGATATATCTACTTATTTAGTATAATTCAAAGTGCTTGTAATATGTTGATGTACCCAGCTATTATATAATATGATTCTTCTTTCATCGCAAAAAATAGTCCGATTTGATTCCACTTACTGGTAACCTTTGATGTATATTATTATACAATCCTGCCGTGCGTTGCTACGGTGAAGGTGAAATACTAATCAAACAGAACGGAATGCCTAAAGACTTGCAGTTATCAAAAGAACTGTGGTTAGTAATATGCAAAATTCGATGTACTATCTCTCAAGTATCCTCAGCTCGGTTTCAAGAAAGCCTATCTTTAACATGTTTACGATGCACACTGCTAGGCACATAATCTTGAGTAACGCAGAAAACACGACGCAATCTAATTTTAGACGTTTGATCGAGCATGTGGCGAGCATACATCGGCTATTGGTGGGCAAGCACAGCACAGGAAGCAACATTAACTTTAGAGCTTGCAGCTCACTCCGTTTTCAGCGAACTACAAACAGCACACCACCCAGCGCCGCCTTCCTTGTCCATACCGTCTTATTGGTTGCTGGGTGAAGAATGCAGGGGCCATGAGATACCCATACATGCAGGATTGCCCAGCTTACAAATGTAGCACTTTCTAACACCAGCTCTCAATAGATGTGACTGACAGCATTGTCCGGCTCCGGCCTACGAATTTTGCTCAGGCGCAGCAGATTTACCACTCCGTCCACTCGCATGAATGAGAGCGCGTCCCAGCAACTGTGGGGCATGAGGCTCAAATAGAATGCTAATGTCTACGGTATTCCACATCGCTTCGACCCAACATTCACAATACGGCACACTAGTCATCAGCATGCCGGTGATGATGCCTGCGACCTCTTCTGCGAGCTCGCAGCTCGCTTCGCTTCAGGATAGTGCCCGTCTTTTCTGGGGGACTGTTGCTTTCCATGTTGCATCCGGGAGAGCCAAGTATGCAAGCCAGTGAGTCTTCCATCAGATCTCCAAATGGTGTCTGCAGGCACGATATACAAAAAAAAACGTCATCTTGCAGCGGAACATTATAAAGCCTAGATAGACAAACTGCACCTAGAAAATAAGCAGTCGCATTTCTGCCAAACTGTAAACTTAACGATAAACTAGTACTAACTCACAGTGTTCGCATTTGTCTCTCTTGAAATCGATCTAGCCTCACTATCAGAGTTGGTAGCTTCAACTTCCTTCATTCTTTCTACAAAGGTGCTGTCAATATACGAACGGCGTGGGTGCCACCTGAAAAGTGGTTGATCTTGATGCAGATCATCGAACAGATGCTCAGCAAAAAAGTTTCTTTTCACAACATTGACCAGGTATGCATCATCACTATGCTTATTGAGTATTCTGTTAATGAAGCAAGGAAAAAGCAAGATGTCAATGAAACAAGTAGTTGGTTGGAACTCCCGAGTCCCGATGCCAAATAAAAAGAATCACTAGTCAACAAATCACACATGTTAGCTAGCTCCATCTTCATGCGTCTTTCTTTCGTGTTTAAAACCAGTGCAGGGCATTGATGCGTGACTACACGAGCCCAGACTTTTCCACCGAGATAAGCACAGCCTGAGAAGTAGCTCCAATAAATTCACATTTTCAATGAAAAGGATGACAAATGATTCTTTAGAACATATCAACATTGAAGGGTCGATGCATCCAATATTTTATGCCAAATGGTTCCATCTACTACTGTGTTAACCTAACAAGCTATCTGTTTGCTTTCAAGTACAGCATGGATCTATTATAACTTCATGAGCAAATGGTTGCAACAGAAAAGGTAATGACTTTGGAGCATAAAAACTATCTTACAGAATGTATAAGTATTGAATTTCAATAAAAATTGTATTAAATTCCAATAGCAGTATTGTTTATGGCTAACTGCTCATCTGGGGTCTACCAGTGCAGTATAGATATATGAATAATGATAATCATTGTTAACTGGGTAGGTTCATTGTAGGTATTTCCTAATCATGTCGACTCATCTTGCCATCAAATACAAAAGATCCACATTCACTATGAGGCAAAAATTATTGATTTGTCTATCCTCTAAACATAGCTTGGCTATGCCTTTGCATGAGATTATTGTACAGGGATCACTACCAGGTCAAATATCCTTGAGATTTACCATAAGCTGCACAAAATCTTAGGAATCGGGGAAAAGGTGGAAGCCCAACCAATTTGAGTCCTGCACAACAGAATTTTGTAAGCATGCATCTGGTACCAATAGCTATTGTCTGCAAGACAAATTTAACAATGACAGTTTTGTGGTTTTGTTTATACAACACTTAATTGAATCAACTGCAGTCAAAATCTGATGACTTCCATTGTCCCTTTCCACCAATAAATGCATTGACCATATAGAGACTTATTCCACTGATTAAGAAAACAGTAATTATAATATTCAAGCCCCATTACTAATATAACGTTGCTACAACAAACTCTACAAACCAAGCATGACTGCACTCAGGAACAAATCACAGGAGGCACCAGCACTTCATGTGACCCAAGGCTACACTCAAATGTGAGGGAGCCGTGCCTGCATACATGCATCATACACGCAGTAGTATAGCCAATTTTGTAAACATAAACTAGGCCAAATTGCTCTAAAAGTAACATATTCACCGTGGCTAGTAAAAGGATAGGGTACGGGTATACAAATATCCTTGAACAGTAATAACAACGGCAGAATGCAGACGCAGGGTAAGCATGTAAATATCCTTGAAAAGTAGGAGTAATAACAAAGGCTGAATATAACGGCCTATTCGGCTAATCGTTTCAACGGCTGATGCTGTTTTTGGTTGTTTTGTTGTGAGATAAAAATATTGTACCATGGATGATAAACCAAGCGAACATAACTTAATTGCCCTGACGTGCCCACTTGATAACAGCAAAACAACATCATCAATGGTGCAACATTTAGGGAAGGAACTCTCAAAATACAGCCATAATAATGGAATAATGTTGCTTGTCAGATGACACACGGTTCTTTAAAAAAGAGAGTCCTATTTACCAGCGTTTGAACTTTAATATTCAATGGATTATCTACAAACATTCTCCTCCCTAGTCCCCATCCTGGATGGTTTGCACATGTATGACAATTGAATACTATTTTAAGTTTTAACCTTTGATATACAAGGCTGCAACCATGCTCCTGGCATGTTTTAAAAAGAATTTGGTGATCGCTAATGGCAAATTGTTGACACAATATTATCGCTTTCTCAGGAATAGCATGCTTTATCTGAATGCTTCTTGTTTACCACGATTTTAAAATAGCACATCGCATATATCCAATATGAATCGAGAGGGAAGGTCGTTTCCTCCTCGGGGGTCAAACCTCCCTACACCATCAGTAGCAAAAATCCAACTCAGCGACAAGATTCTATTGTTTTTAGGGCGTGGCGGGGAGGGGGGGGGGGGGGCATGGAAGGGTGCTGTCGCAGAAGAGCTACCTTTTTCCTCATGGCGTACTCCAGATCTTGCATCAACCCCTGCCTCATTAGCAACAAAGAACCCCGTCAACCCCCAACGAAAGAAGTGAACAGGACTTGGGGAGAATTGTTCAGGAAATGATTTTGGAATGGAAGAGGGAAAAAAAATTGGGAACTGCAGCCAGAACGTTTCTGGGAGCGATCCGGCGAACCTTGGCAGGTGGGGGGGCCGAAATAGAGGCTTTTCATGTACCGCAGCTGCGCCGCCATCTCTCCTCTCTGGCTGCTCGGTAGTCGTAGCAGGGTCGAGGTTATTCCCAAATGCAGAGAGCGTTGAGGAAGAAGGAAGACGAAGGAGAGCGAGATTCCTGTGTGTGATTTGGGCCTTTATTTCCTCGCATCCTTTGATGACATTGGGCTCAATTGCTTACTGTTAATTGGATGGAAGAAGTCTAATTTTTCTGCTTCAATTTTATCGCTTGTCCGTTTTTATCTTTTATTTTTTAATTTATTTCGGTTAAATCTTTAAACAATCATAGTAAATCACAGAAAAATAAAAAAATAATTTTGTTGGTCACTACATGAGTATTTTTATGCAGTAAACATATATTATGGTATGCTATAGTATAAATTTTTTATTGTACATGATTTTTTTGTTGGTCAGGTTTATATTATGTCTAGCAAAAAAATATACTAAAGCATACCATATTAAAAAAATTAGATTTTTTGTGATTCTCTATGGATTTTCAAAATTAGATTTTTTTTTTATTTTATGATTTTTTGTGATTCTCTATGGATTTTCAAAGATTTGGTCAAAATAAATACAAATAAAAAAGACAAAATCGTCATCATTGTAGCAAAATCATCGTCCAAAACTGATAAGTGAGGTAAAACGAACGGTTTTTAAAGTTGGAGGAGAAAAGATTTCTAGTTTTATAGTTTGTGGAGTGAAAACGAACACATGTCAAAATTGAGGAAGAAAAATTGGATTTATTTTTCCTAATTAGATCAGAACAATGTGTTATTGGACCGCGAGAACCGGGCCTCCACTTGGCCAGGTGTAGTACTCAGTTCTAAGGACAACTGAATATATACCATATGTGTGTCCAGAAAACCATCACACACATATAGTCATAAATTATAGAAGTACCAAGCTCAATACTTGTTACATAGCAAATAATATCCATTGCATAAGCAAATGTCTCAGCGGAAATAAAACTAGAACTAGATCACTCCGATAGAAACTCCATGAGTCATAGGGACAACAACTAGTTGACCACAAGTCTAGTAGTCACCTTTAGCAGTTTTGATGGTGCTTTGCTGTTGTCACGCCACGTAAGATAAGATAAATCGGGCTAATTCGAAAGTTGAAGGAGGTAAATCAAAGTAAAATATTTTATAAAAAATATCTAAAATTAGTTAAAAAATAACCAAATATATTTGTACATGAAAAATAATATAATTAAAATTTTAAAACCCAGCTCAATCTAAACATCCATAGAAAAATTGCTTTACCTCTTAAAATTATATACCTTTGTTTTATATTTTTTTCTAAAATCATGCTCTATGTTATGGTGCCAAGCTTGAAATATCTTGTTTATGTCACTTGACTATATTAATACAAATATCATGGTCAATGTGCTACCAGCTAGATTTTCATGCCATGTTACGCTACATAATTCATTGCATTAAAATTTAATTAAAATTGATAGTTTGTAAAAGTTAATGAAACATATTAAACAAAGGGGAGCATGCAACCACACAGTTTAAGACAACTACATTGAAAAATTATATAGTGTAGGAGACTAGTGCCCACTACAGTCCTGAAGATGCTTCACTAGCGCTTATATGTAGTTAGGATGATCAATATCAACTATCAACTAATAATTATAATTGGCACGAGAGCTTTACTAGCAAATTAGCACCAGTACGAGTCCATCAAGATTCACCCAATTTTAAATTAGACACAATAACATTAAAGCATGATTTAAAAAAATCTAAAATAAATTTCATAAGTTTTTGATCTAAAATAGAATCATAAGATTAAACTAGGTTTAAGGGATTTTTAATTACATTATTTTTCAGGCAAAAGTATATTTTGATAATTTTTAATTAATTTATCATTTTAAATATTTTTTAGAAAAAAACATTTCTTGTCCGATTTACCGATTATAACTAGTCATTTAGTCCAATTTATCTCTTCTCATTTGGCGCTACATCAGCAAAAACTATCATCAGAACTGTAAGAGGCAAAAGTAAACGGTTTTCAAAGATCGATTAGTCTCTATCTTTATCTCTACAACTAAAAAAAATATAAAGAGGACCCGTCTACCCGGCGCGTGGTGAAGCCTACCTAAAAAAATTGACGCCGGTAGATACGTTGACGACGAAAAACGATCACGCTTGGCCTCCCAAAATCACACGTGATTAAAACTCCCGCTCGACCTCCTGAAATAACGGCACATTAAATCCCCTCACACACATCCCTCCCGTCGTGCAAAAAAACTCGTGAAGAAAATCAACCGCCCCACCGCCGGACTCGACGCCTGCGACCTCGCCAACCCGCCACCGCCGCAACACACCAACGCTGTAATCGCCACGTCGCAACACCTCCGTTCCCCGGTCTCGACCAGCACACATCGCCGCCGTAAGACGCAACCGCAAAGCCGTCGAACGACTTGGGAACCTCGCCAAGACGCCGCCGCTGCAACGCAACGACACAGTTTCCACCGTTGCTGCTCCACCCGGCCGGCGCTGCCGGACGTCTTCCTCGAGATCTCGTCCCCGAGCCATGCTTTTTTCGAGTTCCGAGTCATGGATCCACTCGGCCTCATTGGCGACTTCACGTGACTCCGCTCGGCGCTGGCGCTTGGCTGCTCCCGGCTTTTGCCCTGCGCTCACAAGTGCCAAGCCCCGGCAGCGCCGCGGCGCCCAGCCCTTGAGCCGGCATGCCCGGGCCAGGCGCCCCGTCAGTGCCGTGGCGGCGGCCAGCCCAGCCCCACTCGGAGCACCGCGTGCAGGTGGGCGTCATGGCGGCAGAGAGATCATACCAGGGCAGGACGTGGAACAGGCTCTGCGCGCTGGCCGGGCGCACCGTGCATAGGAGCGAGGTGTCCAGCTTCATCCACCTCCACTGCTAGACCATCGACGGCCACGCCAGTGCGGCAAGGGGCTCCAGCTCAAGTCGTTCCACCACGTCTGTAACATGATATTCGAAGGAGGCCGGGGGCACGACGTGGATGGCATCTAGATCAAGCCCGACTCCACCAACATCTGGATCGATCGCTGCACCCTTGCTGACTAAGACGACGGCCTCATCGACATCACGTGGCAGAGCACAGACGTTCTTTTCTGCCCTGTTGTAAATGTTATTGTACTGCAAAAACTTCTATGCAATGCACGAATTTGTAAACCAACCAATCAACCAACAGTGTGCAGATGCCACGACAAGATGATGCTCATCGGTGCTCAACACCGTGTTGTCCTGCATGGGGCCAGAGGAGCATTGCATTTCTATGCTTCTGATGCCTGGGTAATTTAATTTTTGTTTCACGGGCACTGCATTTGTATGCCACTCCTCTTCCTTCATTTGTATTTTTATTTGTACAATTGTTGATAACAGAAGTGGCAGATATGAATGTGTTTTACTTGTTGAGATGCCTAAATGTATTTACTTAGAAATTTTTATTCATGAAGTGTCAGGTATTACCTATGATCATCGTTTATGCTTGAGTAGAATTATTTTATTCTATAGTTTATTTTTTCTTTTTTTTTTCCGTCGCAACACACCACATTCAGTTTCGTAGACTATTGGAAGGAAAATCATACAACGCGAAACGAAGCCCAAGCCCAACTCAAACACACACGATCGTTCGGCTTGGTGGCCTGCTCCCATTCGCTTGAGCTAATGACCTCATCCGATCCCTTTCCCATCCGCGCGTCGTGACTCGTGACTCGTCCCCCTTCCGACCTCGACGCGAGGAGGCAACGCAATCCTGGGAACTCCAAACCCTAGCTCCTAGTTCGTCGAGCCCCGGTGCCGTCGATTCCTCAGGAGCCCTCCTCGATTCGGCTCCCATAGCAGCTTAGGGCTCCACCACTCCCGGCTGCATCAGCATCGACGGCGGCGGTGGACGCTGTCGCGACTACGCTCGAGGAAGCACCTCGTCTCGGCGGGCTCTCGTGCTTGGAGGCCTTCCATACGGCGGTTTCGTGGTGTCCCGAGCCCGGATCTACGGCGATCTGGGAGGGGAAGGCGATGGATGAGGCGATTCAGTGGTAACCCCCAATCCGGCGGGTTTCCGGCTGGCAGAGGCGGAAAGGTTCGGGCGTTCGGCGGGTGATCAGATTTCTTCTTGCGGCGTCGGCTTCTTCTTCGGCAACGGTGTAGGACTGGAGCGCAGGAGCCGACAAGGCGGTGGAGATTAAAATTTTTTTGCTTGCTTGTACACTTGTTCATGTTCATTAGTTCCTGCTATTTGTCCTGGTTGAAAGCATCAATTTTCCGCTCAATTTAAGGGCGAAGACAGTTTTTTTTTTGTTCTTTCCTTGTTGGTTTCTATGGAATAATCTCTATTACAGAAGAGAAGTGGAAAAACAACAACAAAAAAAAGAAAATAAAATAAAAAAGATAAAGCCAGAAGAAAAAAAAAGAGAATTTTGAGTGGGCAAGCAAAATGGCTGTGTATTACAAGTTCAAGAGTGCTAAAGACTATGACTCTATTCCGATTGAGGGGCAATTCATCTCTGTTGCCAACTTGAAGGAGCGGATTTTTGAGTCCAAGCATCTTGGCAGGGGCACAGATTTTGACCTAATGATTTCAAATGCTCAGACTGATGAAGGTTGGTTCTTTCTCAGATTTCTTGTGTCGGTGAATATTCCTAAGTTGATAGGTTCTGGTAAAAATTGTCATGGACCAGGTTGTAGTTAAATCAGGGGCTATTTGGTTAATGCACTCGAGTTCTGTCAACTCGGTCTGTGTCAACTCAACCTGGCATGTTGAATGCTGAATCCTGATGCTTGTTTAGGTAGCTGGTATCAATCGTTTTAATCTTGTGTTCCTCTTTTCCCTGCGTTCTGAACCTGCTGACAGCCCTATCCCTTACAGGGCTTGCATGGTTGATATGAAGGGGGTTGATATGAAGGATTAGCTGTAGTCTATGCTGGGATATTTTCTATACATAGTTTTGCATTTTGTTTGGTGAACCTTAGGGATTTGGATTTGATTTAATATGTCGAGAGCATGAACCAACTATTGTCTTGGTGCATATTTAGTTCTGTTGCAGTGGTGCTTTGTTTGTTTCCAAGCAAGCAGTTGTACCACATTGCATTGTAACAGGACACACTCAAAATATTATTTACTTGTACCCTACGGATTCAAATAGTCATGTGATGAATTAGTTTGTACTGTGTTTTCTTTTGTGGATTTGTGATGGATTCATGCTATCGAGGTATTGCTTAATGTTTCATGGTGATATTTTCGTTTTCAGAGTATGCTGATGAGGCCACTATGATACCAAAAAATACGTCAGTATTGATTCGGCGGATACCAGGACGACCAAGGAAGCCTATTGTCACAGAACCTGAAGAGTACTGTCTTGATCTTTGATTACTTGTACAATTAGCAATATATCTCTTAATTATTTTTAGTGAATCTTTAGGAGTTCACACCTTCAGGCTGTGTGCAATGTGGTGCATTACATTTGATTATTTGGCTGGACCATGTCACTGAAATGTTCAGGACCTTTGCTGATTGGTGAGAATATATTGAGATGTGTATTCAATTCTGCAGGTCAAAAGCTGCAGAAGATGGTGTAGAAGTCATGCCCACTGCGAGTGCTTTTCTTGGTGATTCATCTATGAAATATGTAAGATTGACAACCTCTTGTTGGCTTCATTGGAAGTGCATTAGAATTTTCATATATCTACTACAATTGAGGTGCTGATATTCAGTATATTAAAACTGCAGCCTGAAGAATCTGAGTGGGACGATGAGTTTGGCAATGAATTATATGTTTCTGATTCAGTTCCTTCTCAGCTTGCTTGCCAAGCGGTTGATGCTTCTGAAAATAGAGTTGACGAGGATAGTAAAATAAACGCACTTATTGATACATCCTCCCTTGACTATAGGTGAGTAACTTACTGGTCAATGGGGTCGAGGAACGTGGTACACTACTTGTGAGAGGTTTTTACACGGCCAGGTCGAAATGACCCTGACACTGTTTTCTGTGACTAGTCTGGCTGGCAACTGATAGATCTGTTGCTCTTACTATGCCAGTGTATGCTTATGAAGTATTGGGTTTACAATAATAATCTAATAATCTAATTGGATGGTTGATGTTTCAGCCAAATCCCCGATGGTTATGGTTCTGGAAGAGGCTATGGTAGAGGGATGGGTGGCAGAATGATGGCTGGCCGCGGCTTTGGTAATGCTCTGTGCCCTTTTTTTTGCAATTAAAGTGTTAGAGCTTGAGGTTTTAAAAAAATATATCTTTGTGAGGAAAATGTTATATCCACCTTGGTAACACATGGATATTCTTTCCATTGTGCGAAAAGTTTTATATAGTGATATAGGAAATACTTGTACATATATAATAGATTGTATGCTCTTTGGTATTCTTTGTGAATATTTTCCATTTGTTTCTAGAAGAAAAACTATGATTCTTAAGATCTCTTCCTTCGTTATTCTGAAGGACGGCTGGAACGCAGGACACCTCCTCCAGGTTATGTTTGTCACAGATGTAAAGTACCTGGTATGTTGGTGTCTTGTAAAATCTTAAGCATTGTATGTTTCACTGTTCTTTTGCTCAATGGATCATGTTTTGCAGGTCATTTTATTCAACATTGCCCCACAAATGGTGATGCTAGATATGATGTGAAAAGGATGAAACCCCCAACTGGTATTCCAAAATCAATGCTCATGCAAACTCCGGATGGCTCATACGCACTACCAAGTGGGGCTGGTGCTGTTTTGAAGCCAAATGAGTGAGTACCCACATTTCTTTAACAGCTTTTGTGATTGTATAATAACCAGTGCATATGTATTTTGGGCAAAAAATAAATCATATTTTTCTTTGCGTTAGAGCTGCTTTTGAGAAGGAGATTGAGGGCCTACCTACCACACGTTCTGTTGGTGATCTTCCACCAGAGCTACGCTGCCCATTGTGCAAAGAAGTAATGAAGGATGCTGTCCTAACTAGTAAATGCTGCTTTAGGAGTTTCTGTGATAAATGTAAGCTGTCTTTTTAGGTTCCTGATTGTGTGTTTCACACTGTTACTATTTCTACTGCCATGTATGATATGACTGGCCCTGGTGTTTTCTTATATATTTTATTATACCACAAAGTGTTTCCTTTCACATTAAAATATGATGTTGTTTGGGGAGTTAAGTGCTATTTGTATTTTTCTGGCAGGCATCAGGGATTACATAATTAATAAGTCAATGTGTGTCTGTGGTGCCACAAGCATATTAGCCGATGATCTTCTCCCTAATAAAACTCTAAGAGAAACCATCAGCCGCATATTAGAGGCACCACTAACTAGCAGTACGGAAAATGTGGGAAGCATGGTGCAAGTACAGGGTATGTTTGTATATTTTCTCGTCATTGGATTTGCTTTGATCGCTATTGGAAAATGATGATGCATGTTTTGTAGACATGGAGTCAGCTCTACCTGTGCAACCTAAGCTTAGGTCTCCTGCTGTTTCTGCTGCTTCAAAGGAAGAGGCTAAAGCATCCACACCTGTAGAAGAGTCTCCAGATGCTGAGAGCCTCAATGGAGCAAAAGCTGCACATATCAATGCGAGTTCTTCAGATAGGAAAGCCACAACACTTCCGGATATTGCTGAAGGGACCATGGATTCTAAGAAAGTGAAAGAAGATAAACCAGTAGAAACAACTCCAGTGGCAAAAGATTCTCAAGAAAAGTTGCCTGCAGGGGAACAAGGTGAAAAGCCTTTGTTCCTGTTTCTATTTGTAGCTAGCTCTTACCTGTGTTGCAGCTTCACTTAAAAAATAAGTGCTGAAGAATTTATTCTTTAGTTCTCCTTGTCACAAATAACATTTTGGACAATATGGTCTCCAAAACATCACTTTTACTATTTTGTTTTGTTGTATTGTATACTTTTGTGAAAGCATTTTCTGAGACCAATCTACTCTTTCAAATGTCTAAATCCAATACATAAAAAGGTAATTTGTAACTATGTTTGAAATGATTTGGCTGCACGACCCAAAATATCACTTAGGAATATTTGTGACTGCATGGATATCTGATGTCTAAGAATGAAGAAGTGTTGTGATTTGTTTGATGTTATTATACAATTCATTTTGTAAGGTGTGCACACATTATAGAATTCAAAGGTCGTAATCTTCAACTTACAGTTAGCCTCATTTGATATGAATTTGTTGGATTCACATTTGAATGCATTTTCTTGTGGTTAAGGGTTTGTTGCTACAAAGATTGTAGTACATAATAGTCAAAGTCTAGTTTTGGATACTCAGCTTAAGTCAAACCATATGATACAAGAACATAGACTAACTCACTTAACTCACTGATTGCTAGCTAAAAGGATAGATAGTTTACAAGGTAACTGAATTTATTGAGGTAACAAGAAGCATGGCTGGTTTATCTTGTGCCTTTCCTTTTTCATAATCAGTAGAACAGAGGGAGCATAACATCTTTCTCATTGGTCAAACTAGCCAAAAGATCTTGTCTAAGAATAGATTTTCAGAGAATGGCAATAACTCTTAGAATTAAATAAAGTGACTGGCACCAATTGTCTTTCTTTCTTCGGTCAAATTATTTCTGTTCTTTGAAATACTGATTTTCTTTTGGAAGCTTCAGTGGTGAAGAAGAAGAAAAAGAAGAAGCCACGTGTTCCCGGAAATGGTAAAGTCCTTGTACCTGATCATGATCATTGGTCAGCAAGATATAGCTGCAAGTGCAAGTAATGGCTTAAATTAGTGGAATTCTTATTCTGTTGACAGCTGAGGAGCAATGGAAAATTTTTCAAGATTTTGGAGCTGAAAATTTTTCGGGAATGCCCTTGGGTCCAACTGGAGCATTCAACCCTTACTGGGGCGGAGGAGTGCCATTACCAATGGATTACATGGGTGCACCTTTTCCTGGTCCCATGCCTTACATGGGTTATCCACCAGGTCCATTTGACCCTTTTGGTGGGGGTGTTTCCCACAAGATCCATTTATGCCCCCAGGATACATGATGCCAGGAGTTCCTAGGTATATCTTTTAGCACCAGTTGGTTTTTATGGAAAAGAAACATGACAAATGCCGTATGTATCGGTTGTCTTCTTTGTACCTTTGAAAGTTAAGAGGAATGTGTAAGTGTAAAATTTGCGGCTGTATTTCTCTGTTCTGGTGAGAGAAGCATTGGTTTGATGTTTGCCTCTTTTGGTTAACATCCATGAACGGTTGTATGGATTTTACTTCTTTGAGTAACAGGTGAACAGCACCTTACTATGGTTGTTTCTAAAGTCTTGTATTATTCATTTCAGGGATCTTTCTGAATTGGCAGTTAACGCTATGGGAATAAATATGGGCCCACCAGTTGTGAGCAGAGAAGAATTTGATCCCAGGAAACCTGAACATAGGAGGAGACGTGAAATGGATCGGTTCAATGAAAGGTGATTGGACACCTCAGATGCCCCCTCTATATTTGAACAAATGGAACAGCTGTTCCATGACATTTCTAGATCCCTGAAGTCATGTTCTTTTAAGTTGAATCAGCGAATGACACTAGTTTGGATCATTACATGACATTTCTAGATTCCAGAAGTCACGTTATTTTTAGTTGAAATCAGTGGATGACACTAATTTGGACCATCCACCATTTTTCAAATGCACAGGCCCGTAATGACCATCCAAATGTAGTTTTTTTTTTCAGTTGAGGATAAAGGGAGAAGTTGGTCTAAAACGTCTTGCATGGAATTGTCAATTATCTTGAGCGTTGATTTCTTTCGGTCTCACAGAGGTTTGGGCTGTTTTGAACTGCATCATCATATAAACTTTGAAGTATATAAGAACCATGTATAGAGGAAAGTGCATCCAATGTCCTCACTCCCTAAGCTTTGTACAAGTTGCCCTTAGATGGTATGGCATGCCCTGAGCTTGACCATGTTATTTGCGTCGGTCATTCTTGTGGTTTCTGTCTCAAAAAGTATAGCCCTGTAGTTTTTATTGTTATTTGCATTGCCATCCGTCGGTGCTTTGTAAACTCTTCTTTATGATGAAGCCCAAGTCACTGGTTGGCAAAATAGCTTGTTTAGGTGTTAGTGATATACTCACGCCATTTATGTGATTATGCCCCTAAACTTTCAAACACTTCATCCATGGATGTCTCTTTTTAGATTCACTAAAAGCTTCTCAGTGAACAACTGAATGACTGAAATTGTGAAACATACTGGCACAAGTTTTGGTCCTATTATAGTTGGTTTTGGTGTATATGAGAATCTAAAATGGTAGAACCACACGAGTTAGGGATTGCAAGTGCTATGTTTTGTGCCATTGCTTGGTTTTCATTTCTTTATCAAACTTCTATAAAAAATGTAAATGTTGGTTGTAAATTGTATTGCTAGGCTGTATAGTGTGGACGAATCTAATAATGAACTAAGTTTACGTTCAGTGTCTTTAGTCATTCTTTTACTGCATTACTCTCAAACCTAATCTGTCTGAGTTGTGTTCTTGCAGGGAAAGAGAGCGTGACCGTTCTCGGGAACGGGAGCGGGAGCGTTCCCTGGAGAGGGAGAGGGAGAGGGAGCGTGACCGTTCCCTGGAGAGGGAACGAGAGCGGGTGCGGGAGCAGGAGCGTTCCCGGGAGGGTGACCGTGATCGTGACCGTGAGCGGCAGCGAGCCAGGGACAGGGACTCCCGCCGAGAGGCCAGAGCATCACCAGGAGCCATTAATGATAGTACCTCGATGAGGCGGAAGGATGTATGTCTTTTCCTGTCAATCTGTTATCATGTCAAGTTTTGTACTGTTATCGGTTCCATGGTAGTCGTATGGATCATCACCGACGCCCCTGCCACGGTAGACAGGGCAGGAAGAAATCCATACGGAGTTCTGCCTGATTCTGGCGAGACACAGAACAAGATAGGCACTCTGTTGAATTCCCGGCGCCTCGGCTGCTTGATCCGATGCCAGTAAGAGGTTTGCTTAGGTTACAAGCTGCAGTCACCAGCGGAGGGAGCATTGCCCATCGCTATAGCGGAAAGATCTTTACTTTATTTATATGTATTTATATTTATATGTTTTCTTTGGGACTGGGTTTGTCCTTTTTTTTCCCTTGTGTTTTTTTTTCTTTTCCATTCATGCCTTCTGCTTTCTGAAAGATGGCTCTTTGCTTTATTCTTTCACTCGTACAGTAGCTTTTATTTGTTATATGCTTTTGCATTTTTCTATAATTGGTTGCAGTGGATAGGACTAGAATTTAATTTAAGGTAAAGAGTACTAGTGGAGCCCAAAATCCGATGTTAGGCCACGATAAAAGAGAGCGATCTCAATTATAGCGATGTGTCATACTAGGCTGCTGACGCGTGTGGTGGGACTCAAGCTGACGTGGCATAGCTTGAGCCTTGAGGAGTTTTTGACCGTACGATTTGGATTGGTTGGATAGGATGGAACTCTCTTATTAGAGGTAGTGTTGCCACGTGCTTTATGTTATTTTTTTTTCAGAGGTCGAGGTCCCAGCCGGACAGGTCGGAGCGTGGCCCGCCGCCGCCGCCGTCCAGCCCCGACCGGCAGTCGCGTCGCTCCTCCAGCTCCGGCAAGAAGCGCTCTTCCTCCGACCGCTACGACGACATCCAGCTCCCACCTCCCCCGCTGCCCTCGTCGCGGCACGAGGCCGATCCCGCCAAGGCATCTGCGGCGTCGTCCAAGTCTAAAGCGAGCGTCTTCTCCCGGATCAGCTTCCCCGGAGACGGCGCTAACCCTTCCGACGCCAAGCGCAGCCGCAGGGCCTCCGACAAGCCCCCCGCGCACTCCTCTTCCTCCTCCAAGAAGAATGCCACGGCAGACGGCAGCGACGGCCGCGGCCACCGCCACCACCAGCAGAACCACCGTGAGGCTGCGGCGGCAGAGGAGGAGAAGCGTAGGCCCGCTGCCGCCGCGGGCGAGTACTACGACGAAGAGGAGAGCGAGGAAGAGGAGGAGCAGCACTTCAAGCGGCGGCCGTCCTCGTCCTCCCGGCGCGAGCGCGAGCAGGAGCCGCAGGAAGAGCAGCCGCGGCACTCGCGACGGTCCAGGGACCACAAGCGTCGGTGAGGCAGGAGGCTGCCACCTACCTGCTGCTGCGGCGGTGAGCGTCGCCCCGTCCGTCTGTGCTAGACCTTATGAAGCTTGAGTTGGGAGTTCATCGCCGGAAGCGCGCCTCCCCAGAGCAGAGCGTCCGCGCTCTGCTTCTCTTTCGCGTCCGAATTTGCCCTGTACATTGCCTCCCGCGAATATTCTGTTTGCTTTAATCGAATCGGATCGGATCTAATGCGGATTGTATTAAGTTTGATTTGATGGATCATCTTGATCGCTGTTTAATTATGTTTCCGTAACTTTTCTCGAGTTATCATTTAGGTTCTGATACATTCAAATCCTATATTTAACTTTCTAAACTTGTTTCGGAGTTCTGGTCTAGCTCCTGTGATCTTTTAAATTGTGCGTTTAACTCTTAATCTTGTCTCAAGTTTCTATCCAGGTCTCAAATTATGCATTTCGCTTTTTAAACTTATCTCAAGTTTTCATTCCGGTCATAATATTTCAAAATACATCGTCCTGTTCGTTTGGCTTATTCATCACCAAAATAATATTTTTTATTTATCAGCCATTGAAATAATCAGGCGAACATGAATGCTTTTCCTAAAATTGAATTACTATATCTAGAATTAGCTTCCTAAGACCTGCTTTGTCACTTTGTCACCCATGTTGTACTTGACAAAATCATGCTCCACCTCACCGTGGCATCAGCCCTTGCATCACGCCAATTGCATTCAACAATACCACTACCACACTCCTCCTGCTCCATCGTAGAGTAAGAGCTCATGCTCATTCCCTATACTCTCAGCCTTCCTCATCTTCCTCGATAATGATAAGACAATCGCTATAGTGCGGTGGGCATGACATGGTCCAGTATGGCAACATGGGTGCGACACTGCACTGACGATGCAACATAGGTTGGCGCGACAAGGGTGGAGGGAGGGAGGCTGAGGGGGCCTGGCCTCCCCCAACATGCTGCTAAATCCCTATCATGTACCTAAATACATGTTCATTGTTAGCACTTACATAAGTTCTAACCTTCCTAATTCTAAGCCAGTCTCCCCTATATTAGAATCCTGGCTCCACTCCTAGGTGCGGAGTAGGAGGTCGAGCATGGTGCGGTGTTGCATGGCTATACGAGTAAGGCAGGATGTGTGATTTGACGAAGGTGAGAATGATGGTATACAGGTGTATGGATCGTCATGATATAACAATATAACTTTAGGGATATAAGTGCACAATGTAAAAGTATTGAGACGTACAAGAACTTGAGACAAATTGAGGGAGCTAAATGCGTAATTTAAAAGTACTAGGATCTGAATGAGAAGTTGGAACAGACTTAGGGAATTGATATACAATTTAAATGTACTATGTGAATCATCGATAGCCCGCAATTTTTTTAAGCTAAAACAGGTGAATCCTTACGGACACGGAGCGCACGCTTATAGGCACTTCAGCGGGGAAAAAAATTAGGTGGATACAGTATCCACCTAGACTCGATGCATACTGCTCATAATCTGTTGCCATATGTGCAAACAGAATAATCAAACGTTTGTGGTCTTTTTCAATCCACCTAGGCTAGCTCGTGATTGACATTGCCCATAGGGCAGGTACATTGTTACACGTCAGCGGTCTCGTACTCCGTCTCATGCAATGACACATGATTTTTACTTATGTGGAGGAAAGAGAAATGTAAGAGAGGAAGAGGTCGTTGTTTCGCGAAACAACCACCTTATGAGCTAAGATTTATGACTATGAGATAACTATTACACTATTGTATGAGTTGTTGTTGCCATGCACCTTACAAGTTAATTTTTATTTTACACATAAATTAAGGAATCATGAGTTACTACAAGTCAACTTAAAAAAGTAAACTTAAAAAACCAACCATTGTATATGTGGTATGTTAAGTCGTCTTAAATTACGTGACATTATATGAGACGACCTATGAGACAACGTCACCCTAAACCACGGAAGGTTAGCCTGATGCATGCTGTTGAATTGGATGGGAACACATGTTCTTCGTCTAGCGGCAGCATGCACCGAGCGTGTGTGGAACCGTGTACTCCAAATCTGCAACCGCCATGCAATCCGGGGTGAGAACCGCGGCTCCAAATTCGAATGCGTTACAGGCGATGCCGTCTGCTCCACGTGGCGTCCATCTGGCTGCGGGGCGCGCAGGCATCTGCGCACCCGTCGCCCATCCATTTTTTTCCCCCTTCGGTGTCCGCTTTGCTCGTACCAGTCACCGTCTGGAGCCGCTGCTGCGCATGCGCCACCTCGCAGTGCCGACGCTACGTGGCTGCAGGCGCGGTTACCCACGTCTCTCGCCTCCTTCCAACCCGTCCTCTCCTCTGTTCTCATACCAGTATACCACCACCCCGAGGTCTCCGCTCGCACTGTCGACGCTTCGAGGCTGGGATTGAGATTCAGTGACTTGCCCCCTGAGCCAGCAACGCGAAGCATCATCAGATACCATGACGAGCCAGGAGGAGCAGCAACAGAGAAGGCAGCCGGCGGAGCACGACGGCCAGGACCCACCGGGCGAAGACGGAGGCGCCGTCCTCTACGGCGACGTGTTCGCCGTCAAGGGAGAGCTGTCCAGCACGCCCGTCGCGCCGCAGGACGCGGCCATGATGCAGGCCGCGGAGAACGCCGTGGTCGGGGAGGTGCCCAGGGGCGGGGCCGCTGCCGTCATGCAGTCCGCGGCCGGGCTGGACGAGGCGCGCCGCCGGGCGGGCTCGCCGCGGAGGCGCGCGCGGCCGCGGACGCCAACGCGCAGGCGGAGCGCGAGGCGGACAAGACCACCCTGCGCCAAGTCCTCGCGGTTCGCCAGGCCTCCTTTTAATTTCTCACGTCGCGTATGCTATGGTCAAATTAAGGTGAGTATTCAATCCATGGGTATTGTCCACGCAGGACGCGACGGTGAGGCTGTGCGCGGACAAGGAGGTGGAGCGGGAAGACGCGGCGCGGGTTGTGGGCGCCGAGGTGCGCAGCGACCCCGACGCAACGGCGCGGCCGGGCGGGGTGGGCGCGTCCATCGCCGCCGCCGCGCGGCTGAACCGTGGCCGGCAGTAGATACGTACTAGCTATAGGCCGCATGGAACGCACGTGCAAGTTTTGTTTGCAAATGTGCTCTAGAACATGTAGCATGTATGCATCATCCCTACACCCTCGCAGTAATAACAAGTTGTCAAACATGGATGGATGGATGGATCGAGAGACGGAGAAACGACGGAAACAATCAGTTTTGCAGCCCATTTCCGGAGAACCTGCTTATGCATTTGACGAGCGCACCACCGTGTAGGCGCGGTCAGATCGGATGGAGACCGGTTAGCGAAAGGCACGTATTATAGGGAGGGAAGCGGCCGTCACATGCCGCACGCGGACGCATCCATCGGCCACGGTCGCTGGCCGCTGGCAGTGGTCACCGCACAGGCGCCACCGAGCCGACGACCTGTGCTCGTCTCGTGGGACGGGGGGATGCAACACGACCGGGCGCGTGAAGGTGAGGAGCTGAGTTGGTTGGCGGTTGCGGACCGGCAGCCGGCACGTATACGTGCCCTCGCTGCCTCCCATCCGTACCCCGTGTGCGCGGTGGGACCAACTGTCAACAGGAGAGCGCATAGAGGGAATTAGTACCACTCTGGTATCTTCTCAAGTTCAAATTGCTTTACTTGCACTTATGTATTACTAGCAAATATACATGTGCGTTGTAACGGAAGAAAAACTAAACGTTAATTTTTTATCGTCAACTCATTGTATTACTATTTTCCAAACTAAATATATAGTTTTTTTTTCTATTTTGATTTGATTAGAATTAGAATATCTATTCATCTTACTCGGAGGTATTCCGTCATGAGTCATGTCAGAATAAGAATCGCATAGAAAGCTGGTTGTTTTTGAGTCAAGATCATATATATGACCCAATAAATTTTGAAATCGAACTCCGTATCATGCTAGGCAAGAGCAATTCAAACTTGTATAAACACGAATTACATATATAGAATTAGAAATAAATCTCTGCGCTTGTCTTTTATTATTTAGATTTGGATTAACATAAGAATCTTTATTCATCTTACTTAGGGGTATTCTATTTGGATTAGAATAGAACTCTTAACTATACTCATGTCCAATCTCTATATCTATATCTATACCTAATAATAAAGAGCCAAAATTTCTCTCCTCCACCACTTTTTGGTCCGGCTCCCCTAATCCGATTCCTACACGAATTGAGTTCCGTTACAACACACGAGCATGTTTACTTGACAAAGTACAAAAGTCCGAGATTCGTATTGGGTTCCGTTGCAACGCACGGACACATTTGCTATAATAATAAAGAGGCAAAATTTCTCTCCTCCACTTTTTTTTTGTCAGGCTCCCCTAATCCGATTCGTACACGTATTAAGTTCCGTTACAACACACGGGCATGTTTACCGGACAAAGTATAAAGTCTGATTTCTACACGTATTGAGTTCCGTTGCAACGCACGGGCACATTTGCTAGTATATAAAAGTAGGAGAGTTGTAGTATACAAATGAATAGAGATATCTGCATTCACATAGTTATTTAGGGAAGGTCATACCATAGAGAAATTTTACCTCTTTATTATTAGGTACACACACACATATATATATATATATATATAATATATATATATATATATAATATATATATATATATATATATATATATATATATATATATATATATAAAGAGGTAAAATTTCTTCACGGTATGGCCTTCCCTAAATAACTATATATATATATACACACACGACAACGCTATTCTATGATATGAAAAAATACTGAGTACTACTGAACAAATTTCAGTATCATTCAGTACTACACTTAGCACTACGAAAATACCGAATAATATTGACATGCGACTACTGAACAATACTGAACTTTTTCAGCACAACACTTTGGTGTAGTATAAGTATTCTACACCTAGGGTGTAAGAATATCACTTGTATATTTGTTACCATCTAAAGTTTAGTCGTCTAAATTTAGTTTCAATTAACATTTTTAGCCAAACACTATGACTAAATAGGACTAAAATAGCTTTAGCCAACTAGTCACAAAATTGTGACTAAAAGAACTACCTCACCCTTTTAGTCATTTTGAAGCCACACACCATGACTAAAAAGGAGTCACCAAAATAAAACACCTAATTTAGGAGGTTTAGTCCCTGGTTTAGGTGATTAATGTCTAGGAGGGAGAATCCAAACAGAGCCTAAGGGGGTTATTGGTGTGGGGGGATAAAACCCTCATAGCCTCACTACTAGACCTGGGCCGATCCAAAGGAGGAGATGGCCCAACTCACAAGATAGGCGCACGACGCAGCTCGACGTCCACCGCAAGGCTACAAAAGATAGTACCAAATAGGATATTCTACTTGTAACCCAACTTCTCCAGAGTATATAAGGAGAGGCTAGGGTCGCCTAGAGGACACACCATATACATCATATCTCATAGCACATCAATACAATCCATCGGAACACAGGCTGTAAGGTTTTACGTCACACTGACTGCCTGAACTAACTAAAATCTTGTGTCTTGGTGCTTGTATTACCATCTGATTTGGATCACATGCACCTTCACTGATTATTCTACCACCATGGGCATACCCCTCGGTGGACTGCCGATGATATTTCATCGACAATTGGTTACACGTAGTAGGCCATACTGAGCCCCATCCTAGCACCGTCGGTGCACATGACCGTGATTGGATATCAGCCTCGCATCTTCATCATCTCTAGCCCTCCGTCCTGCATGGTTTCAATTTCTTGATTCCTACTTTCCTCGCGATAAAGGATGATGCGATGCACCCATGAAATAGAGGCCCATGTGTCATGTACTCTAAACTTTCATATATGTATGCAACCAAACAAGATCTTATCTCATATTGGACCATTAACAAAGACAATCAAACATGACTAGATGCACAATCTAAGCATGCATCTCACCATTTTATACTGGCTCTCCATCACCAAAGAAACCAATCACCTCCTAAGAGTACAAGTCAAGAGGGTGGCATGACTCTAGAGGTTTGAAAGAATCCCTAATGCAATACATGTCATAATAGTTGTCAATTTAACAATTTCCTTGTAAAAAACATTCCTATCTATAGAGCATGTTATCATCTCTAGTGTACTGCCCATGCAATCTTTTTACAAAAAACCAGGCCCATTTAAGATCTTTTTGAAATAACAATCCTTCCTTTTTCTTCCTCTTTAGTTAGTTATTACTCCCTCTGTTCCAAATTATAAGGCATTCCAAGAATCTTGATGAGTCAAAGCATCTCATGCTTAACAAAAAATTATAAAGAAAAACACAAAGATTTATGGCATCAAATAGCTATACTTTAAAAATATAACTAATGAAGAATCTAATGATACTTAGTTGGTATCATAAACGTTATTATGTTATTATAAAAATTTGGTCTAAACTTGAAATTTTTTGACTCTGATTCTTGGAATAACATAGTTTAGGATGGAGGGAGTACTTATGACAAATAAAACAACTTGCAATAATAGGGTTCAAATTCTTGTGCGGTTATGAAATTGTGTTCCCTCGTTAGAGTCCTACTAGGCAGGCCCGACACGGTTTGAACCTTAGGACTGTTTGGTCCTTTGTTTCTCTTACATTACCTAGCTATAATAGGAGAATGGTTCAGTGCAAAACTCATGTAGAGGTCAGAAGAAAATTCCTTTATCTAAAAAGCTACAATAGGAGAAGAGATTATAGTTTGATTGGTGGGAAAGCTTGTTTTGGAGTTTGTGCTAGCAAGGAAATTTCTTGCTATAATAGGAGAGCCAATCATCCTAACCGTAAAGGCTAGGCTTGGTCTTGCTGACAAGGCAAGACAGTTTTCCTAGGAAGCAAACTGACCTATAGGGCATGCCTAGTTGTGGACGAGCTTGCTTTCACCTCACATTACAAGTAATGGGATCCTTGGTAGGCCAAGAGAGCCCATTTGCCTCACCTAAGCCAACAAGGAAAATCTTGCATGCACAAAAATCAAAGGCAGCTAGCTATACATCTAAATACCCTACCACAACAATTTCTAGCATAGCTAGGCTACACACTTTTGGGCAAAGAATCTAAGCATGCCCATAATCTCCACGCTTCTAGGTGAAATAGGGATTACATCTAGACTCATGTATCTCATTTCCTCGCTTTGCCTAATTGACTAACCACATTTGCAGACCACAAAATAACACTAAGTATTAATAATTACTACACTATATACATGCACCTGATTTTTAGACATTGAATAGGTGCCATTGGATGTCAATCTAGATCTCAACTTGGTGCTATTGTTATCTTCAACCTCCCTTTTCTCTTCCTTGCAATGAACCAACTCGCAATTCTCGTTCCCTCGCCTATTGCTAGCCGCTTATCATCCCCATCGATGTCCTCATTGCTTAGTCTACCTTCATCGCCCTATCACTGCACTAACCTAGCATTGTTACGCCATCCCCATAACTCTTACACTACTACATAAATTTTTTAGGAGGTAGGCAAAATGGATTGATGCAGGCAGGCACTACAACTACCTCTAGTCAAAGGTCATGGTAAATGGGGATTAACGGATGCGGTTGCTTTACCTACCTCCATAGATCAATTAAAATAAACAAAAAATAAACAAAAAGGCCACATGGGCCTAGATTTGGGCATGTGCCGCTGTCCCAGCTCCAGTCACCTCGTCAACGCTGCGGCCTATATCCCGGCCTCGGGAGCACCATTATGGAAGTGGAGGGGGCTAGATCCATCGCCAAGGAGGAGCAAGGGCCAGATCTGTTATTGCCGAGGAGCGGGCTGGATCTACCGCTACTAGGGAGGAGGAGGCCAAATCTACTACCACCATGGTGGAGGGGGCCGGATCCGCCATTGAGGAGGAGTTGGGGGTCAGATCCGCCATCTCCAAGAAGGAGGCTAGACCCACCGCCGCTGGGGAGGGGGAAATCCGCTGCCACCAAGAAGCAGTAGGACAGATCTACTGCTGTTGTTGGTGAAAACGAGGTTAGAGGTGTTGCCATATCTGGGCCCTTGCCGCCATGACCGCTGCCCTCAAAGCCTCCCTGGAGCTGAAGAGGCATGCGTCGCACATGAGCGATGACGTATGGTGAACCATGTGGAGGGAGAAGCCACAAGTGACAAAGGAGCTCGAGGAGGTGCCGACCATGGCTCATTGAGGAGGGGAGGAGCACACTGGAGTGGGAGAGAAGGGGTCGCTCAGCTAAGGGAGGGAGAGGGAGGAAGATGCGCTGGACTCAGGTAGAGAAAGAGATAGATGAGGCTAAGGTGGGAGAGGCACCACTCGGCTGAAGAGAGATGGGAGCATTGAACCCTAACTTCATGTATATATACTAAGGCGACTATCCGAGGCGGGCCTTACCAAGGCGTTTGAGTTAGTACAACCGCCTTGGTTAATCGATATTAGCCGAGTGCCTTTTAAGTTGCCTGGCTCAGTTAATCAATTTTGTGAGGCGGTTTTATAAAAAAATGACAACATCGATTAATCCCAGGCATTAACCGAGACGATTGAAATTCCTACCTAAAAAGATGACCACATCAGTTAATCCCAGGTATTAACTGAGACGATTGAAATTCCTGCTCGTCTCCAAGGACTACATCAAAACGCCTCACAAAAGATTTCTTGTAGTATTGTTATGCCCTCCCTGATAGAATTGCTACGCTCCTCTGCCTACGGCTGATGGCGGCCTCATCGCTGCACCCTTGCCTCGTCTACCTGGCTAGTCTGCCTTCCCAAGCCTCCTTCTAACACCATAGGTCACAACCACCCTCAAACCAAGAACTTGTTGTCTTCCTAAGGAGAGCAACACCTGATATTGATCTTGATTTTAGGTGCTTGTAGTACAAGAGAAGTGCTATTATATGTTCTCAATAATATTGTATTTGTGCTTTCATTCTAGCCGTTGAATTGTTTCCTTCTAGAAGGATATATGCATGTCGATGTTGACAAGTGTCTTCTATGCAAGAGTCCACGTGGGTTGTGGCGAATGGTGCCGTTTGACATTCTCCTTCTTAGCGCCTCCACATGTCCCACCCGCTTGACATTTGGCTCGTTAGCATTATAACCGTTACGAGTTTTGCCTATTTAAGCTCTACTCTGCTGGCCGTTGTTGCATCTCGCCCTCTCTTCCTTTGTAGCCCTGTCTCACCTTGTTTTTTCGTGCTATCTACTCATCCTTGTTTATCCACACCTTTGGCTGCAGGAAGACCTCTTGTTCATGGTGCCCTACATTCTTTCATTTTTGACTGAAGGATTGACTTCCTCAAGATGTTCTCTTTCTTGACAGATCAAATCAGGTGCGCTAGGATCTACTTGTTGCTTTTTATTAATTTATGTTACCTTAAAGGATAATAAACATGGTGCTAAGGACCTATTTCATTTCTCTATTGACAATTTTTCTAGAGAAAATCATGTGCATAATGTTCATGACCTGGATTTGGCTTCGAAACCAAATTCTCATATTAAAAAAGTGCTAGTATCTACTTCTTGATTTTTCTTAGGTTTATCAGCTAGAAGGATAGAAAACATATACGGTGCTAAAGAACCTACATCTAAATTGTTCCTTTTAGTTCATCTTCCCCATAACTTGGATTCGGTTTTCAAACCATGTCTTCCTGTTTTTCCTTTATTAGTGCAAAGGGATCGATTAAAACCATGGGCCATGAACCGGATTCAGTGTTGAAACCATGTATTGTTTAAGTGAAAAAATAAGGAATATATCTTGAAGATATTGTAAGAGATTTTATCTATAGTCTCGAAACCATGGGCCATGAACCGGATTCGGTGTTGAAACCATGTATTTTTTAAGTATAAAAATAAGGAATATATCTTGAAGATATTGTAAGGGATTTTATCTATAATCTCGAAATCAAGAGAGCATTAATTTGTTTTGCATGAAAATTTGAAAAAGAATGCCCGTTGGGAACAAAAAACCTAGTAATTAATGAATTTTCCAAACCTGAGAATATTTTAACAAAATGAAATATCTCACAATATTTGGCTACTATCCATACTATTTAATTTAATCTGCTGGATGCATGACATTGACTTCTTAAGATTTGAAAATACGTAGACACTTGGCATTGGCAATGCCCAACAACTAGTAAAGATAGAATAATAAATAGAAAATTTGAAAACCCACTGCAATGAAAATCTTCCAAAACATATTTCCTAGGATATCTTTGCAATATCTCCTCAATCAATCGTCGCATGCATGACGCCATCATATCTCACATTCTCAGGTTTTCAACTCAAAAATCGTAGACCGTTTTAGAATTCGGCGGCTCTGATTGTGCCAACGAGTCTCCAGGACGATCCCAGCCCTCCAAAGGCGTGGGACGCCGCAGCCACGATTTTTGAATAATGGCCATATCTGTAACATTTGATTCTGCTTGGGAGCGGCCATATAGCCGTGGGCCGTGGGCGGTCCAACGGGATATAGAAATAGAAATTGAATTCAAATTCCATCCGTGCTGAGCTTCGTTTGTGTATCTGCGAGGGGAATTAGCAAGAGCCTCACTAGGATTAATGGCACGCGCTTGTCGCTGTTGCTTAATTAGGGTGCGCCTTAGCAGGATGGGATTAGCACGCTAATCTCACCAATTATAGGTCGCCGTCACCTCCTGCTAAGCACCCTCCCTCCCTAATCACCCCGTCCCTTGGGCCGGCCTTGGCCTTGGCCTTTGCCTCCCCGGCCGCTTGCTATATACACGCGTGGTCACCAGTCTCCGTCTATTTCCATCCCCACCTCCTCCATCTTCTCTCTCTCTCTCTCCCTCCAGCTAGAAGGATCGATGCCGAAGGCCACGGAGCGCGCAATGTTGGGTTGCTTCCCGGTCGCCCGGCGGCCGTCCTTGTCCTACGAGGAGGGCTCCTCGTCGACGTCGGTGAGCACGGCCTCGCCGCCGACGTCCACGGCATCCACATCGTCCCCGGCTTTCCTTGACGACGAAGACGCGCTCTACCCCGACGACGCTGAGCCCGAGACGGACGCGGGTGGGCTGTCCACGGCCATCGCCACCCGCCGCTTCTTCCTCGCGACGCCCGGCCTCTCCAACTCCATCGTCGACTCCGTCGAGCACCCGGCACCTTCCCACACCGGGGATAGCGCCTCCAACGTGCGCGCCCTGCGGCGCGCGGCCACCTCTGCGTTCCCCGCGTCGTCTGCCGCTGCCTCCTCCTCCTCCTCGGCGTCCGTCATCACCAAAGCACACTCGCATGACGACGGCATGCAGCCGGTGCGGAAGGTCTCGGTGTCCACGGACGCGCCGCGCGCCGACTTCCTCAAGTCCATGGTGGAGATGGTGGAGGCGCTGGAACTCGACCCGCGCCGCCGCGACGCCGACCTGGCCCGCCTGCACGATCTGCTGCTCTGCTACATCGCGCTCAACGAGCGCGACGCACTCAGGGACATCCTCGGCGCGTTCGCGGACCTCATGTGCCTCCTCGACGTCACAACCGCTGCCGTCGTCGATGCCGGGGAGAAGCGCAACGCCGACGAGCAGGCGGATGCGGGTAGATAGACACAGCGCGCGGCGCGTCCGCACGCGGTCGCATCGTGTTCCGGGGCTCGCGCTGCTGGCGCGCGCGTGCGCGTGAGCATCGTGAGTAGCTGTTGGGAGAGCTGAGGTCGTTGTAGGAAAAGAAAGAGTAGAAAGGTGATTGAGGTCTAAGAGTTAAGACCGGCTGTTGTTGTTTCCTCCTTGCCGGTTAGCTTCTAGTTTTCTATCTAAAAGAAAAAAAAAAGAATAATAATCACACATTTTCTCAATGGGTGTGTGAGAGTGAACCTGTGTCCTAGATTTGGTGTAGGTCGTGACCATTGTAAGATACTCGTGCTAATGCAAAGTCGTTGTAGCCAGGAAAAAAATGGGGCTATGTACTGTCATCTCAATTGGACCAGAAATCTTGGGGCCTTAAAGTTGAGTCTGAGGATGGAGGAGAGAAAAGATGGAGGGCCAGTTTGGATCCAATTAGATTATAGCACCGTGAATGAGATTATAATAATTTGAACTATGGTTATGATAATTTAGACATTTCACATTCCTAAATTATAGAGATGATTTTTTTTTATTTGAGGGTACAAATGACCTATAATCTTGAAAAAGAAGGTTGGAGAATTCAGATAGATTATAGGATGATTGCAATAATCACGGAATTTGAATTATGAAATTCAACATATAATTGAGGTGTTTTGGGTTGCCTTCTACCATAATCCAGTTGGGATCCAAATATCCCCTAACCAAAGACAAGCTACCTAGATTTTATGAGGGCACAAGGATAAGGCAACATTTCCTATCATTTCTGAAAATAGTTAAACACAAAGTTAGGGCATTTTTGATAGGGTTTTTGGAGAGGCTCTGCCTTTGAGTCCACCCAAAGGCTTGTCAAATGGCCATCCAAGAAACGACTCCAATGAAGAAACTTGGAGGAGCTAGAGATATTTTTCTATGAAGGAGTTGGATCCATGAAAATGTGGCTTCTCCTAGCTCCACCTCATAGACTTGGCACAAATTATGACAAAACTACCATTGGGGCTATTTTTGCCAACCATTTTTTCAAATAGTTTCAGCTTCACTAGAGAACCCGCTACACAAGAGGAGCTAGAGTTAGACTGCTTTTAGGAGGAGTTGTAGCCCTGCTAAACTAGGCCTTAGTAGTCTTTGCAAATGTCTCTATAAGATTTCTTTAAGGTCGTGGAGCTATAACATCCCAATGTTAAGTGTTTGCAATTAAGTATCATTCAAACATACTGTTTGCAATGGTGATCATGTAGAGTTTGAGATCTATTAAATGAAATCAACCTCAAATTTTGGAGAAATGTAATTTATTAATTGCTAAATATTATTGTTAACAGTATGGTCCTATGATGTCCTCACTAAGAAGAAAATTGACCCATTAGTCAAGTGTGGGCCAGTTTGACACTCGAGAGGCCCAACTAGACCAAGATGTCATCTACTTGGTGGACAAGTCATAGACCGCCTTATGGAGTGTGGATGTATTTGAGTTTCCTAAACTGTAAGATCCGACTAGATCTCCTTGTAGCAAACTAGAAAACCTTCGCTGATTGGGGATTCCATTGTAAACCCTACCTAGGCTAATTTATGTGAGGGTTTTATAAAGATTTTCATGGATATTTGAAAATATCTAGGTGCCTAATTTTGTTTTCATGATTAATGTGATAATCATTGTGATTAACATGTGTTTTGTAGAGACATTATAAGTTAGGTCACAATTATGGTTTTCATGCTCCTATTTAATGGTATTTGTTTTGATTTTCAATGGATGACCACAAAGAATAACGATCCACTAGTACTAAGTGTCAATGGAGTTGAGGGGCACATAGAGTAGTAATAGGATCTTTGTTTTTTCCTTTAGCTATGCTATTAAGGGTCCGGTAGAACGGTAGCTTGACCTAGACGAGCTAGTGAGTGGATGTGATGCACATTTGTGAAACTCTCACTAGTGAGCTTAGATGAAGCCCCATGATCAATGAAATCAAAACCAAAGCCAAAGGCATTTAATTGAATGAGTTTGGAACTATGTAGAGAGCACCAAAGCTCACTTGTGGTGCACGAGAGTGTGCACTACAACTTCCTATAGTGCCTGTTTTGAGATTAAAAACAGGGCCATGCAATACACCTTGCTCTCTAATGTGCCCCGGAGGTGTCACACCATAATATTTTACTAGAGAGCATCTTTTAAGTGGCACAACAAAATTGTACTCACCAGAGTTGTCTAGTGCACACTAGAGTTGTGCACTAGACCATTCTACTAAAGGAGTCTACAGAGGAGCTTAGGTCCCACTACTTGTCTCTAGTTTCACTAGATTCTATTTAATGCAAGAGTAAGGATAGATGTCTTATTCTTTATTGTTCCAACAAGGCTATCCTAGTCCACACTTCTCATCACTCTACCTCCTTTGGTAGGTAACTTTTACACCTAGGAAAGGGTTGATGGTATCTCAACGCAAGGTAGAGAAGCATCCCTCCCAGGGGACTTACCAGTGGTAGCTCCCCCTAGCTAATCCTCTTTTATGAATCTACAACTCTCTTTACTGAGTGATACTTCATCTATTCCCTAAAAGTGAATTTTGATTCCCATTTTTATTTGAATGATATCTTCAACTAGGCTCCACCTTAGAGAGTTTTTGGTTGTATGCAGACAACCAATCCATACAAGCATCAAAATATCAAAGCTGTGGCACTAGAGTGACCGTACAGTAAACAATTAGTTTTCAAACTAGCCATTAGAGAGTCACCAGATCTCTCTAGTGCAAAGGTTACATTCTAAAGATACACATACACATGTTCATGTCCAAGAGAGTTCGAGGCTAGTGTAGTGTTTGGGATTCCATATTTGAAGATTAAAGACTCTATATTGCTTAGGGAGTAGCAAGTGTGCATCTACTCTTCCCATTAGGCTTAGTTAGGTTAAGTGAGAGTGAATGCTTTTTTACTCTTGGTGATTGGCATCACCTAAATGGATCAATGGAGATTGGTTGGTGATCTCCTAAAGGAGCTTGTGGGAGGCCCGAGTCAGTGTAAATGGTTGTGGGTGATTCAACATGATAAAGTGGTGAAGAATCAACCCGTAGATAGAACATGGTCCTTACACGGATCAAGGGGGAGTAATACCATTTTGTGGGTGCTCCAATGAGGACTAATGGAGGGTGCCAACTCTTCGATGCCTTAGGAAAACATAGTCATGTTCCTAACCGTCTCTTTACTTTAGATGTTTTGATCATACATTTGTAGGCTTTTTTAAATGAAGCATGATGCTTAGGTTAAATAGTCTTCCTTAATTAAATTAGACATGCTGTCTAATTTGATTATTGAGCTAAAAATACTTTTGTAGACATTGGCTAACCCCTGTAGGAAAATCTTCAAAAATCTAGGTAGGTAAGTCTTTGAGATGAGTAGATCTATGATTCTGGTAAGTTTATATTTAAGTTGTTCACTAATATAACTCTCTTATTTATCGAATCATCTAGCCTTGCCAAGGGAACTTAGCGGACCATGGTTGAAGTAGTAAGTTATAGTGTAGATGTCACGCCTAGATATAACTTGCTTGTGTTTGCTTCTTGCCCCATGGGATGTTTGTGGTAGTTAGTAGGTTGTGACAACCCTATCAATCTCTTTTACATCCCATTCTGGAAAGTTATTAAAATAGTAGGACCACCCCTATTGGAAGCATTGACACATTTTCTCTATTTCCTTTGGTCATCTATATGCCCTGAAGTGAACAATCTTTTGTATCTACCTTACCTTTATAGTAATCACCACCATAGAAATACCTTGGAATACTCCCGAGTGAAAGCTATGTTGATAGACATGCACTTGTGGTTCATTCTGTGTGCCACCTTTGGTGTCAACATCATTCACACTTGCATGGTAGATTATAATTGAGACTTGCTTAACCTTCACCATCTTGACATACAAGACTACTTAGTACTCTACATTATATCCTCACTTTATCACATTGATCATCATCATGATCTTCTCAACTCATGGTTAATCATAAATGCTCATCCATGTAACCTCCACTATTTTTTTGCAAAGGCAAAGGAGATTATATTAAAACTTTGCAAAGTACATCCCCAAATTGCAAATAAAAAATCTAAAATAGAAAAAGTCTTCTTCCCCAATGGCATCCCTTGAACACTAGAGCCAAAGTAGAACCCTTATGCCAAATCTAACGACCAACACCAAAATGTTGGACATGCTAGAAGATAAAAAATGCTTCAGAACCAATCCAAATTAAATGCATATGAATTGATAAAAATTGATAGTTGCATCATCAGGAGCAGCATAGGATATAGATCCATCACCTTCCAACCTCGAATCTCTTTTCATGATGAACAACGATGAGATCAATGACAAGGAGTAGCTATCTTTGTTGGGGCGCCTAGAAGCATCCCTCCCCTTGTAGATAATGGCCACAACTTGGCAACCTATAGATGAAATTGATGCTTGCAATGGCGATCATATCGTGGCAACCATCGAAGTCATCATAGGAAACACAATACTAACAAAAAATATTCTAATTTTGCTAAAAGAGTTATTTAGTTAAACCATAGGAAACTAGAAATAATGTGGAAAATTAAAGAGATGGGTCCCCTCCCATTCTTATGCTCAGTAGATGCACCAAAGATGAATAAGGAGAGGAGCCCTAGAAGTAGAGGTGGCAGTAGCAGTGGTGAGTAGGAGGAGCAATCATAGTAGGCGGCTTATGAGACGACCTCCACTAATCACCAACTCACAATTGTCATGATCCTTGTCATCTCTTATTGATCCTTAACAAATGAGCTATTAATGGGTATCTTGATGACAAAACCCATCCTAACACTCTAACTCATGAAAATAGATAGTCCCTCATTAATGACCAAAACTCACCAAAGCACAAATGCTTGGGGCCTAGATCCTTTAGTGTCCTATTCAAAGCATGATGCAGTATATGCTTTTTTGGGATTTGCATGATCAATGTTTGTATATTGGTTGTTGTTAGCTAGACATCAAGTAGGGATCATCTCAAGAGTGTGTATCCATGGTAAACATGAGATCATATAACACCATGAGATCATTATTGGCCATCACCAAGGAACATGGATCTAACACCAACATTACTATTATGTCTTTGCAAGATGCTTCTATTGTTCCTATTGTCTCCACTATTGAGCTCTTAACACATGTTTGATAGGCCTTGACATTGACACTGTCACAAAAAGTGAGACAATAGTATATCCTCTCACCGATACTATGTTTGAGGGCCTCAACTCTAAGAAACTATATGTGCAGCCTGTTGCAAGCAGAGCATAGGATGGGGATAATACTTTTACAACAATGTGTAGGAGTATCTACATAAATGTCTAGCACATCACTATACTAGATGTCATGAACCAAGATGTCTTTGACAAGCTCCAAGCAGTAGTGGGGTCAACCATCACAAATGTTGCAGCTACGACTTTAGAGGAAAACGATAATGTTTTTAGCAATGTCTATCCAGATGCACACCAGATATTAAGAGTGTTACTTATAGACTCTATATATATACCCACCTAATGTGTTGGATTAGACAAGTTTGGAGTTATTTCCACAATGATTCTTGTTTGTTGATATTTCTTATTCTCAAATGGATAATTCCACAAGTGCACAAAATATCGATTCAATATTTCATCTAGGGTGTATTCCAATTATTGTATTTGAATCCTCAAGAAAAGCATATGGCTAAGATGATAGATGATGATATCATGAAGTAATAAGTTTACAAAAAATATTTGTACTCTAAGATGGGGGTAAATGATAATAACAAAGCAATGTAGAACAGGAACAATGAAGAAGCTATAAGATCAATGGTGTAGCTAGCGGGAGGGCAACAAGGAGAAGCCAAGAAATATAAGTAGATTGATAACACTTCATGGTATGGTCCAAACATTAGTAAAAGGATGGGAAGGGTTCATAGAGACAAACCACAAAGAACCATACACTATAGAACTAGCTTGAACGTGTGGAATACATAGGATGGATTGGATTGTCACCACCTGCCAACTACCACAAACTATTCATGGGCTAGCAACAAACATGATTAATAGAGTCTAAATTAACACCATGGTTACACTAACAACTTACTACTTAAACTGTAGATGGTTGTTAACATTGATAATAAGCCATCAATATATCTACATCTATGATTAAAATAGATAACCAAAATGGTATAATATGTTTTAATATAACAATTCCACGGTTTTGGTGATTTATTATTTTAAGAGGATTTAATGAGGAAACAGACAATGTGGCCCTACATGTTAGAACAAATCAGGTCCTCCATGACAAAACCGCTTAAAAGAGTCCCAAAACACCATAGAAGACATATCACTAAGATTCGACCTAGATGTTAGAGTAGTGTGGGGCTGGTGACCCCACTGTAGGGCGCTGGCCCAGTGGACCATCTGTTAGCCTCTCCTTTGAATGTCTGTTCTCCACCACCTCTAAGATTCAATCTACGCGCCATTGTTGAAGGTCAGTTTAGATCAAGGGTCGAAATGATGTGCTATCACCGATTCATGGACCCATAGGATGCCTGGTGCCCCTATAAAAGGATCCTCATACCTCCCTCAGAAGGCAATCAGATCTTGTCTCAACGCTCCTTGATCAAGTTAACAATCAAGAGAGGAATAGTCCTCCATGTTTAGATTTATCCTTTGTATATAGAAAATAGTGAGATAGAGAGTGTGGGAAGAGTTTCGAGGAAGTGCTGATCTATCGGTGCTCTCTCTACAACTTGTACTTTGGTGGATCTCGATTCTACCTGAATTTGCTTGAGACATATCTAGTAATTGATTTTTTGATCCAAGTAAGTATTGCATCTATATTGTTCATCAGGAACATGACTCTTTTGAGTGCTTTAATCCTTGTAACTCTTGCATTAAAGTAGTATCGTTAGTGTAAGCATGAAGCTTAGACTTCTAGCTACTCATGGATGCACCCTGCATTCTAGATTGGTGGTAGATCGTGAGGTTGATAGCCTCATTGAGTCCTTTGTAGTCCACCTTCTGTCTATAGGCCAAGTAGGTCTGGTTGTGATGGGAGTAGCATAGTCTATTTGTTATTTTCTTTAGAAATATCCCTTAGTTTAGTAGAATACATAACTTACCTAAGTTAGAAATAAAGAACCTTAGTAGTCCTCTCTATGCTCCGTTGATCCTTAGCCTTGTTCCTACCCCTAGTTAAGTTAGACTTAGTTAAACTCACATGTTTCCCTAAGTTTGATATCCTAGAATACTTCCGGTAAAAAGTGTTATGATCTCTTGAATAAAGTACCTAAGTAAAATAGAAAGTAATATTTTCAAATAGGGAAACCTTTACAAAATAAAATATAAATTAATATTTTCAAATAGGGAAACTTTTACAAAATAAGAAAGTTAGAAGAGCTATGCCAGACTCTGGAGACTTGTTCTAGATTCTGAGCAGAGCTTTACTCACTCTAATTCTCACTACTAGTTAACTACTAAAGAGTGGACTACTAGCTTGCTTCCTTAGATCTTCTATGTGATGGAGATGAAGATGATTTATAAAGTGGTGCAAAACCCCTACTTATAGTGTATATTAGATGAGGGGGTTATTTAAGGGCAAAGAAGAGGTAGTTATGCTAACAGGTGGGGCCAAACAACACCTATAGGGTCGATCAATCTTTGGTTTCACTACCTCACGATCCTGCACCTCTGATTGTTTCTCCAAGTTGGTGTATGAGCCTCCTATGTTGGCTAACTGCCATAGCTGGTTCCTGTTGATGGTAATTAAGAGCTATTTTGTCACCATCAAAATACCGTCAACATCCTCATATTCAAAGAAAAACAAGCATAACCTGAACATATTGTGCCACATAACTAGTTCCACATGTCCCATGACTATTTGATGCAGGTAATGACAAATGGGGACTTTTGGGAGCTAGTGGGCCCACTTAGGGGGTTAGTCGACCACCCTGTGGGGCCACTAGGCATCCCAAGCTCCCATGATCCAAGAATCACCCTCTAGATCACTATCTACCCCTTGGATCCAAGTGTGCCTCTTACCAACGGTCCAGATTCACATCACAAGGATCCATGGGCCCACATCAATGAAATCATCGTGACAAATCAACACAGAACAAGTATCCAACACATATGACAGGTGGGACCAGCAACCAAGAGACAAAGGTGGGACAAAGACCCCATAGGGGGGTCGACCGACCTATAGGTGGGCCCCACAGGCCCCCATTTGGTCCCTTACCAGTGGGCCACCACCTAGAAGGGGCAGAGGTGGGCCACATACCACTATATGTGGTCGGCTGACCTCAAGGTGGGACTCACAAGACCCCACTTGGTCCCTGACCAGTGGGCCACCATCTAGAAGGTGTAGAAGGGCCCACATGGCAGCATGGGTGGTCGACCGACCACCCATATGGCGGTTTCACCCCCCTCAACCGCCTCACTCACTCCCACATGGTGTAAATCACCACCATCTATCATATGACGGTTCTTAAGTTGGTTGGATCCAACGGTGGCTGATGAAGGTGACGCGGATCGCTGACGTGGCACCGAAGTAGCCCCTACTCCACCTCTAGCTATAAATAGACCCCTAGAGCTCCTTTCTCATTTCATGCCTCATTGGAGAAACACTACTCCTTAGTCTCTTAGCGGAGCTCTCTAGTAGTGCTATGCTGGTTGGAGGAGAGTGAAGGAAGTCTTCTGGAGAAAGCCCCGGGCCTGTCGGGAATCTTCTCCGGAGTTCTTCTAACTGGACCGCGAGTCTCTTGTAAGTTCAGCACTTGTAAGTGACTTCTTCTGAGTTCTTTATAGTATTCAGTATTCTAAATCTGGTTTAGCTGTTATACAACTTTTCATGCTTGATCATCGCTTTGCTCTGAGTGAAGTGCTTTAATCTTAGGCCAAGGTTAAAGTAGTAAGAATAGTGTAGAAGTGTTGTCTAAACTAGATCTTACCTTTGTAAACCGCTTGTCGCGTGGATTATTTGTGGTAGCTAGTGGAAGGTGACAGCTCTATCTAGTTGTTAAATCGCACCACGCGTGTCAGACAAGTTCTTAAAAGGTAGGGCTTCAATACAACTTTACGGCGCGGTACGGTTAGAGTTTTGCCCTCTTTCTGATCTATCCCGTCGCCCTCTGCAAGGGAAGGGCTGATAAAGCCAGTATAACCAGCTATACCTTATTAGATATCTTAGCTATATCGAACCTCTCAACCCAGTTATCATAGTCTCCCTTGATCCATCATAGGACATACTCATATTTCTAGTTAACTCACTTCTCGTTCCCTGTGGAAAAATACGATACCTGGAATACTCCCGGTGAAAACTACACTTGACAATCGTACGCTTGCGGTCCTTTTCCGTTTGCCACCTTTGGTGTCAACAAGCTTTCTGGCGCCGTTGCCGGGGAACGGTAGTTGTTTTAACTAGTATCCTTTGGTCCTATTTTATCTTTGTTTGAATTCATCATTTCCACTCCACATACACATATGGATCAAACCCCACTTTTCGAATATGGTGCTCCAACGGGCGCTAGCTTGGAGCCACCTAAATCATCTTAGGCCGTTTTTGCCGTTCGTTATGAGCTTCGCCCGAGTCTCATAGCGATGGTTCAGGAAAAACCGTTTTCTGGGGACGAAGACGAGAATCCCTATACTCATATACGTGACTTTGAACAACTATGTTCATGTGTCCACATTCACGGGATGAGGCCAGGTACCCTTAAGTGGAAGCTATTTCCGTTCTCTTTAACAGGAATAGCCAAACGATGGTACGCTCGCCACGTAAATGATGTAAAAGGAAACTGGGAAAAATTGATGCCTAAATTCTGTTTAGCATTCTTTCCTATTCCTTGTGTCATTCGTCTTCGAAAAGAGGTCATCAACTTCTCACAAAAAGAGAAGGAGCCTCTAGGAGAAGCATGGGCCCGTCTAACAGATCTAGTATCTTTAGGACCTGATCTTGCTATAACCGAGCCTACATTGTTACAACACTTTTATGATGGTCTTAGTAGAGATTCTGTGCAACTAGTTGACATATCTTCCGGGGGAGCCTTCCTGTGTTTACCCGTTAGTGCAGGGAAGAGTCTTCTCACGAAGATTCTTGATAACACCCCTATACTGACGTATATTATGAAGAACCCGCGGAAGAAGAAAAACCAGCCCCCAGAATAGAAACAACATCGATAGCCGAAATTCTTCCTTCTACATCACAGAATCCGGCCATTTAACCTAAATCACCAAGGGAAGAAGAAATTCATCCCTTGGAATTCCCCCTTGATATCGAGGCTGATTTTTTTCCGATTTTGGAAATGCCTTGAATCAATCTGTGCAAAAGAAGTCGTTTGCTCGAAAAGCTCCGAACCTTCATATTCCTAGTCGCATAGATGACTCCTATCTCCAGGAGACGGTTCAAGAGCTAGCTTCTATCATGAGCAATGAGTGGTTAGAAGAGGCCGAATCTTCATTCGAGCCAATTTGAATTCTTTCTTCCTCTACAACCATTCCTTGTCAAATCAATAGAGCAAAGTTAGACTCTCTTTACGATCCCACCGTAGGAGCAAGTATTATGTCTAAATCTTTAGCTAATGCTCTCCTAGGCGAAGTAACTCTAACTCCAACAAACAAGTTCTTGAAGCTCCCTTCATGACAATTGATTGAGAGTTGTGGGATCGCACAAACCATTCCTGTGCTAATTAACAAAGTCAATATCCTCTTAAATTTCTTCATATTTGATACAGAGGAATTTGGCTTGTTAATTGGGAATCCACTCATGAGATTCCTTGATGGATCTCTTGATGGAAGCCTTAAGGGTTATCTCGGGAGTAACATCAAACTCTCGATTCCGCTTAACAATTCTATGAACACTATGACGGAATCGCTCCCAGAATCTAACCCCATAGAGGAAGTGATGGTTGCATCTCTTCTAGAATCATCTCATCCTAATCTAGAAGAAGAAGCTGAAGATTTCATCCAGGAAGAAGACGATCTAGAAGAACCCATAGAACTGGAGAAATCCGAGCCCCCGTCTAAGCCCTCTATAGAACTTAAACCCCTTCCAGCTGGTTTAAAGTATGCCTTTCTAAATGACGATCGTGAGGCTCCTGTGATCATCAGTGACAAACTCTCTCCTGAAGAGTCCTTCAAACTCCTCACCGTCTTAGAAAAGCATCAGTCAATCTTAGGCTATTCTCTTCAAGATCTCAAGGGCATTAGTCTCGCTCTTTGCACACATCGCATCCCCATAGAACCTGAGGCCCTTCCATCTGGAGAACTTCAGCGTAGACTAAATAATGCGATGAGAGAAGTAGTAAAGAAGGAAGTCTTGAAACTCTTGCACGCGGGGATCATCTACCCCGTTCCTCATAGTGAATGGGTTAGCCCTGTGCAAGTTGTGCCTAAGAAGGGAGGTATGACGATCGTTCGAAATGACAAGAACGAGTTGATTCCTCAACGAACCGTCACGGGTTGGAGAATGTGTATAGATTACCAAAAACTTAACAAGGCCACAAAGAAAGATCATTTTCTGTTACCCTTCATCGATGAGATGTGGGAACGGCTTGCAAAGCATTCTTTCTTTTGTTTCCTTGATGGTTATTCGGGATATCATCAAATACCAATCCACCCCGATGATCAAAGTAAGACCATCTTCACATGCCCCTATGGAACATATGCATATAGGCGAATGTCTTTCGACCTGTGCAATGCTCCTGCTTCTTTCCAGAGGTGCATGATGTCCATTTTTCCGATATGATCGAAGAAATCATGGAAGTTTTCATGGACGACTTCTCCGTCTATGGAAAGACTTTTGATGATTGCCTTGAGAATCTGGATAGAGTCTTATAGAGATGTGAAGAAAAGCACTTAGTCCTGAACTGGGAGAAATGCCACTTCATGGTTCGTGAAGGCATAGTGCTAGGACATAGAGTGTCCGAACGTGGGATAGAAGTGGATAGAGCTAGGATAGAAGTTATAGAACAAATTCCACCTCCCACGAATGTTAAGGGAATTCGTAGCTTCCTGGGCACACATGCTTCTATAGGTGATTTATCAAAGATTTCTCTCAAACTGTCCGTCGTTTAATAAACCTGCTAGCCAAGGATGCGCCCTTTGACTTCAATGATGAGTGCTTAGATTCTTTCTACATCCTCAAGAAAGCACTTATCTCAGCTCCAATCATTCAATCCCCTGATTGGAAGCTCCCCTTTGAAATAATGTGTGATGCTAGTGATTATGCTGTCGGTGCGGTGTTAGGCCAAACCAAAGATAAGAAGCATCATGCTATTTCATACGCCAGCAAAACCTTGACAGGGCCATAGCTAAACTATGCAACAACTGAGAAAGAGCTGCTGGCCATGGTGTTTGCTATAGACAAGTTCAGATCTTACTTAGTAGGAGCAAAAGTTATTGTCTACACAGATCATGCTGCTCTTAAGTACTTGCTCACTAAGAAAGATGCTAAACCCCATTTAATAAGATGGATCTTTCTACTCCAAGAATTTGATCTTGAGATAAAAGATAAAAAGGGAGTAGAGAATTCTGTTGCCGATCATTTGTCTAGAATACTGTTGACACCGTTTTTTGGCACGTGTCAAATGAATCAAGACTTGTGGCTGATTTCTGTCGGCATCGGAAAAGTATCAGTTGAATCTGCCGATAAGAGAGGATGCTGCCAGAAAGATAAGTTGTTACCGAAGGAGGCTGGATGATCCTTGCCGACAAGGGTTAATTGGTGAAGTCAAGTCGCCTGAGCTGTAAAGTTGTTAATACCGGTTGCCGATGAGGAGATGTTGCCGATTGCCGATGAGGGGATGTTGTCGATTGCCGATGAGGAGATGTGCCGATTGCCGATGAGGGGATGTTGCCGATGCCGATGGGCATGGGGTGCCGATGAGCACAGGGTGACTTAGCGCTTGATGTCAGCAGAAGATTACCGGTGGCCAGAGAAGGAAGTCGCGGATTGGAGGGATCTGCCGATGGAAAGTTTCCATCGAAGGAGAGACATAAGGAAACTGGTGATTTTATACCAGTATTATTATTATAGCAGTTTGAGTCCGACTCTTGCATGAGTCGTTTGTTTTCCTTTAAAATAGGCGTGTTTGTTTAGGAAAATAATGTTGTTATTTTAGATCCGACTCCTGCGCGAGTCAGTTTCCTTAAAGTTAGGGGTTTGTTTTAGGGAAGGGTACGAGTCGTGTCTCTGTACAACTCTCCATGTGGGAGTATAAATATGTGCCCAAGGGCTGCATGTAAAATGATCAATCCAATATCAAACAAACCAATTTTATTCTTATTCTACTTTTTATCGCAATTTATCTTTATTGCATCAGTTATAGATTATCAACGAGTTCTTCAAGCTTCGACGGGCTGCATCAGCTTGATCTCCGTCAAATCCTTGTAAGTTCCGCGTGGGAGTACCTCTGAGCTTTGACATCCGGGGTAAGTTCCGCTATGGAGGAGTACAAGCGGTTGTATCTCAAATCCTTCAGCCTAAACAGAATCGGCGAAGCCGTCCAGAAGCAAGATCCGCTGTCGCCGCGACAGATCACTGTTAAATAATGTATTGATTAGCCAATCCAATGTATTGATTAGCCAATCCAATGTACTGTCCGATACTGTATGCAATGCTGTTAAGCAAACGTTCAAGGGAGGACAGGCACCATATTATGTTGGTCCAGAGTATCGTCAGCTCGGATCAGCATCTGTTACGATTCCATCGGCGGTTCCAAGGGTGCCCGCACCAGTTATGAGCCGATCTGCCGATGAGATCGCGCCACCAAGATTGAGCCCAGCAAGTATCACTCAGGCAAGTACAAATCTGGTGGTTTCAACAATGTCTGGACCCGTGATCCAGAATCAGCCGACTTCTGCCAACTGGTGGGGATATGGTATGTCTCCAAGTCCATCTGCTGATTCCAGATTGGTTCAAGATAACCATACAGGGTGGGAGATTCCCATAGCATCGGCAACACCTGTACAACCGATGGCTCCAGTGATGCATTATGCTATGTCTTCTCCGACGATGCAGGTGCCAACAGGGAATCTTCAAATGGCAATACCCAGAATACCTTACGCCCAACCATCGGCAAATCAGTTGCCGATACGACAAGGCCCAGTAGTTGCAAGTCAACCTATGGCGGCAATGACACTTCAGACCGGAACACCTGCTAGCCAAGGTAGCTATGCTCTTAGTTACCCGGCGCCACAAGAGCGACAGACGTCAGCTGGCTATCAGCCATCGGCAAATTCTTGGCCGATGCAACAAGGCATGTCGAGTGTCAATCAGGCTGCATCGGCAATGACTGCTCAACCTATGGTACCCGCCAATCAAAGCTATCATCAAAGGGTACAAGGGTTGCAAGAGTCAGCTGGTTATCAGCCATCGGTAAGTCACGTGCCAATGACACCTAATGCAAGTTGGATCGGTCAATTACCGATTCAACAGCAAGTTGTGCAGCCTAAGCACCAAGTGGCGAGAGCTCCGTAGTGTCATCCGGCAAATTTTCAGAATGAGATATCGGTGCATCAGCCGGTAAATACTGCACCCCAATACTCACAAATGAATGAGTACAATGAGACATCGGTACAGCAACCGATGAATGTAATGCCACAACGCAACCCGGTAACTATGCAAAATTGCCCATCGGCAACACAGCCGATGCGTAGTGTTCTAATGACTGGTACTGTTCACGCACCAATCACTTCAAGTACTTTGACGTCAAGACCTAAAGAAGTACATCAAGCTGCTCAGCCAGTGGACGTTCAGAGTTGCCCATCGGTTAATCAGCCGATGCATAATATTCAACAGATTGGTGCTGATGTGTTGGTTGCTCCGGCCTGTTCACCACAAAGATATAAAGAGGTGCATCAACCTTCTCGATTAGTTAATAAGTCTGTGCATCGGCAAGATCCAGACACAAAGGTGTTTTCGACCGAGAAAGTGGAAGCTTCAGATTCGGACGAAGAACCAAGTATCAGCGTCCCTGAATTGGAGAAGTTCACCTTTGATATCATAGAGGTCGATCGAGATGTTAAATCATTCGAGCCCGAAAAGACTTGGAGCGCAAAGGTGCTCTTCGTTGGACAAGGGGATTCCGAGTCTGATGAGGAGGTGGATATCGGCACTGTTGAATGGGTAAAAGATAAAGAGCCGGTACCTTGTCCGCTCGACCGGAAGAAGACTGAAAAATTCACTTTCGATGTAACTAAGGCCGATAGGATATTTGACCTATTGCTTCAAGAAGGGCGAATTAAGCTAGCCCCTGATCAAGTAATTCCATCAGCCGAAGAGCTCAAGAAGATCGGGTACTGTAAATGGCACAATGCAACGTCGCACAGTACCAATGACTGTAAGGTGTTCAGGCAGCAATTGCAGTCAGAGATTGACTTTGGACAAATCAAGTTTGAAAATTCTAAAGTCCAGAAACCGATGGAGATTGATCAACATCCGTTTCCCAATAATATGGTAGAAACCGGTGGAAAGACTAAGGTACTAACATCGGAAGCGGCCAGGGAAAGTGCATCGGTAGATCCTGATCATCAAGTGGCTGAACGTGATGTAGAAAAGTTTGCCGATGACAGGAAAGGCAAGAGGGTTGCCGATGATGGTAGCAGTGCCAGAAGGGCTCCTGGTGTTGTAATCACACACAAACAACCAAGGCAGGAGTATCGGCAATCGCAAAAAGAGCGATATCGGCAAGAAGAAGAAGAACATCAAGAATGACTTCGGCAGAAGGATCACTGGAGGTATCCCTTCTTCGTTCACTATTGGGAAGAAGGCATTAAGCTACCTACTGCCGATAATTTTCCTGAGTGCAATGGGTATTACTCTACCGATCGGTCAGGAAAGAAGCCTCGCTTCAACGATCGGATATCCATGCATGCCAGGCCGCTCAGGAAAAAGAGGTCGGCGCATGACCGACTGGGGGGCAAGCTCAGTGCCCATGACAGGCTTGGTAAACGTGTTGATCAAGAGGAGCTTGAAGAGATGGCCAATGCAAGAGTGCCTGACGAAGAAATATTCTCCAGAGATCCCAACATCGGGAGAAGTACCGATGCAAGCAGTGGAAAGCAGCACCAGCCTGTCTGGAAAACCAAGCTTCCTCAGTGGTGCCCTAAGGGTTTGACGAAGACTCAGAAAAGGAGGATTCAGCGCGAACGCCGAAATGACTTGTATGAAAACGAGGAGCTTTCAAGGGAGAAGCAGTGGAGGCCAAAGCGCAAGGATAGGGATCCATCGGCAGAAATCAATATGGTCATCATGTTGCCGATGGAGTTCATGGCACCTATCAGCGATGATGAGGAGGCTGCGGAGATGGCACAACTGGTGCTGGATCCGATGACGGCTGTATTCGAAAAACCTGCTGATGATGAAAGGCAGCACCTAAAGGCTTTGTTCGTTAAAGGAAAAGTGGATGGACAGCCTATGACAAAGATGCTGGTAGATGGCGGTGCATCGATCAATATAATGCCATATGTCGTGTTCAAAAAACTTGGGAAGGGCGACCAAGACTTAGTCAAGACCGACATGAAGCTCAAGGATTTCGAAGGCAACGTGTCGACAGCTATGGGAGCCGTATGTGTTGAACTGACCATCGGTAGCAAAACTTTGCCGACAACATTTTTTGTAATCAGTAGCAAAGGCACCTACAACTTGCTCCTCGGAAGGGATTGGATCCGTGCCAATTGTTGTATTCTTTCTACCATGCATCAGAGCCTGGTGCAGTGGATCGGAGACAAGATTGAAGTCGTCCGCAACGAGGCTCCATCAGTTGTCGCATCGGCAGAATCGGAAACTTATGAGCAGACCAGGTGCATATCCGGTGAAGCTTGGGACAAAGAGTTCCTTAAAGTTGCCGATTACCGCATCAAACCGATCCAAGTAGTCGGTCCTGAAGAAGAGTTTTAATGGATCGTTTCGCTGACGATGGAAAATTGGGGCAGGGCTTCACGTCCGCCGATGATTTACTCGAGGTCGACATCGGCGATGGTAGTAAACCTAGGCCTACTTTTATTAGTGTTAAGTTAGATTCCCAATGTAAACAACAGTTAACCGATTTATTGAGAGAAAATAAAGATTGTTTTGCTTGGGATTATACAGAGATGCCTGGTTTAGACCGATCGATAGATGAACATCGGTTACCCATTAAGTCTGGTTTCCAACCACATCGGTAACCTACGCGCCGATGCAATCCTACTATTCTACCCGACATCAAGGCTGAGATTACAAAGTTAATCGAGTCTGGATTCATTCGGCAATGTCGATATGCCGAATGGATTTCTAATGTGGTTCCTGTGTATAAAAAGAATGGAGAACTTCGTGTTTGTATTGATTTTAGGAATCTCAACAAGGCTACGCCGATGGATGGCTATCCGATGCCTGTTGCCGATCTGCTGATCGATGCTGCTGCTGGACATCAAATCATTAGCTTCATGGATGGCAATGCTGGATATAATCAAATATTCATGGCTGAAGAAGATATATCTAAGACTGCTTTCAGATGTCCAGGTCACGTCGGTTTATTTTAGTGGGTTGTCATGATTTTTGGCTTGAAGAATGCCGGTGCTACTTATCAAAGAGCAATGAATTTCATCTTTCATAAGTATATCAACACGATAGTTGAAATCTACATTGATGATATAGTGGTTAAGTCTGGAATTTTCGGGAAGCATCTTGTCGATTTGCGAAAAATATTGGAGTGCACAAGGGAGCATGGGTTGAAGATGAATCCTAACAAGTGTGCATTTGGTGTATAAGCAGGACAGTTTCTGGGCTTTATGGTGCATCAAAGAGGCATCGAGATCAGCAGAAAATCTATTAATGCAATTAACAAAGTGGTTGCTCCTACAAACAAGACTGAGCTGGAATCTTTGATCGACAAGATTAATTTCATCAGAAGGTTTATATCTAACTTGTCTGGTAAGATTAAGTCTTTTAGCCCATTGTTAAAGTTGAAAGCCGATCAAGAGTTTACATGGAAAGAAGAACAACAGTTAGCCTTGGAGGAGATCAAGAGATATTTGGTGAACCCTCTAGTCTTGGTTCCACCTCAACACGGGAAGCCTTTCAGGTTATATTTGTCTGCCGATGACGGTGTTATCGGGTCATCCCTAATTCAAGAATTTGAAGGGAAGGAACGTGTAATATATTATCTGAGCAGAAGGTTGGTGGATGCTGAAACCAGGTATTCGGCCATAGAGAGATTATGCTTATGTCTATATTTCTCTTGCATTAAATTGAGACATTATTTATTGTCGGCTGAATGCATGGTTATCTGCAAAGATGATGTGGTTAAGTACATGCTGTCAATGCCGATATTAAGTGGACGAGTCGGTAAGTGGATTTTGGCACTTTCAAAGTTTGACCTAAGGTATGAATCGGCTAAAGCAGTTAAAGGTCAGGTGATGACCGATTTTGTTACTCAGCATTGCAATATGGTAAGTTCTGTAGAGATTGCTCCTTGGACTTTATTCTTTGATGGGTCTATGTGCAAGGATGGAGCAGGTATCGGTATTCTCTTGGTTTCACCCCGAGGACGGAAGATTGAAATTTCGTTGCCGATTGTTGCTACTTCAACAAACAATCAGGTTGAATACCAGACTTTACTTAAGGGGTTGGAATTACTCAGGGAAGTGCATGCCGATGCTGTTGAAATCTTCGGTGACTCTATGTTGGTGATCAACCAGTTGATTGGGACGTATGAATGCCGAAGTGAAGCTTTGATTGCAGCCCATGAGAGGTGCTTGCAATTATTAAAAGAGTTCAAAGAATACCACTGCCTTGAACATATTCCTAGATTGCATAATGAAGAGGCTAATCGGTTAGCATAGAATGCCTCAGGGTATCAGCCGATTCAAGAAATCATGACATCGGTAACTGGTGCCGATGACTGGAAAAAGGAGATTGCCGATTACCTAAGAGATCCATCTAAGAAAGTTGAAAGGCGTCTAAGATTCCAAGCCACCAAGTATGTACTCCTTGACAACGAATTGTATTATCGGACGATTGATGGAGTTTTGCTTAGGTGTCTTGGGAAAGAGGAGTCAAAAGAATTGATGGGAGAGATCCATGAAGGTGTGTGTGGAGCACATCAATCTACATTCAAGATGAAGTGGATGATTAGGCGGAATGGATATTATTGGCCGACAATCCTTGAAGATTGCTTCAACTATTTCAAGGGGTGCCAGGATTGTCAGAAGTTTGGAAATGTACAGAGGGCACCCGCATCGGCAATGAATCCTATAATCAAGCCTTGGCCGTTTAGAGGATGGGCTATTGATCTCATCGGACAAATTTATCCGCCATCGAGTAAAGGGCATAAGTTTATACTTGTTGCTACCGATTACTTCACTAAATGGGTTGAGGCAATTCCTTTGAAGAAGGTGACATCGACAAACATGGTGGATTTTGTTAAAGAACATATTGTTTACTGATTTGGTATTCCTCAAACTATTACTACCGATCAAGGAACCATGTTCACATCGGGAGAGTTTGATGAATTTGCTGCTAGTATGGGGTTCAAGGTGTTAAACTCTTCTCCTTATTATGCCCAGGCTAATGGTCAGGCTGAAGCAACTAATAAGGGAGTTATTAAACTTATCAAACGCAAGATTGAAGAGAACCCTAGAAGATGGCACGTGGTGTTGAACGAAGCCTTGTGGTCATATCGGATGGCTTGTCATGGTGCAACCAAAGTCTCGCCGTATCAGTTGGTTTATGGACACGATGCTGTCCTGCCGTGGGAAATTAAAACTGGCTCTAGGCGATTATCTTTTCAAGATCAATTGACGACCGATGATTATGTTACTCTGATGAAAAATGAGTTAGAAGATTTAGTAGGTCATCGGTTGAGGGCATTGATCAGCATTGAAGAAAATAAGAAAAGGGTTGCCAGATGGTATGACAAGAAAGTAAAGGTAAAGGAATTTGCCGATGGTGATTTGGTTTGGAAGTTGATTTTACCGATCGGGACTAAGAGTTCTAAATTTGGAAAGTGGTCTCCTAATTGGGAAGGTCCTTATCGGATAAAGCAGTCTGCTCCTGATAATGCCTACATTTTGGAAACTCTCGAAGGAGTTGTATTCTCTAGAGCGATCAACGGTAAATACTTAAAGAAATATTACCCTAGCATATGGGTAGACGCATAGTGCTTAGTTGAATGCCGATGAAAGAAAATTATATAAGCATCAGTAGAAATGTATTGACATTATATTACAGGGGCCAAAATCAAGTATCAATATTACATTTGCCGATACAGTGAATAAATTACAGCAGGGATTGGATGGTTGATATCGCACGCAGGCGAGTTTGCTCTATCTCATCCATCTCCTTGGCGTCGGCATTGGCAGAGCCCTCGACTGGCTTTATCTTCTTCTTCAGTAGGATGGCTTGTCGGGCATTCTGGTTTCTTTCTTGCCGCAGAACCCTGATGGTGTCGGACAAATGGGCTTTCTGCTGATTGGCTATGTTCAGGGCTTCCTCAACCCTTTGTAACTCAGCCAATAGCTCCTCCTTCTTTGCCGATAGTTGAGTGATTTCCTGATCAAGATTGGCGCTGGAGACTTCTACTTGGCCGATGCTCTTGTGCTTTTCATCGGCAATACTTTTAAACTTGAGCTTCTCTTCCTCAGTCTTGGATTGGGCAGCCCTATCGGCAATGCGACGGGAGAGCCTATGGTATTGAATCTGCTTGCTATCGAGGAAGGTCGCCTGGAAAAGAGTTTCTTCCGCGTCGGCAGGGAGGTGGCCTTGGATATCCTTGAAAGCTATCCTTGCTGCGGTTGAGTCCTAGATGAGCTAGGATGTGTCTTGTTGCAGCAAGGAAAGCAGTGCTTTGAGCTTGGACTTGACCTCTGCCGATAGAGCTGGAATAGAGCTTTCTTTCTCTTCGTCCTCATCGGGAATGTCGATGGCGAAGGAGAATAAGCTGTCTGCTCAAACGGGGCCTTCTTGGTGCTCCTCCTCATCCTGGGGGTTGATGCCGAAGGAAAAGAGGCTATCTGGAGAATCTTGGGCCTGAAAAAGAAGAAGTTAAATGTGCCAATCATAAGGTTGTACTATGGATTTTTAGGTAGCCGACTTACCATCTTAAAGAGAATCTCTTGCCGAGGACTTGGTATGTTGGATGGTCCGGCTTCATCCTGGAGATCGGCAGCAGTTGCCGATGACTGAGCCTCTGCTGGGGAAGCAGTTGACGCCGCTGGTGCTGGTGGCGTTGTTGCTGGCGCTGTAGTGGCTGGTTCTTGTGGCGGTGACGCCGTTCCTTCATCGGGGATTTCGGCTGGTGGTGCCGATGCCGATGTTGCCTCCGCTGCTGCGGCAGGTGGAGTTGTCTCCTGATCAGGGACGTCGTCCAGCGGGTGATCAGGAATGGGAGTCGATGATGGCGCATTGGCGTGTTGGCGATGCGACTGGAGTTGATGGTGAAGATGGAGTGGCCAATCTCAGACGCCTTTTCTTCCTTGGCGCGGCGGCAGGAGATCCGACTCATTTCGATGAAGACTGGGGGGCATCGGCAGCAGGACTTGGAGATGCTTGAGTGCTTGGAGCAGCCGCCGATGACCTCATTGTCTGAAAATATTAGTATAAGTTATATAAAGTAACTTGTTGCCGATGAAACAGTATGTAATCGGTATGAGTGAAGATGAGTTTACTGCAAAAACCCGCGTCAGGGCAGCAGTAGCGGCCGATGTAGCCTTGGTTTTTGCAGGTGTCAGTGTGGGTACCTGCTGAGGGGTGAAGGCAGCTAGCGTGGGGGCCTTATTGCCAATGAGTGAGATGGGATTCATTATCCGGAGATTAAAGGGCTTGCCACTCCTGCTCATCGGGGGAATCGGATCGTCAACCTGTCGAGTATAAAGGAGTCAGATGCCGATGATAAGAATAAAGTAGTGAAGAATGCATCGGAATGAAACTTACCGCATCATCGGGAATGACGTGATCGACGTCGATTATATTCTGATAGTAGTGCGATGACTTGGCAAACAGTTGATACCTCCATTCTTGCCACCAAGACTTGTACTCATTTGTGATAAAGGAGGTTGGTGACTAGGAAGACAGATCAATGTCTAACATATCGGCATTAGGAGGGAGATTAACAACTTTGTTCCAGTCTATAGCACTGGAGATAGTCTGCCTGGGCTTCACCACCTTGGAGTAGCAAAGCTTGATCGGCAGTTGGCCAAATGCCAGTTGTCTTGCCGCTGCCGATGGGTAGTAGAACTTGTAGGATGGAGGGGTATTCTTCCCAGTTCCGAAGATATTGACTGGGATAGCGCGGGGAACAATATTGGCCTTCATGATTACTTGATTTTGAGGCACATTCCCATCGGTGAGATTGAACAGCAGCGGAAACTGGTTGTTCTCATCAACGTATGGACACCAGAGGCGTTCTGAGGCAGGGATTCCGTTGTAAAATTTCTGGAAGAATAAGCCGAACTGTTCTGCATCGGCATCGTTCCCTGGCAACACTATGATGGCCTCTCCGACGTTGAGTGGAGGGCGAGTTGCCGATTCATCATCCCTACATTTGTAATCTTCCGATATGTCTCTCGGGAATTGTTGGGCGAACAAGTCAAACTGAAGGGTTTTGTACATCTGTGCATTCAGCCACATGTTGACAAACCACCAAGGACCCCCGAGGTTGCCGATGGACTCGCCTAGCAGTAACTTCTTGGCTACTTGGTGTAGAAGGCGGTATACCGATCCAAGAAGATATCTCCCTAGGGGAAGTCTCGTTCCATCGGCAAGGAGTTCAGCTGCCGGAAGATGCATGGTAGTGGGTCCAACTGCTCTGCCGCAAAAGATGAATTTTTCCAGCCACATATTCAGAAACGTGGCATGCTCCCTCTGGTTTACCGATCCTGTCTTCTGGTACTCATGGATGTAGCCTGTCCAGCCGCCGATGTTCCGAGTGTTCACTTTGTACTCGGCTTTTCTGTTGAACAGAGTAAAAGTGTCGGCAGAAGAGACGTCCAGGCTGGTCAACATGTGAACATCAGCAAGGGTTGGGGTGGCTGGTCCGTGTCGGAAAAGGAAAGCGTTCATGGTGTCAGACCAGAAATAGGAGGCAACTATCAGCATGTTCTCGTTTTTCTCCATATCGGCAATGGAGAGCCTAATGCACTGATCTAAGTTGCGTTCTTGCCAATAGACTTGTTGCGTCCTAGCAACCCTAAGGTACCAGTTCTTCCATCCTTTGGTGGGTTTGGGCCATGAACGGAACGCATCTTTCCATAACCCTAAACCGAAAAATTCAGATCTAAAGGGTATGCGGTTGGTTTCTGCATTGATTATGTAGCTGGGATCAGGATTGCCCATTGGACCTAGACAACTGAAGTTGGACTGGGCAAGGGGGATCACTACCTTCTTGTACAGTTCCTAGGGTTCGAAAAGAAAAGAAGAAATCAAAGAAGGAAAGGGGAAAGATTCTGGATTCATGCGTGAAAAGAATTAGCAGAGGATTGGATGAGGAGGAAGGTGGACTTACCTTAGGGATGTCGACTTGGATCGCCATTGGAGCAGAAGGAGTTCTTGCGGTTCGTCCTTGGATTGGAGAAGACACTGTTGCTTGAACTCGAGTTCTTCGGAGGCGCTGGAGGTTGAAGACGAAGGCAGGTGTGAAAGTAAAAGTGAACTTGGGGTAAAAAGGCAGATTGGATCCTGGTAACTTTTATAAGCTTAGCCAGGGGTATTTTGGGATTTCGGTTCACACTGTGCAGGAATGTGGAGAGGCCTGCGGTGGATGTGCGCGATAATCAAGGAGATTTGCAACTGTTTGTGCTATAATCGAGGGATTTTATTATTAAATTGCGGTTCTGCGCGCGGAGATCGAGGAAGTTGTGCAGTTATCTAGGAGGTAACGGCTACAGTAGAGAGAATTTCGGCGCGTAAAGTATTATACACTCCGAAACTGGGGGGCATGTGTTGACACCGTTTTTTGGCACGTGTCAAATGAATCAAGACTTGTGGCTGATTTCTGTCGGCATCGGAAAAGTATCAGTTGAATCTGCCGATAAGAGAGGATGCTGCCAGAAAGATAAGTTGTTACCGAAGGAGGCTGGATGATCCTTGCCGACAAGGGTTAATTGGTGAAGTCAAGTCGCCTGAGCTGTAAAGTTGTTAATACCGGTTGCCGATGAGGAGATGTTGTCGATTGCCGATGAGGGGATGTTGTCGATTGCCGATGAGGAGATGTGTCGATTGCCGATGAGGGGATGTTGCCGATGCCGATGGGCATGGGGTGCCGATGAGCACAGGGTGACTTAGCGCTTGATGTCAGCAGAAGATTACCGGTGGCCAGAGAAGGAAGTCGCGGATTGGAGGGATCTGCCGATGGAAAGTTTCCATCGAAGGAGAGACATAAGGAAACTGGTGATTTTATACCAGTATTATTATTATAGCAGTTTGAGTCCGACTCTTGCATGAGTCGTTTGTTTTCCTTTAAAATAGGCGTGTTTGTTTAGGAAAATAATGTTGTTATTTCAGATCCGACTCCTGCGCGAGTCAGTTTCCTTAAAGTTAGGGGTTTGTTTTAGGAAAGGGTACGAGTCGTGTCTCTGTACAACTCTCCATGTGGGAGTATAAATATGTGCCCAAGGGCTGCATGTAAAATGATCAATCCAATATCAAACAAACCAATTTTATTCTTATTCTACTTTTTATCGCAATTTATCTTTATTGCATCAGTTATAGATTATCAACGAGTTCTTCAAGCTTCGACGGGCTGCATCAGCTTGATCTCCGTCAAATCCTTGTAAGTTCCGCGTGGGAGTACCTCTGAGCTTTGGCATCCGGGCGCATCGCTGTTGCCTCGTTCAACTCTGCTCTAGTTATCCTGATCAAGCCTCAATCCTAGCATCCGGGCGCATCGCCGTTGTCTGGATTGGATCTTGTTCTAGTTATCGTCCTTGTCGATTAACTGGTCAAATCGACTGGCACGCCTCCGGATATCGAATTTCGGGTATAAGCCCGAGGTGTTCGCAGATCCTGACGCTTTTTGTGTCAACAAATACAATTCAAAGAAGCACATAATTTTCCCATCGACGATTTCCTCAGAGATGACACACTCCTCAAGGTAACAGACTCCAATCCCTAGTATGCAAACATAGTCAACTTTGTGGTTGCAGACTACGTCCCACCAGGGGCAGATGTAAAGAAACTAGTTTAGGAGAGTCGAGTGCATCTCTGGGATGAGCCATACCTCTATAGAGTATGAAATGATGGATTGCTAAGAAGATGCGTACCTATGGAGGAGGCAATCAAGATTATGGAAAGATGCCATGGAGCAGAATACGGAGGTCATTATGGAGCATTCAGAACTCATGCTAAGATTTGGCAGAGTGCATTCTTCTGGCCAACCATGTACAAGGACACCCATGACTATGTCAAAAGATGTGCAAGATGCCAGAATCACGGGAACATCAATGCCCGTGATGCCATGCCACTCACCAACAACCTACAAGTCGAGCTCTTTGATGTATGGGGCATCGACTACATGGGGCCCTATCCTCCATCGAAAGGGTATGAGTATATCTTAGTAGCGGTGGACTATGTGTCCAAGTGGGTAGAAGCATTACCCTGCCGCAAAGCTGATGCAGCCAATTCGAAGAGAATGTTCCATGAAGTGATATTCCCCAGATTTGGAACCCCAAAGTTAGTCATAAGTGACGGGGGATCTCACTTCATTGACAAAGGCTTCCGCCAGTTCCTCACCAATCAAGGGATCCGGCACAATGTTGCTACTCCATACCATCCTCAAACAAGTGGTCAAGTAGAAACATCCAACAAACAAATCAAGAACATTCTGCAGAAGACAGTGGAGGAGATGGGTACGGCTTGGAACCATAAGCTACCAGAGGCACTTTGGGCATATCGGACTGCATACAAGACCCCAATTGGTATGACACCATACCAACTTGTATACGAGAAGACATGTCATTTTCCTGTGGAATTAGAGTTCAAAGCACATTGGGTAATCAAGAAATGGAACATGGATTTGCTAGTTGCTGGAAAATTCAGGAAGATGTAAATCTCTGAATTAAAAGAGTGAAGAGAGAAAGCATATCACAATGTCAGAATATACAAGGAGAGAACCAAGAAATGGCATGACAAGAGGATCAAGGTCAAGGAGTTCAATCCAGGCGACAAGGTCCTGTTATTCAACTTAAGATTCAAGCTTTTCGGTCACGGGAAGCTGAGAAGCAAATGGGAAGGGCCATACCTCGTCGTCAATGCTGCAACTCACAGAGCAATCACACTCCAGGACGACGACGGCAAAATTTTTAAGGTAAATGGTCAACATCTTAAAAATTTTCATGAGCATGAAATTCCTGGGCAAGAAATTGATATGATAGATTTTTTTCTTAATCCAAATTAGAACTAAAATCTACGTGCTTTAAGTTTTTTGTTCAAATTTCAAGAATGACCTTAGAAATAGCCTAGAAATAGCCTTGACTCCCCCCTCGTGAAAGGTCGGCCCATTTAGCCTCTAAAGACGGTCGACCGACCGTGCTTTTGGGCCAAACAACTCGAGGCTTCACGACCTGACTCACCTGACCCAAACAAGTGCAGAACCTGGTTCGGTCGGACCATAGCTTTCAAAAAGTGATCGGCCGACCGTGGTTCGAACTCGTTCAAACAGCCCGTTGCTTAGGAACGTTGAGCCAACGTTCTCCCTCGGTTTTCATTGCGATTCGAGCGAGAATGAAGGCCCTGCATGTTGGGTTTCTCCTTCTTAACCCCCTCTTCTTCTTCTTCTTCTTCCTCCTTCCATCTTGCTTTCCTCCACAACCAGCAGCACCAGCACCACTCTTTGCACTCATTCACATCCACCTTGTTCACCACCATGGCTCCACCACGAAACAATGGCAAGGCACTGCTCGTTCCTTTCGGCAAAAGCCCTTTGAAAGCCCAAGTTTGGTTTTGGTTAATTGATGAAACCTATGGACTAACCCTATTGCTAAGTGCATGATCTAGATAGGGTGATCCAAGTTGATAAGTGGAGCTAGATGAAGGATCATGATGAATCAAGTGCTCCATGGCTAAGGAAAAGAAGAAAGAGAAAAACAAAAATGGCCCAAGGCAAAGGTATATCTATAGGACCATTTTTTGGTTTAGTGATCAAGACACTATAGAGACTGTGATCACATTTAGGATAGATAGCCGTACTATCAAGAAGGCAAAACTCGTTTCGATTGCGGTTCTCATGTGCCACTAGGTTTGCATTGCATTCATATAAAATGAACCTAAGTGTCACATAGAACTAAAATTAAATCCAAGAAATATATTGTAAAAAGGCTAACATAGGTGAACAAGAGATGGATCACAAGGTGTTAGTACATGAAAGCTTGGAGAAGAAGAGGCAGCTCGGTCTGGCACTCAGAAGGGCTCCGGACGCAGGGTCCGGACGCTGGCAAGACACGGTCCGGACCAATGGAGATGCCACCGGAGGCTTACCCTAGCTCTCGAACTTTCTGGACAGGAGGTCCGGACGCTTTGAAGGTCCGGACGCAGGCACCGAACAACCGTCCGGATGTTTTGGAGGCTCTGGATGCTCTCTGCGTAGCGACCGAACGCTGAGTATGGTCCGGACGCAGAGCACCGGACGCGTGTCCGGAGTAAATGCGCTCTCTAGATGCTCTCTGAGTTAGATCCGGACGCAAGAAAAAGAAGCACCGGATGCTACTGTTGAGCGCGTCCGGAGGCGACGTGTCAGTAGCAGGACAAGGTGGGAACGAGCTGTTTCAAACCGCAGGGTGACCAGACGCATGCGCATTGGTCTAGACAGCGCTTTGCGCGCGTCCGGACGGTGCGTCCGGACTGGAAGACAGAGGCTCAGGTTCTCGGCATGTGAAGGGTCCGGACGCAATTTTTGGTCCGGACCACCAGGCAAAACTGCATCCGTAGTCACGCAGAAAGGCAGGATCAAGGGGCAAAACGGCTAGCTTTTGATGGAGGGCTATATAAGTGCTTTTGGCCAGCTCAAGCAGCAACCCTTGCACCTCTCATTCATTCTCACTCTTTGTGCTTGCTTGAGATAGCCCCCAACTCACTCTCTTCACTCTTGATTGCATATTTGTGAGAGTTTGAGTGATCCAAGTGCTTTGATCATTGCATTGCATCTTAGTGTCACTTGGTCATCGTCATCGCCGCGGGATTTCTTATTATTATTGGTGTTTGCCAACACCTAGACGGCTTGGCGATTGAGGAGAAGCTTCGGCACGTGTTGGTGATTGTTCGTGGCCGGCTTCATCGATTGTGAGAGGGCTTGTACCCACCTCGGCGGAGCGCCAAAGGGTAACTCTAGTGGATTGCTCGTGTTATTGAGTTACTCTCATTTGGGTGGTTTCTTGTGGTGCCCGGGTAGTGGGCTTGGCTTGTGAATTGCCAATTAGCCACCGACACACTACTTGAGTAGTCGACACAACGGGGACTAGCTTGGTGGCAACCAAATGAACCTCGGGAGAAAAATCATCGTGTTCATCTTGTCTCCCGGCTACTCATTGGTTTTCTTTGTGATTGGCTCTCTATATTGACATCCATACATCACAAGGCATTGGTATATCAATCACCTCTATCTCTTGAACTTATCTTTCTTATCTTGCCTAGTCAGCTTGCTAGTTAGTTTCTCTTGTTAGTTGTTCTTGCTAGCTTGAGCTAAGTGCCTTAGGTTCTTGCTATTGTTTGTTAGGCACTTAGCTAACTAGAATTGCATTGGATAGGTGGCTTCGCACCCCTAGTAGAGCTAGAGCAAAAAGCTTCGCTTAATTGTCATCTAACCTTTTGCTCTAGTGATTTGTAGATTTTTTATTAGGCTATTCACCCCCCTCTAGCCATCTAGGACCTTTCAAGTGGTATCAAAGCCGTGGTCACCGCTATTATCAAGGCTTAACAACCTTCGGTGTTAGTGATGGCTCAAATACAATTCAACCATGTTGGGAGCAAACCGCCAATGTTTGATGGCACCTTATTTGATTATTGGAAGAGAAAGATGAAGATGCATCTAGGCTCAATACATGAGAAGGTGTGGAGTGTGACCGAACACGACTTTGTCATTCTTGATGAAGCCGCTCCCACACCTAGAGAGCAAGAGAACCGGCAATGCAACACCATGGCACTCAATGTGATCTACAATGGCATTGATTCCAAGGTGTTTGAGCAAATCAAAGATCTTGACAAGGCAAGTAAAGTATGGAAGAGACTTGAAGATACTTATGAAGGCACTTCAACGTTAAAGATTGCCAAGTTGTATATGTTCAAGGACAAGCTATCTCATTTCAAGATGAAGGAGGATGAATCCATCTTGGAGATGTTTCATAGGCTCCAAGTTATCATCAATGATCTCAAGAGCTTGGGTGAGAAGGTCAAGGATGAAGACTTCTCAAACCGCTTTCTTGGTTGTTTGCCTAAGAAATACAAAAATTTAAGGCAAATAATTAGGAGAGATGGTTTGGACAAGATCACTCCCAATGAATTACTTGGTGAGATCATGAACGAAGAGCAATACAATGAAGAAAGTGAAGAAGAAGAGGTCAAGGAAGAAAAGAAAGAAAAGAAGAGCTTAGCTTTCAAAGCTTCATCATCCAAGAGCAAGGGCAAAGCAAAGAAGCAAGAATCAAGTGATGATGAAGATGCTAGTGACATTGATGATGAGATGATGGCCCTCTTTGTGCGCAAGTTTGGCAAGTTGATGAAGAAGAAGGGCTATGGTGCTAGAAAAAGAAGAGATAACTTCAAGAGCAAAGAATATGAGAAGAGATTCTATAAGTGCAAGAGCACCAGTCACATGATTGCGGATTGTCCCAATCATAGTGATGATGATGAGAAAAAGAAGAGCAAGCATGACAATAAAGAGAAAAATCTATCATCCACCAAGAAGAAGAAGGGTGAATCTTATATGGTGACTTGGGATAGTAGTGATTCCTCCGATGATGACTCTAGTGATGATGAGAGGAAGAAGTCCAAGAAGAAGGCATTGGCTAGCATTGCTATCAACAACAAGCCATCTATCTTTGATACTCCATCATGCTTCATGGCTAAGCCATCCAAGGTACAATCTCATGATGATAGTGATAGTGATGATGATAGTAGTGATGATGAGGAGGAGTAGTCCAAGGAAGACTAGTAGACATGATGAAGCAAACTTATGAGTGCTTTGAGAAGAAGAGGAAGGAGTGCAAAGAATTGAACAAGAAGCTTAAGGCTCTTGAACAATCCTTTGATGAGCTCAATGGCTCTCATGAGAGGCTAATGGAAGCCCATGAGAAGCTTGAGAGAACTCACTACAAGCTTGAAAAAGCTCACTCCTCCCTCCTTGATCAAAATAAGGATAAGATTGTTGCATCATGTGATATTGGAGTTACTTGTGATATTCTAGATGAATCATTTTTCACTCCTATCATTGTTGCACCAACCGACACTAGCACATCCACTTGCACATCTACTAGTGATAGCTCAAAGGATGATGCTACACTAGTGATTGAAAATGAAAAATTGAAACATAATGTTAATGAACTCACTCATGCTTTGGGTAAGGCATATGGTGGAGATGCCCGCTTGCTAAAGTGCTTGGGTAGCCAAAGATTTTCCCACTACACAGAGGGATTGGGCTATACCCCCAAGAAAGGCAAGGCCGCCTTTGTGACTCCAAAGCCTAGCTTTGTGAGAAGCAATGGTCGGTATTGCAATAGTTGCAAGCAAGTGGGGCATGTTGACCAATATTGCAAACTTAACATGAGCCAAATCAAGTTTGCTAAATCCACCTCCATTCATTTTGATTCATGTTATATTCTTACCAAAGGGAGAGATGGTGTAATGACTAAGTATGTTGGCACACCCATTGTTGGCCCAAAGAAGAAGGCAATTTGGGTGCCAAAATCCTTGGTCACTAACTTTGGAGGACCCAAACAAGTGTGGGTACCTAAGAAGAACTAATTTGTTTTATAGGTAAATTACAAAGCCGGAGGAAGGCATTGGGTGCTTGATAGTGGGTGCACTCAACACATGACCGGGGATTCTAGAATGTTCAAATCAATCAACTCCAACACCAATGATGGCATTGATAGTATTACTTTTGGTGATAATGGCAAGGGCAAGGTCAAGGGTCTTGATGATGTTGAGATCATTAGTGTTGATGGTTCAAACTTGATCTTCAAAGGCTTTAGATATGAGATCCTCTACCTAGTTGATTTCAATGCTAGTGAAGCTCAATTGTCAACTTGCTTGCTCACTAAATCAAGTATGAGTTGGTTATGGCATAGAAGACTTGGTCATGTTGGCATGAAGCAATTGAATAGATTGATCAAGCATGACTTAGTGAGAGGCTTGAAAGATGTTGTGTTTGAGAAGGACAAACTTTGTAGCTCTTGTCAAGTCGACAAACAAGTTGGTAACACCCATCCTAAGAAGAGTATGATGAGCACTTGTAGAGCATTTGAGTTGTTGCACATGGATTTATTTGGACCAACAACATACACAAGTATTGGAGGCAACAAGTATGACTTTGTAATAGTGGATGATCTTACAAGATACACTGGGTATTCTTTCTCAATGACAAGAGTGATACATTTGCCACCTTCAAATCTTTTGTCAAGAGATGTCACAATGAGTTTGAAACTACCATCAAGAAAGTGAGAAGTGACAATGAAAGTGAATTCAAGAATACAAGAGTTGATGAGCTATGTGATGAGCATGGAATCAAGCATCAATTCTCGGCCAAGTACACTCCACAATAAAATGGCCTTGTTGAGAGGAAGAATAGAACATTGATTGATATGACAAGGTCTATGCTTAGTGAGTACAATGTGAGTCACTCCTTTTGGGCCGAAGCTATCAACACCGCTTGCTACTCTAGCAACCGGCTATATTGTCACCCATTGATGGATAAGACACCATTAAGCTATTGAATGGAAGAAAGTCTAACATTGCATACTTTAGAGTCTTTGGGTGCAAATGCTACATCTTGAAGAAAGGCACAAGACTTGGGAAGTTTGACAAGAAATGTGATGAAGGGTTCTTACTTGGTTACTCAACCACAAGCAAAGCCTATAGAGTATGGAATTCGGCTAGTGGTATACTTGAGGAGGTTCATGATGTTCAATTTGATGAAACCAATGGCTCACAAGATGATCATGAGAATCTAGAAGATGTGAGTGGATCTCAATTGGCTAATGCTATGAAGAGCATGGATATTGGTGATATTAGGCCAAGACAAGTAATTGACATTGAAGATGACAAAGATCAAGTGCTCAACTCACCTCAAGTGCAAGCTAGTAGCTCTCAAGTACAAGATCAACAAGTTGCTAGTTCATCTCAACCAAGCTCAAGCAATCAAGTTCCTATTCTTCAACCAACCAACATTGCAAGAGATCACCCTATTGACCAAATAGTTGGTGATATTACAAGTGGTGTTCAAACAAGATCAAGATTGGCATCTTTTTGTGAACACTATTCCTTTGTGTCATCCATAGAGCCCACAAAGATTGAAGAAGCCTTACAAGATGTTGATTGGGTCAATGCTATGCATGAAGAACTCAATAATTTAACTATAAACCAAGTTTGGGAACTAGTTGAAAGACCCATGAACTACAATGTGATTGGCACAAGATGGGTATTTAGAAACAAGCAAGATCAAGATGGTATAGTTGTGAGAAACAAAGTAAGATTGGTAGCTCAAGGTTACACTCAAGTTGAAGATCTTGACTTTGGAGAAACTTATGCACCGGTTGCAAGATTGGAGGCAATTAGAATTCTATTGGCCTATGCATGTGCACACAACATCAAGCTATACCAAATGGATGTGAAGATTGCTTTCTTGAATGGATACACCAATGAGCTAGTATATGTTGAGCAACCTCCCGGATTTGAAGATGACAAGAAGCCCAACCATGTGTACAAGTTGAGAAAGGCTTTATATGGCTTGAAGCAAGCACCTAGAGCATGGTATGAAAGATTGAGGGATTTCCTATTATTCAAAGGGTTCATCATGGGGAAGGTTGATACTACTCTCTTCACCAAGACGCTTGGCAAGGATCTATTTGTGCTCCAAATCTATGTGGATGACATCATATTCGGTTCAACCAATCAAGATTTTTGTGAAGAATTTGGCAAGATGATGGCAAATGAGTTTGAAATGTCAATGATTGGTGAACTTAACTACTTCCTTGGTCTCCAAGTCAAGCAATTGAAGAATGACACCTTTGTGAGTCAAGGCAAGTACATCAAGGATATGATGAAGAAGTTTGGCTTAGAATAATCCAAAGGCATTAGCACTCTAATGAGAACTAATGCACACTTGGATAGTGATGCTAGTGGCAACATGGTGGATCAAAAGTTGTATCGGTCTATGATTGGAAGCCTACTCTATGTGACCGCTTCTAGGCCGGATGTGATGTTTAGTGTATGCATGTGTGCAAGATTCCAAGCCTCTCCAAGAGAAAGTCACTTAAAGGCTACAAAGAGGGTATTGAGGTACTTGAAGCATACATAAGATGTTGGATTGTGGTATCCCAAGGGGTCTAACTTTGAGTTGATTGGATATTCGGACTCTGACTATGCGGGATGCAAGATTGATAGAAAGACCACATCGGGCACATGTCAAATGCTAGGCATGTCACTTGTATCTTGGTCATCAAAGAAGCAAAATAGTGTGGCACTCTCTACCGCCAGTGTGGGAAGTTGTTGTGCTCAATTGCTTTGGATGAAGGCAACTTTGAATGACTATGGAATCAATTTCAAGCAAGTGCCATTGCTATGTGACAATGAAAGTGCGGTGAAGCTAACCAACAATCCGGTTCAACATTCAAGAACCAAACACATTGATGTGAGGCACCACTTCATAAGGGATCATCAACAAAAAGGTGATATCAAGATCACAAGTGTTGGTATCGATGATCAACTTGCTGACATATTCACCAAGACATTAGATGAGAAGAGATTTTGCAAGCTAAGGAATGAATTGAACATTCTTGATTATTCAAACATGTGTTGATGCACCCCATATATATGACATGCCTCTCCTTCGAGCAAAGTAAGGTAAAAATTGATGGACATGTCATTCATCCAATATTAGGACTTGTTAGTGCATCTAGACATCAACTCATTAGGCTCATTCATGAAAATCAAAAGATTTTTGATGCTTATATGGTACCACTATTGCTTCTATGCTTGACTTGATCTAATGGTAGCATATGACATGTTTATAGGCTTGCAATCCTAGTGTTTGACCTAGAATATGAACTTCAAATGTTTAGCTCAACATGGGCAAGATAACCATTCTAGGATATGTGAACAAGCTTGTCCATGGTTTAAACCGAGTTAAATAATTTGGGGCAAGTAATCTAGATTGAACCACACCTAAGCTTCTCTCCAATAATCAACATTTTTTTAATAATAGATGACAAAGGGGGAGAAGTAAGTAGTAAGGAAAATAATTTTGAAAATTTTGAAAAATGAAAGCACACAAGTAGGGGGAGCAAGCCTATGAATAAGTTGTTGCATATCTTTGTGCATTCATAAGGGCTTGCTTGCATATGTACTTACATTCATGATATGCTTCTGTGGTGATTTCTAGAAACTAAATTGACTTGATGCTTGAAGTACTAGTATGCTTAGAGTATAGCATCTTTTCTAGTGGTATTTCAAGTGTGCCCCTCAAAGTGTTTTCAAGTGGTTTCTAGGCATTCATGGTGCTAAGGATGGTTTCATATTGCACTCTGATTGGTATCACGCTTCAAAGGTCCATCCTACACACCTTAGCATCATTTGGTAGCATTCACTCTCCCACAATCCGTATTCATGCATATGTGATCAAAATGAACCAAACTCATTTATCACATATGTAGGGGGAGCTAATACTACCAAAGTGGAAATTTTCATCATATATATTCTTTTATGAAAGGTTGTCATCAATTACCAAAAAGAGGGAGATTGAAAGCCCAAGTTTGGTTTTGGTTAATTGATGAAACCTATGGACTAACCCTATTGCTAAGTGCATGATCTAGATAGGGTGATCCAAGTTGATAAGTGGAGCTAGATGAAGGATCATGATGAATCAAGTGCTCCATGGCTAAGGAAAAGAAGAAAGAGAAAAACAAAAATGGCCCAAGGCAAAGGTATATCTATAGGACCATTTTTTGGTTTAGTGATCAAGAGACTATAGAGAGTGTGATCACATTTAGGATAGATAGCCGTACTATCAAGAAGGGAAAACTCGTTTCGATTGCGGTTATCATGTGCCACTAGGTTTGCATTGCATTCATATAAAATGAACCTAAGTGTCACATAGAAATAAAATTAAATCCAAGAAATATATTGTAAAAAGGCTAACACAGGTGAACAAGAGATGGATCACAAGGTGTTAGTACATGAAAGCTTGGAGAAGAAGAGGCGGCTCGGTCTGGCACTCAAAAGGGCTCCGGATACAGGGTCCGGACGCTGGCAAGACACGGTCCAGACCAATGGAGATGCGACCGGAGGCTTACCCTAGCTCTCGGACTTTCTGGACAGGAGGTCCGGATGTTGTTGAAGGTCCGGACGCAGGCACTGGACAACCGTCAGGATGTTTTGGAGGCTCTGGATGCTCTCTGCGTAGCGACCGGACGCTGAGTATGGTCTGGACGCAGAGCACCGGATGCGCGTCCAGAGTAAATGCGCTCTCTGGATGCTCTCTGAGTTAGATCTGGACGAAATAAAAAGAAGCACCGGACGCTACTGTTGAGCTCGTCCGGAGGCGACGTGTCAGCAACAGGACAAGGTGGGAACGAGCTGTTTCAAACCGCAGGGTGACCAGACGCATGCGCATTGGTCCGGACAGCGCTTTGCGCACGTCCGGACGGTGCGTCCGGACTGGAAGACATAGGCTCAGGCTCTCGGCATGTGAAGGGTCCGGACGCAATTTTTGGTCTAGACCACCAGGCAAAACTACTTCCGGAGTCACGCAGAAAGGTAGGATCAAGGGGCAAAACGGCTAGCTTTTGATGGAGGGCTATATAAGTGCTTTTGGCCAGCTCAAGCAGCAACCCTTGCACCTCTCATTTATTCTCACTCATTATGCTTGCTTGAGATAGCCCCCAACTCACTCTCTTCACTCTTGATTGCATATTTGTGAGAGTTTGAGTGATCCAAGTGCTTTGATCATTGCATTGCATCTTAGTGGCACTTGGTCATCGTCATCGCCGCGGATTTCTTGTTATTCTTGGTGTTTGCCAACACCTAGACGGCTTGGCAATTGAGGAGAAGCTTCGGCACGTGTTGGTGACTGTTCGTGGCCGGCTTCATCGATTGTGAGAGAGCTTGTACCCACCTCGACGAAGCGCCAAAGGGTAACTCTAGTGGATTGCTCGTATCATTGAGTTACTCTCATTTGGGTGGTTTCTTGTGGCGCCCGGGTAGTGGGCTTGGCTTGTGAATTGCCAATTAGCCACCGAAACACCACTTGAGTAGTCGACACAACGGGGACTAGCTTGGTGGCAACCAAGTGAACCTCGGGAGAAAAATCATCGTGTTCATCTTGTCTCCCGGCTACTCATTGGTTTTCTTTGTGATTGGCTCTCTATATTGACATCCATACATCACAAGGCATTGGTATATCAAGCACCTCTATCTCTTGAACTTATCTTTCTTATCTTGCCTAGTTAGCTTGCTAGTTAGTTTCTCTTGTTAGTTGTTCTTGCTAGCTTGAGCTAAGTGTCTTAGGTTCTTGCTATTGTTTGTTAGGCACTTAGCTAACTAGAATTGCATTGGATAGGTGGCTTCGCACCCCTAGTAGAGCTAGAGCAAAAAGCTTCGCTTAATTGTCATCTAACCTTTTGCTCTAGTGATTTGTAGATTTTTTATTAGGCTATTCACCCCCCCTCAGGCCATCTAGGACCTTTCACCCTTCCAAGGTCCAAGACCCCACCAAAGTCGATGCCATGGCCGTCGAGATCCTCGACGTCGCCCCTCTCGCCTCGGCACTGCCACCGGCCCAGCTGAACTCTCCTAGGGGGGTCGGCCGACCGGGCAGTGGAGCTCGGAGAGGATGTGGAGCATCGCCCGATCGATGTCTCCACACCGCAACCTCAACAAACCAGCGGCGCGTCCAGTGACGCCCAAAAGGCCAACCACCAGCCAGTTGGGGGTGAAGAAGACCCCCGTCTCCACCACCGAAGGTGACATAAGTATGGGCAACGTCAGCTCATACTTGCCGTCGACGCCGACTTGGATGCGCCTCCAAAGGGTGCATGGTGGACCGGGCATCGGCAAGGTGCTCATCCCTCCTCTCACCTCCGAGGAGCGGAGGGAGGGGGTGCGCAGATCCCTCGACACAAAGGAGTCTCGCAAGTCCGTCCGGCAGACTAGCAACCCGCCATCAATCTCCGGCCCTCCAGGCCAGTTCGAGGATGAAGATGAAGAAAGTGACATGGAGAAGCTGCTACGTGTAGTCGCTAGGCTTAGGGAAAATAACACTAAGTTATCAGAGCGGGCAACAGAGGAGAGAATGGCCCGTTTGGATTTATAAGATAGCTTCAACGATCTTCGCATTAGCACCAATGCGAAGATCAAACGTTTGGCCTAGACAATCAAGAGAGAGGATCTCTTTGCCCCTCCATCTCCATAGATCACTATTCCACCAATAAGTTAGGCACCTAGGTTTATTTTCTAATTATTTTGTTCATCTCCCTTTCATCAATGTAATTTGTGCCTACCAAAAATTTGAATTGAATAAAAAGTTTAGTTCTGCTGGTATTTTGCCCAGTAGAACCCCTGCACTAGACTTGTTTCTGTCACTGATTACAGCATGCCCCGAAACAAGTATGGGGGAGGTCGGGCGACACTCCAACATGTCAAAACACCAGAACGACCACTGAATCATGTTGTACATATCCATGACACGTTCCACAAAAAAGTTGGACCGAAACGGCCACTGCTGTGCATCGGCCGATGCACTTTGGACGCTAAAATTCAGAACGGTCAGAGTACATCAACATTCAGAGGTAAGGGATCTGAATGCAGAGTTCGAAGTGGCCAAAAGGCCCCAAGGAGCGGTCGGCCGACCGTGCTTCTAGGGCCTGGGCCCACCAGCCAGCGTCCACTCATCTTCAAACGTCTATCCTGACTGGTTTGCAACATCTCTCCCTTTTTCCTCTATGATTTTCATTTGTTTATTCTCTTTCCCTTCAAAAGTAAAATAAAAATAATTTCTTCATGAAATTCATCACTTAGTTTAAATTACTTTTAATGTTGAATAAAACAAGAAGATCGCATCCAAAATTAAAATTTTGAAAAGTAACATGTTCTATGACATTTAAAGGGCAAAAGCGTCATAAAGATGATCTCTTGCTTTTTTCTTATGCTAGTGGGAAAATACTTTGATAGGAAGATCATATGGACTAAGTTGTTGATTAATGTGATATAGTCTCAGCTCATGATTCATACCCTTTCTATTTAAAGTTCCTGGAGATTAATTTTTGAAAATGTCATAAAACCATAATGTCACTACTCCTATATAGTGAGAAAATTCCTACCAAAGCCATAAATGTCTATGCATGTTCAAAACCTTCCTCATATGCTTCTTGTAATTACTTTGAGTTTTGTCAAACCATGTGACCCTTGTTGAGAATTATGTCATAGTTCAAAGATCAAGATCACGTACACGCCACATATTCTCGTTGCTTCTACACTGGAAGTACGCAAAAACATGCCTTTCATTTACATGATCCATGCTTATCCAATAAATACTCTTGAAAAAAATGTTATGATCTCTCTCTATATTCTTCCAAAAGAGATATGGCTATCATAAATGAAAAATGATGATGAGCAAAACTCATAAAAAAAACTTATCATGATAGCCATGTCTCAAGCAATTCTAAAGTTAGAGAGATCATATACATGGTTAAGGAGTACATGTTAGTCATATACCTTTATCCACACACATGCACATCTTGATCTAGGATTATGACATTCTTCTCCTTGGATCCTTGTTTTGACTTTACAATATAAGTAATGCAAGTTTGCTACATTATCTATCCCTACCTAAGCTCCACATAAGCCATTTAGAAATAGGGAGATACAAAGAAGGCAACCTCTTTATGCCTTGGTAAGGAATCATACACCTTGAGTGACTTAGAGTACTATAAGAGGAGTAAGATGACTTATGAGATTTCTTTTGAAAAATTTATCAAAAACTCCAAGTACTAAAATATGAAATGGGAGGATGACTTTGCCATGAAGAACTGTTCCATTTCTCAACTTCTCAAGGATATATGTTAGCTAGTACCACATATCCCATTGGTATGACAAAATGTCTTGAGTGAATCTTTATGCTTGCTTTATACTTTGAATAGCATAGTCTTGTTATCTTTTATCCTTTACTCGAGGACGAGCAAAGAGGTAAGTATGGGGGATCTTGTTGATGGTAATTAAGAGCTATTTTGTCACCATCAAAATACCGTCAGCATCCTCATATTCAAAGGAAAACAAGCATAACCTGAACATATTGTGCCAGATAACTAGTTCCACATGTCCCATGACTATTTGATGCAGGTAATAACAAATGGGGACTTTTGGGAGCTAGTGGGGCCACTTAGGGGGTCGGCCGACCACCCTGTGGGGCCACTAGGCATCCCAAGCCCCCATGATCCAAGAATCACCCTCTAGATCACTATCTACCCCATGGATCCAAGTGTGCCTCTTACCAACGGTCCATATTCACATCACAAGGATCCATGGGCCCACATCAATGAAATCATCATGACAAATCAACTCAGAACAAGTATCCAACACATATGACAGGTGGGACCAGCAGCCAAGAGACAAAGGTGGGACAAAGACCCCATAGGGGGTCGACCGACCTATAGGTGGGCCCCACAGGCCCCCATTTGGTCCCTTACCAGTGGGCTGCCACCTAGAAGGGGCAGAGGTGGGCCACAGACCACTATATGTGGTCGGCCAACCTCAAGGTGGGACCCACAAGACCCCACTTGGTCCCTGACCAGTGGGCCACCATCTAGAAGGTGCAGGAGGGCCCACATGGCAGCATGGGTGGTCGGCCGACCACCCATATGGCGGTTTCACCCCCCTCAACCGCCTCACTCACTCCCACATGGTGTAAATCACCACCATCCATTATATGATGGTTCTGAAGTCGGTTGGATCCAACGGTGGCTGATGAAGGTGACGCGGATCGCTGACGTGGCACCGGAGTAGCCCCTACTCCACCTCTAGCTATAAATAGACCCCTAGAGCTCCTTTCTCATTTCATGCCTCATTGGAGAAACACTACTCCTTAGTCTCTTAGCGGAGCTCTCTAGTAATGCTATGCTGGTTGGAGGAGAGTGAAGGAAGTCTTCTGGAGAAAGCCCCGGGCCTGTCTGGAATCTTCTCCGGAGTTCTTCCTCAGCAGATGCGGGTCTCTTGTAAGTTCAGCACTTGTAAGTGACTTCTTCTGAGTTCTTTATAGTATTTAGTATTCTAAATCTGGTTTAGCTATTATACAACTTTTCATGCTTGATCATTGCTTTGCTCTGAGTGAAGTGCTTTAATCTTAGGCCGAGGTTAAAGTAGTAAGAATAGTGTAGACGTGGTGTCTAAACTAGATCTTACCTTTGTAAACCGCTTGTCGCGCGAATTGTTTGTGGTAGCTAGTGGAAGGTGATAGCTCTATCTAGTTGTTGTATCCCACCACGCGTGTCAGACAAGTTCTTAAAAGGTAGGGCTTCAATACAACTTGACGGCGCGGTCCGGTTAGAGTTTTGCCCTCTTTCCGATCTATCCCGTCGCCCCTGCAAGGGAAGGGCTGATAAAGCCAGTATAGCTAGCTATACCTTGTTAGATATCTTAGCTATATCGAACCTCTCAACCCAGTTATTATAGTCTCCCTTGATCCATCATAGGACATACCCATATTCCTAGTTAACTCACTTCTCGTTCTCTGTGGAAAATACGATACATGTAATACTCCCGGTGAAAGCTACACTTGACAACCGTACGCTTGCGGTCCTTTTCCGTTTGCCACCTTTGGTGTCAACACTTCCAAACACACCAAGGTGCACCCTTCATTCCTTTGGAGGCTCCATGATGACCTCAGGGTCAAACTATCTTACAGGTGTTTGTTGGTTGGTGGAGTGGATTGGTGACATGGAAGTGGTGGGGCCAGGTTGGGTGACCCATAGTGGGATTTGTTAACTCCACCAGCTGGTGCTCCTTCTTCCAACGTGACTCTAGTGTTCATTTCTTGATGTTTTTTACCTTTTTGCCCTTGCACAAGTTTAAACAAAGAATACAAGTGGAACCACATTGTTTGAAAATAAATATTTACTATAATGTTGATTATAACTTCACTTTTGATGACATATTGATGGCAGATTGAGCATTTAGTGGCCATGACTTTTAGTTTCATCAAACCGCTCGAAGGGGAGAGCAACACTGTCACCATGGATTATGAGGAGTGTTGGGTAATAGTCGTGTCCTTTGCCTTTGCTACTTCTGACGCTGAGTAATAGGTATATTTTGCATCTATTTCCATGGCCCTTCTTCAGTATGGCGATTCGATGAACCGGTGTTTTAGTTGGCCTTGCAAGCCACCATGGTTAACTTTTGTTTGGCAAATAATCACTGTGTCCATGAAGTTACTGTGGGGTGGTGTTTCATTTTGCTCATGCCTTCATAGCTACCTAAGCTTGGTTGAATTCTAGGTACCAATGCGAGGTACCGGTTGTGATTGGTAATGCACTTTCAATTTTGACTTTCTACCACACAGAAGCCTGATACCGAGGTGCAGCGCTATATTCTTTCGTAGCATGAAGGGTTCAACACAATTTGTGTTGCTACTAAGGTTACATGACAGTTGAAAATTTAGAAAAAAAAAGTACAAATGCATGCACGGATGCAATTAATTTGTTTTGGTTCCTTGGATGCTTTGCCCATGGCTCAATGGAAATACCTCTGCTATGTTTATCCAATTGATATAGTTCCTTGGTCACCACGTATTTGGGCATGCAATTCAGATGTTATGTTCATCTTCACAACAGAATTTTAGTGTTTATTTATGGCCTGGTATTCTTGAGCTATTTCAGTTGTGTCCAGATTGTGTACTTGTCAAAGGAAACAATCTTCCTTTACTTCAGTAGTGGTTCGAGCACGGTCTCCCACACAGAGAAATAGAGACCAAATTTGAAATGCATGGCATTATTGAACCAGACCAATACTACCATAGAAATATGACGACCACTTATTACACATACGAAGTTTAGATGGCATTTGGTTCAATGTTCTGTAACATAATCTGATTGCAGTTCAGTACAAATACCATTACGCCCAATTTTCTGCAGGGTCGAACCCCACGCTCCCTTGACTACAGCGTTTCCTGATCACCTTTGAATTTTCATTTCCCAACCAAACACCTTCTTTGTATTAGTGGGACATACGACTGGACCTGTTTGGATACGAACCTGGATGCAATATGCCTGGCTTGGAGCTCGCCTGGAAACTGCCTGCGCGGTGTTTGGATGAAGCCCTGAGAGCTGGACTGACCCAGGCAGCCATGCGCACGCCCAGGCGATGGAAAACGTCCGCCTGGCTCGAGCTGCGTAGTTCGCCTGGATGTAATAAAGTATTCTATTCTTAATTGATAATAAATCATCACTTGATTAAGTCTATAATACCGTGACTAGAGCAGGTTCTCCCTCTCCTTTTTCCATGTAAACGCTAACATAGTATAGAAGATACTTTAAAGTAAATATTAGAATATGATTTGATACTGAGCGCCTGGCTCTAGCATGATTGTTGTCTCGCCTAATCACCACGATTAGCTAATAGAATATGAGTCACGAAGCGACATTTTTTTACTGTCTAAACACAAATTATTTTTTCCCTTAACTCTTTCTACTCTTTAATTAAATACTGAGTACATATAGAGATCTATCATTAGAAAAAATAAACTTTGATTTATTTATTTTAAGAAAGAAGATATAATTAACATAAGTTGTTTATTCTAGTAAATAAAGAACAATAATGTTTATTAATCATATACAAACAATAAAAATGTACAATTTCACTCAGCATAAACATTCTGAGGCACATACATCCAACCAAATAAACGTTTTTAATCTTACCTCACCAGACAAAATTTATTTACTTTCTAGACAATTTTCAGGTAGCATTTTTTATCAGGTAAGTCACCCAGGTCTTCAACCAAACAAGCCCGTGCATGGGCATGGTGAGCCGGCCTCGTGTCCCACGGCCACGGAGGTAGAGACACGAAGACGCGAGGTGCCACGCCTGCAGAGCTTCAAGCCGGACAAGCCAAGCCAACACAGTGCCCTTTCTTTCCGCCCCTTTCTACGATGATGCAACAGTGCGTTCCCTCATTCTGCCGCCTTTAAGTTCTACGCCAGAATCATTTCCGGATGACGCACCGCCGCAGCGCGCGGCCCGCCGGCGTCCACGGTTCACCACGGTCAGTACGGGCATCGATCGATGGCGGACGGCGTGCACTGTTGGGAGTTGGGAGATCCCTGAAATGAAATCGATCGGTCGACAGCACCAATGCCACCAGTGCTGCTGCTGCATGCAGCAATGTCATGCAATTGCCAAGACCCAAGAACCCGGCTTCACCGCTAAGAGACAGAGCGAGAGCCACAGCAGTGATAAACTTGGTGCACACTTTCCAGCGCATAGTGCGAGGTAGATATAGATAGATACTGTACACCTATCTCCATTCGGGCTTTGGCTTCATGATCTTTTTCAGCCCTTACTAGGAGGGGACGCACTGTCGCGTTGGCACTGTTGAGTTTGATTGGTGAGCAGCAGCCAGGGGAACAGTATTGGTTGCTTCTGAACATAGTAACAGTAACAGCACCCTTGCACTAGATCCTTCTCAATTCATCATCAGCATGTAATTAAATGAGCATGTTAACAGTTCATCAGCTCGCACTTAATAAGAAAACAAAATGTCGTCTCAAACTCTCAATGCTACTGTATTAGTACTATCATATTTCATTAAGCTTGTCTGTCACACAAGAACACCGAAAGAGATGCAACACACAACCTAAATTGTGAATGCAGTAATTAGCTTATGGCAACTGCTCCAGTACTCCTCTTTCTAAAATCGTACGAATCTCAAAGCAAATAGTTAACTAGATATTTTTCTTAATTATATTCCTACATGGGCCCCGGCCCTTCCATGCCCAAAAATTGCCCAGTCCGAACCCAATCCATTTGTATCTTCTGGAATCCGCTTTTGTTGAGAGCCTTCACCAATCATCGTGCATCTGCGTCTTCCTCCGGCCTCCAGATCCTGGGGCCTGAGCACCAGTGTTTTCAAAACCGGTCGGTAACCGTGGTTACCGACAAACCGCTCTCGGGCGGTTCGGTTTCGGTTCCGGTTTGAATTTAAATTTTAAATTTGAAAAAAAAAATCGAAAATGCTGAAAAAATTCCTAAAAATAGTTCATGATTTATAGAGTCGAATGGTGTACAAATTTTTCAAATTGGAGTTCGTTTGCTATTTATTTTGACGTGTACAAGTTTGAAAAAAAAAGAAAAAGGATCTTTTCTATTTTTTTCCAAACTTGTACGCGTCAAAATAAATAGCAAACGAACTCCAATTTGAAAAAAATTTGCACCATTCGACTCTACAAATCATGAACTATTTTTAGGAATTTTTTCAGCATTTTCGATTTTTTTTTCAAATTTGAAATTTGGGTTGGGGGATAACCGCCCAAACCGGTCGGTAACCGACCAAACCGGTCGGTAACCGGCCCTAACCGACCGGTTACCGGTCCCAAACCGTTTGAACTACGCCGTTTGAATTCAAAATGCGAACCGTTCGAATTTGAAGCGGTTACCGGCCGTCCGCTCGCCGGCGGTTACCGGCCACCGGTCGGTAACAAAAACCCTGCTGAGCACTCTTCCGTTTCCTCCACCCGCTCCTCGATTGGTATCGATAGTGGCACCTCCATCATCCTCTGGATCCTTTTGTTTAGCGTTGATCTATTTTTGTTTCAGTGGCCGCCGTTCGATTACTTGAGAGGAGGTCCGCAGGTGCCACCGACGAGGCAGCAGCACCACCATCTAACACTGGAAGCCTACGAGAAGTGTGTTGTATGTCGCCCAGGCATTTGCAGCACTCCTCCATGGCGCCGGGCCGATGCTGAGGATGATGCCGCTCCACTCATGGTCTTGCCGAGTCCCGTGTTGTCGTCTTCAATGACGCCGATGACGAGCGGCTTGGATGATAATGCCTACGGTGGTTCGTCGCGTTTTACTGTACCGCACTATGATCGGCTACACGCGATCCTAATCCTATGGCAGTACGAGGAGGCCATAGGCTGCAGCGGCCTCTCGAGGGAACTAGTGACTTGTTGCCGGCCCTCACGAAACGAACAAACAAGCAACGCATCAAAGGCATCAGAAAAAGAGAATTGTTAGACACGGGCTGGGCTGGGTTCAGGCGGATGGACCCATGCAGGACCCATACGACAAAAATTAACAAAACATTTAATTAATGGGTTGCTTTAAGATTGGTGATTTTTTTTAAAAAAAGAGGAGTACCGGAACAGTTGCCTTAGCTTATTAGCTTAATGAACACAGTGCCAACTGTCGACTGAAAAGTGACGTGACAGCACCATAAGCCGCGAGTACGTGGAGATAAACGTAGCAGCCGTAATGCTAAAATGTCAGCCTGATGTTTGATTTTGGGGACTCCAACACACGACCATCACACAATATTTTTACTTTATTAATACATGGAAATGCTCATTGATACTACCTACACTCAATTATTAGCATAAGTATTACAGTTGTCTAGCAACGTAGGGAGAATAAAAAAGTCACAAAAATATGTTTCATCCATTTTCTCTCTCTTTTATCATACTCTCAATTGTTTGAAAAAATAATATCCTTATAAAATAATTCTGAATATTACATTATGGATTCAACTTTTGTACATTTGGAAAAGCATATAAATTAACTAGCTGTTTTACACACACAAAAAAAATTAACTAGCTGCGGGTCAAACTTATCGAGTTTGACTTTGTCAAAATCAAAATACGCCCCACGTTGATGGAAAGAGGGAATATATTAAGATCATAAATAAATAATTTATGGTACACTCATCATTATTTATTTATTTAAAAGTTGAATTACTATCAGTGTTTATAAAAATGGATCAAGGGCACCTAAGTTTATACTTCCATATCAAAAATAGGATTCACATCTTAAACCAAAAGTGTGTTGGCTACCGAAACACAGGAATGTTGACATCTCGAATAGAATGGAAAACCAAAAAAACAAATTTGGCCCTATTTAGATACAAAGAATTTTTGGAGTTTTAGAAAAATACCATTGTTTTGTGAAATACTTTAGCTTTAGAGTGCCATGAAGTGTTCGAGTACAACAAATTTTATGATTTTGAATACTATGTTATTACTTAAAATGTAGTCTTTTTTAGAGTTTAAAAAACTCCACTCTAGATATCTTTTTTCTAAACTACGGTTTTACACATCAATAATTATAAAACTTTAACATGATTTCTTAGTTTTTTAACATCCGAACAAGGCATAAGTGTAACGTCATATGATTTTTTTTTCTCTATCCGTTTCATAAGAAAAAATTGTACAACACACAAAAAAAGTTCATTTATTAAAAGTGTTTGGATAGTTAAATGCACAGCTTGTTCCAATTATGATATTTATTTAAAGGAAATTAAAGAAAAATACTTAAAAATTCTTACAATCTGATTCTTCTTCTGCAAAGCTCTAAAGTCTACGGGAAAGACGTACACACCAATTATAATAGCTAAATAACAACATCAGTTGAAGGATAAAACTAGAAATTGGAAATAAGAAAGCTCATTCTCCCCGTGCTCTCACTAGCTCTATCGCTGAACCATCCACCCCTGCTGCTGCTAGGCTGCCTCACCCGGACCTACTGTTTCTTCGTTGTCAAATTCGTAGAACGTGACTGCAGAGCCAACCGAGATAGCCAGCTTCATGCAGTGTTCCGTCACGATGAGACACGAAGCCAATTTATATTTCAGCATGGTAGGAAGGATGCAGCAGCGGACTCTGAAATTTTATAGAGCCTAGACAAAACATAATACTATCTGGTTTGTGGTAACAGACTAACAGGCTCTGAATTTCTGAGTTATTAGTGCCCATATGTATTTCACAGTTTCAACTGACTTTTGCCCCTAGAAGGATGGACGGACCAAGGAAGTTTGTTGACACTTACCCATGGCTATTTTAAAATGGACCCATGCAGCTCTGGTTCAATCTAAAAAAAAACTCATAAACAATATAAATCAGTATTAAATTGTTTTTTAATAGGATAAGATCATTACTCATACAATAAAGGGTAGATGGCCGATTGAGGTATCAGACATCCAATTCGTGGCAATTATATTTCATACCATTTTTCTTCATCCTTTTTCTCAACCAAGCGTTGTTGTTCATCTTTGATCAGACCACCAAGGATGATGCCTTAGGCTTGCCAGCTGACCTTTGGCAAGCCACCGATGTTCATGCCCTGATGGGTCCCTCCTAGGTGAGAACTTCGACGGTTCATTTGCTATTTTGCTCGGAAACTAGTCATTCTTCGTGAAGCAAGCATGGTGGGTTACCCTTTTCTGATTTGCCTATAAACTAGTCATTCTTTGTCACATAAGCACAATTAGTTAGCCTTTATTAGTTTGCTTGTAAACCTAGCCGCTCTTCATCTCAAAAGCGTGATAGTATCCATTGGGTCCTTCGGTCTGTGAACCCAGGTGATCTAGTTGTTACTGGTGTCTGGCTGATCTTTACGTCAACATACTTTTGGGCGACTCCATCGAAAACGATTACTTTGGCTCTACTTTATATATTTTTGTTTGATCCATCTTCTTTTGCTTGCCAATATTGTTGCATTGGCTTAAAAGACGATCGCATCTAGTTTTGACCCCTTATGATTATGCTCGTGGTTTTGCAAAGTGTTGCTCTTATTAATTAAAACATTATGCAAGATGGTCAAGTTATAGATCATGGAGTACCAAGGTGTTTCATCACAATATTACTAACTTTGTGTTTGTGGATGGAATCCCCCAAGAAGGGTCAGTATGACAGTTCCCGCTCCTTGAGTGGTACCAAATAAATGATTACTTAAATCAGGATTTTGGGCATAAAGATTCCACTGACCCGTGAGAAGGGGACCCAACCCCTGGGGATAGGGTAATACATCTAAGAAATTATTCCATCGAACCGAGGTACAACTTGCAAAGACATCATATGGATATAATAATTATTTTGTTAGTCCTATAAGTTCTCATGTTGGTGTTGCTAGTCATAGTAATAGTAGAACTATTGCATCGGCTAATACCTACGTTGGTAATGTTCTTCACTACATCCATCGTAATGTTGGGTAGCATGTTCAAGAGCCGATGTCAATTATAATTCATTGGGTTTTAATGCTAATAACATACAACACGCATATACTTATTCGTCACCTAGAAGTTTACAATATGTAGTTCCATCACAAGACATGCTAATGATGATAGGATTGTCTATGAGAATAGTATCTATCCAGCCAATTACGCTCAAATCTCATATGGGGCACAATATGCTAATTAAACAGAGGTTCTACCTACAAATTTAGCATCATATGCAAATACTAGTGCTTATGGTTCTACCTCATATGTTACTAATAACTATGGTCAGATTAATGATTTTTTAGTAAGACATTCAAGTGTTATTGGCTTATTGCTCATGATTTGGTTTCCTATATTGCTACTAGCTATAACAGAATCAATGAAAGTTTAGTAATATATTCATATGCTAATTCTCATGATTCGACTTCCTATACTATTAATAAGTATAGCTGAATCAATGAAAAATCAGCAGGGTATGCAAATGCTAATTCTCATGATAAGGTTTCCTATGTTACTAATAACTATAACCAAATCCATAAAAACTCAGCAAGTCATGCTATGCTAGTGTTTATGATTTGGCTTCACATGTTACCAATAACTATAGCCCAATCAATGAAAATTCACCACCAACATATGTAGGGATTCATGTTCACAATTTGATTTCATCTTTATCTTCTGACCATAGTCGAATTAGTTAACCGCGAGCTATCACCAATACTCATGTTTCATTTCCATGTGAACCTAGATGCATTGAGTGACAGATTGCTTGTACTAGAATATACAATGCTTTTCTTTCTCAAACAAATAAATTTCAACACTACATTCTTGAGAAGTGGAAAAAAGGTCAAAAGCATCCAAATCCTAATGAGATTATAGCCATAGTTATGCAGAATTAAAAGTATTGTTGGCTAACTCAAGTGACAAAGAAAGAGTTGATTCGGATATAAGCGAATGTTTGGCTGACAAAACCAAACAACATGAAAGGATCTTGAGTCGCTAGAGGATGAATAGGCATGTTTAAAACAAAACTCAAACTTGTTAGAAACTTGCATGACATGTTGCTCAGCGTGCAGCATTACTGCTCATCGCAAGTCCACAAAGTATCTGCACTCACAAACATGCATAGCCATGTAGATTGAGTGGAAAAAATGTAACACAATTAAGAATATAAGAGAGGAGACACATGATTTCTCTTGTGGTTTAGCTCTCCACCAAGGTCTGCCTACCTTCATGTTGTTGATGAAGCCAAAAAGGCTTTGGAGTCTATTTCAACTCGCTCCTCTTCTATAGCTCAACACCAAGATGATGAGCTAGACCTTTCCATTAAGATCTTGGGCAAATCAAAACTTTCTCATGGCTCACCACAAGAACGGGAGCTTGTTAGGCGATGCCTAGTAATCTAGGATGCTTCACCTCTAAGAGTAGCAAATGCACAATAGAGATAGATGAAGCATGGCAAGTGCTTAAGGTTTGGCCTACTCTTAATTACTTTCCATCACTTAATCAACACTAATTACTCACTTTCACAAAGAGAGGGGTTAGAGAGAGCTCAAACAACTCTTAGGAAGGCCTAGACTGGGCATGATAATTTGGAAGGCCTAGTGTTCGAGAGCTTGCCTTCATTGAAAAGGTGGCTACAAGAGTATTCAGTGAAACAAAATAGACCATTCAAGGTGAGGCACTCCTATGTACAGTGGTGGTACACCATGGTGTGCAAGAAGGAATGATGTGACTAGAGGGACTATGATAGGAAACTTGAGTCACTCCTAAGTCTCCCTATGGTATTTAATATACTTATCGAGGAGTTGAGATCCACATCTAAACTTCTGGCGAAGTATAATATTTCTCTGCATTTTTTTCACTGCTTCATCTTTGAAGTCATAATACTCATGTTCACAATTTCATGTGCTCTATTAAAACACATTAGTCATTTTATGCCACAAGTGTAGCCATATAGACTTAAGACCATGAAACATTTAATTTAAAGTGTTAAAGACATAACCAACCTCATAATAATCAACCATATGCCTGCACATGCAACCTATTCCAGCAAGCTCCAAAGGCACTAGTCCATAGTTGGCTTCACACCGCAAAGGCATAATACTTGTGGGGCAACAAGCCTCTCCTTTTGTTTCTCCAATTGCTTTAGCTTGGACCAATGAGACTTAGGTCCATATAACCACACACTAAACCAACACTTCCAATATCCATGCCGCACAAGTTCATACATAAATGATTCCACACATATAACTACAAGTTATCAAGAAAAAAGGTGCAATTACTTTGTTTTTGTTACCACACTCAACTTGTGCAGAAATAAAGGAAGTAAAAACTACGACTGGATCTCTACATTCACACAGGGTGGCTTGTCAAGTGTAGAAAAACATCATATTGAAAATTTCATTAGGAATATCAAAGGACCAACATAAATTATTTGTAAAGGATTACTTATATGAAAATCGTCACATGTGTATAAGGCCCATGCAACTGTTTGTGCATGCCTCGATTCAAACATGTGGGTCGGCTTATCACAGTCATGCTTAGGCTATGGTAGATCAGGATGAACTGGTGGATCCTTGCAAGACACGTTCTAGTATAAACTTTGGGATGGTTGTTGGTATTTCTTCGAGCAAACGAGTAAATTAATTATTCACAAGCGCATAGATAAACACCGATGTAGCACTTCACCGAGATAACACAGTTTTAATATCGAACCCAAAGGAACGGTGTTATGAGGAAGACTAAGTCTATATTAACTTAACCCGTTTCATAAACAAGTATAGACAACTATTGATAAGAGGAGAAAGAACCAAGGACTATCTAGTTCTGGTCACTGGGTAAGCATTATCTTTTATGATCTTTAAGGACGATGACTTAAATAAGAGCAGAAAACAGAGTTCTCTCCTACCAAGCACCTATATGCCTGCCTATAACCTATTACGGGAAACGAACAACAGAGGAATCAACGTAGCTATAAGAGTCACCTACGCGAGCTACAGTTATCCAGAAAATCAGGGGACATTCACAAGTAAACCTAGCCTAGGCACCACGCCTACACTACGAATTACTACTTTAATCAAGAAGCTATCAAGATCAAAGCACTCAAGAAGAGTTGCAAACATAAAGAACAATAAGGATAATATTGCTTACTTGAACCAGAAGTTGACTACCAGGGTATCTCAGAATACAGATCCTGGGCGAGAGGAATCTGATCCCAAAGAATATAGCAATGAAGAAGCACCGATAGGCTGGAACTCCTCCAGAACTACACTCTCTAACTCTAAATCTCTAATATCTAAATAAGAGTTAGATCTTCATGGATCTAGTCTCTCTTGATTGCTGGCCTGGATCTACTAGATAGAAATTAGGGTTTCATGCTCTTGAGCTTCTGATCTAGCTTGGCTCCAGGACGGGGGGGGGGGGGGTACAGGGCTCTATTTATAGCCCGGTGGGATGCACGACGGTCGTTGGATCAAACTGACTTCACGTAGGGCCTAGATGACTCCTCATAGGCAGTGGAGGAACCTTCCAGAAGGCGGCGGCAGGCGGGCCAAGGGGGTGCCACCCGGCATGGGCCCAGGCCGGTCAGCCCTCTAGGTGGGCTTCTCGGGCCCATCTTCCTTCGGGTGCCTTCTGGGTCCATCCTGAGTCCGATGGAAACTATCTCCCTGCGGGATTTCTTCTATATTTTCTCTGATTTGCTTTCCTTTATATGCTTTTCTGCAATAGTCCCTGGAAAATAATGAAACACCAAAACTCATGGAATTTGTTAGATAAAACCCTATATTTCTAGATATTATATTTGATTGATCCAATTATCATGTTTATAATTGCTTAAAAAATTAACGCTAACGACCGTCAACAATGGCCCTTCTTCCGTCACTTCTCTATATGCCACATGTCCTTCATCCTAAGAAACAAAGGCTACTAATTAACAAATCAAATATGTTATCATTGTGTACCAATGCTTAACTATATTACAACTACGGAAAAAAGTACTTAGAATTATCATGAACATTGACATGCATGAATAATACACAACTAAGTACTCATCCTAAGCCATAAAGCAAATTAACTAGTCATGAAGGGATTTCATCCAAGATTTTGCAATCCATAGTGTACATTTCATCAAATTAAAAGAAAATTGTTATCAAACTATGGTTTGCAAAAATACATGTCACATACACCAAATCAACATGTAAAAGATGGGGAGGAAGGATACCTTGCTCTCAAAGATCTATGAATCAAATCCAAATTCAGAAGGTCTAATATAGTGATTGGAGAGGGTAGGATGGACTAGGGGAGAGAGGGGAAGAAGTAAGGGAAGAAATGAGTGCAGATTTGGGCAAGAGACTAGCCACACGTCCTTTAAGTTCAAAGAATGATGTCACAAGAGATGGAGCTGAGCTCGCCAAGATCTATGACATCTATGACGCTAAGCTCGGTATCATGAACCATGGCATCAAGCTCCCTGTCACACTAAGACATGTGCCACTGAGACCTCTAGGGTTGGTGACATGGCTTACGAGGCCGAGACGTGTTACCTCAGTATCATGATTTGTGGGGCGTCAACTTCAGGGTCTATATTCAGAAATAGTCCTTAAGTTTTTTTTGCGACGAAAGAAGAATTATATTATATGAAACCTGGGTATATCAATACATTACAAACACTTTGCAATACGAGATAGTACCCACGCTGTGAATAACACAACTCAAATCCTAACCTCTTAATCGCTTTGCAGTGTAGATGACCGCACAGGCAAACACTTGGCAAATGGCCTGAGAACAACTGCCCAACGAACAACGGCCAACATTCCTGTAGGTGGAATTGAGGATCTTTTTCTTCTTGCTGGTGTCTTCCTTCTTCTTTCTGCCACCGAAGAATGAGGAAGACTGATCTGAAGGATATTCTCCCTAGTCTTTCATCGTGGCCAAATCTAACCAGAACAAAACGAAGAAAAGACTTGAGAAAATTATTCCATGGCGGCGACATCATCTCTGCCTTGATGCCGCCGTCCGGAAACAAGGTCTCTATGTCGTCATGTTGATGAAGATGGTGACGCCGAAGTTGTCGCCCTCGTCTTCAACGAAGCCGCCATGGAGAAGACGATTCCACCTTTCTTCTTCACCATTATCGGAGAAGAGGAGGAGGAGATAAAACTCCAATACCAAAAACTTTGGCATGGAGAAATCCTAACCCTAGGACTCGATGTACTGGAGAAACTTATTAAAAACAATAGATCCCCACTCCCTTCAGCCTCCGGCGATATACCGAAGGGGAAGGGAGGGGGACCAGCGGCGACGGCGGAGGGTGGTGGCGGCGGCCTGCAGTCTTCTCGCAAGACTCGACTCGACTCGACTCGATATTAGAGAGTTAAACTCGAGCAATGTAAATGCAAAAGCTTCGGATTTGCATGCGTACAACGGGTGTTGCCGTGTTGGTGTACCAGCAGCGCTAGCTGGTTGTTGTTGAGCACAACCGGCCCGAACCGGAACCGGTCGCGTCAATGACTAACCAGAAACAATGGAGAAGCAAAATGGTGCATGTATCGTCTCTGCCCATCAAGCGCTGCCTACTACGTACCGACCATCATATGATACACACATGACACATACTTGTATCTGTCACACACCATCCACCTTGCTTCCTTCGTTTTCGTTCCACGGAACGGACAGCCGGGCAGGACAAGGACAGCCCCGACCAGCCGGTTGGCCGCCGTTCCTGCTGCCTGAGCTTCATCATATCCGGCCAGCACCTTGAATTGCATTGGCAGATCTCCCCCATGGATGTCTATCAACAGAAGTGCAGAACAAGAAGAGTCACACGGCGGCGTGGGCGTCTGGGTCCTCGGGCGGCTGCTGTAGCGGCTCCAGCGACGCGACGACGTCGCGCATGAGCGGCCGCGCCTTGGGGTTGCGGTTGAGGCAGTGGTAGGCGAGCATGGCCGTCTTCTGCACGGCCCTGGCGGGCGGCGGGTCGTCGTTATTCCATCCGCCGGCGCCGCCCCCCAGCCTGGGGTCGAGGATGCCCTGCACACGCTTCTTGTGCGGCAGCGCCGGGACCGCCCAGTCGGTGAGCGCCTGCTCCCGCGGCGGGCGCGACCTGTCCAGCGACCGGCGCCCCGTGAGCAGCTCGAGCAGGACGACCCCGTAGCTGTAGACGTCGCTGGAGGCGGTGAGGTGTCCCGTCATCATGTACTCGGGCGCGGCGTAGCCGTAGGTGCCCATGACCCTTGTGGACACGTGCGACTGCTCCCCGACGGGCCCGTCCTTGGCGAGGCCGAAGTCGGAGAGCTTGGCGTTGAAGTCGGCGTCCAGCAGGATGTTGGAGGTCTTGAAGTCGCGGTAGATCACGGTAGCGTCGTGGAGGAACGCCAGGCCGCGCGCGGCGCCCAGCGCGATCTTCATCCGCGTCGCCCACGGCAGCGGCGGCGACGTGCGGGAGAAGAGGTGCGACTCCACGCTGCCCAGGGCCATGTACTCGTACACCAGCACGCGGTGGTCGCCCTCGCAGCAGTACCCCACCAGCTTCACCAGGTTCCGGTGGGAGAGCTGACCCAGGAAGATCACCTCCGCCAGCCACTCCCGGTGGCCCTGGAAGCTGTTGTCGCCGTCGTGCACCTTGATGGCCACCGGCAGGGTGGTGGTGGTGCTGCCGCCGGCTGGCGCGAAGGAACCCTTGTACACACGGCCGAATCCGCCGCCGCCGATCAGCGCCTCCTTGCGGAAGTCGTTGGCCACCTTCGTGAGCTCGAGAAAGGAGAAGGCCACCAGCGGGTTCCGCGCCGCCGCCGACGCGCCCCGCCGCAGTGCCTCCACCTCGCCGGGGTTCGATGGCAGCTTGCGGTCGTCGCTGCGGTCCACTTCCGACGGGTTCTGGACCTTAGGAGTAGGAGGACTCTCTGAATCCCCGATCGACACAGCAAATTGAAGCGCCAAGCCAAACCAAGAGTGTGTGTCGTCAGAACTCAGACGGCTAATTAGTAAGTAATTACTAGTAATTTATTTATTATTAAGTTAGGGAGTCCAATTAGTTACTCTAGTAGTACAGTAGCTTCTTGCTCGTAATTAATAACTTGATTTAGTATTTGCTTGGAATTGGAATTCAGGGGATTGGTGGATGGAACACACACAACACAGAGCTCTGAATAATCAAGCGTATGCACATGTGGATAAGGCAAGAAGCAGCACCTGGCTTTGCAGCTGCAGTGAAGGAGACCTTGTTGACGTAGGGGCTGCCCCCCAAGCAGTTCCCCATGGGAAACAATAATCCTCTTTATCCCTTCCGATCTCTGTCTCCGGAGGCTCGATCGCTGGGGCTGGGCGCCGGTCGTCTCTCTGAAGCCGAAGCAAGAGCAGCACCAGCTGCTGCTGCTGCTGCCGCGGGGCACCGAGCAACCAAGTTGATGGACGGCTTCCTCTCGGTTTCCCCGGAGTTGTCGAGCCGAGCAAGAACAGGACGCCCGAACCGGCTTTCGTCAGGAGGAAGGAAGAGAGAGATGGAAGCTGGTGGCGATGCTATTTTGCTTTGTGTCCCCGTCCTCCTCTCCTAACGGCGGGAGGGAGAAGCGTCGGAGGTAGCCGGAGCAGGACGTTTTTCCAGTGGGACATCACTTTCCCTGCTTTATCATCATCAGCATCGTCATATCATAGCTTTGATCATGACGGAAAAACAAAAACATAATATATTGTTTATTTAAACTCATTATTTATGATATAATATTTTTTTCACAATAAAACAGTATCAGGCAGCTTATACACCATCAGCCGAACACAACCGCCTGACGTACACACAGCAACTACACTACTAATTAAACGCTACGCAATTAGAATAGGTATGTGCAAAGGCACCGGTATGATAATCATACGGAAGGCAATCGCACTTTGCTGGCAGGCCGTTACACCAGGATCGGAGCAGAATGAATTATGCATGTATGGAACGTACAGGGAGGTGCCCAACTGCCAAATAGAAACCCTGTTCGCGCGCCATATGTTCGTTTGAGGTCGTCGGGTTTGGCTCGGGTTATACATCAATTCAACCTGGTGATGCCCATGTACGGGTTACTATTTTACAAGAGATAGTAAATATTTCAATATCTACAACTAATACACAACTCATTATGGTTTAAAAAATATTTAGGATGTCTATCAGGCGCACATGTGTTTCATGGGGTTCCAACACACGAATTTTTTTAGCTGTAGGATGAAGATCTAATGGCCACCATCTCTTCTTTTACCTTTAGACGCCACCGCAGGAGCTCGCCCCAGCCACCGACCACCACCTTGCCGCGGGCGCTAGGGATCGCCAGAGACCGTCCTCTTACCCTCCCGCCACCACCACCATCATCTCCAACTCTGGCAAGCTCGTCGCCGCCAACGCCAACTCCAACTCCAACGAGCTCACCGCCGCCGTCTTCTCCAACTCCAACAAGCCTACCCAATCCCTGGCCCGACCGCCCCTACCACCGCCAACTCTCCTAAAATGCCCATCGACCATCCCCACCGTCTAACCTACCTGCCTACCCCGACTGACCATTCTATACCCCACCTAAGTTGGAGAAGATAAGGGAGGACAAGGAGGAGAAGGGTAAGAAGAGCTACCTCGATGGATCCACCATGGCCGTGGCCGTGGTAGACGGCCGGGCGAGCTGACGCACACGACGAATTCTAAATAATTTGTTAGTATATATCAGTCGTTATTAAGAGAACATTTTTATGATTATTGAAACTAAAAATATCTAAGATAAACGCACAATATATATTTCTTTAATGTTTCATGTATTAAATATTAAAATGGGAAATTTAGAACATATAATTATAATGGTTATTTATATATTTTTCATAACATCAGGCACTAGTAATTAGTTTATATTAAAATTTAGAGCATTATGCTAGAATCGATAAGTTAGACACAAATTTAAGAAGTCATGACTTAGATTAATTATCATAATGCCAAGCGAGTAATTTAGGGCTTTATTTTAGATTATGTTTTATAATGGCATAGGATGGTAATATCTATCCAAATTTAGAGAGTTACTTTATGTTATTTTTTTATTATGACGTAGGTGAGTAACCATTTAGAAAACAAATTAGACCAATGACTATTGTTATCAATTTTGGTTAAGTCTACCAAATTAATGGTAAGATCTTTCAGATTTTTTATAGTTTTAGATTTTAGTTTTCTCTAGCTAGTGTGTCTCATGATGATTAATACGGAGTCTGTTGGGACCTTTATTCGTAAGATAACTACATTTTTCAGCCTTCTCTCGTATAAAAACTTAGCTATCTCCGGTGTCGCCGTCACATCCAGAGGGGTGGACCCAAGAAAGGACATATGGGCGCAATTTTCTTCTATGGAAAAGTTTTTTATTTAACGTAATAACGTGTATAATATAAATACTAGCCCTAGTAGTTTACTTATATATAATATTAATAATGCATATATGGGAGTCCAAATTATCTATGAACATGAGGTTTCTCTGTCGGCTAGACACCATGTACTCTCTGGCTTATAGTGACACGTACGCCAACGTTTCTTCATCATAAAACATTTACTCCACCGTTTCAGTTCCTCTCCCCGATCATCAAACATTGTATTATCCACCCTCTTTGCCAATGCCTATTGCTTATTATTTTTTGACTAACTTATTGTTTTTTTTCCTTAAACATGCATATAGAACTATAGAAGAGCTGCGTATGCATTTTATTAAAAATAAATGTTGAAAGACAGGGGAAGAAATTCTCCATAAAAACACACTGCACACTAAACGACTCACCCACAACACTATTGTCAAACATTTTACTGGAGGAATCTTACCAAACGTTTTATTGAAGGGGTCGTTTTTCAGTAAAAAACAGAGGAAACAGAGCCGTTTCGGAGACAGCTCCAGCTCCTTTGGAGGAGCTCCTCAGGAGGAGCCCTGACAAATACGAGTAGGCCCTAAAGTAGATCACACTGAACTTACAAACGAAAATCAAGGCGACCTGAACAGTGAAACTACACACTATCAAGAAGAAGCTCAACAGAGCACAGCAGAATGGACACAATAGTGACAGCCCACAGCACCGACATGATGATTGGATTAGAAACGTTAAAGATGTGAGAAATTTTGCAATGGTTGAAAAAATATGGGTTATTCATTGTGCGAGATCGGACGGTGAAAAAATATAGGAGCTACCCAACTGAAAGTATCTAGAGATACCAAATAGGTGGGGATAGAAAAATGGTCTTCCTTCTTCGCCGCTCACCTTCCTTCTTCCCGAAGCACCGAGCAGAGCCTAGCCAACCCCCTCCCTCCCGCCTCCGGTGACCTCGCCGGAGCGGGTTGGGTGAGGGGTCCCTCTAAGTAGATAATAGTATTTAGTATCTAGTATCTAGTACAGTCCCTCATGTGAAAGTTCCCGATGTGGAAGTCTTGCCTTGGAGCTGTCGCCATTGTCGTGGTTGCCATGCATGGCCACCATGGTCTTCTTTGTCGTCGCTGCCGCTTCTAAGGTCAATCGAAATAAAATAATATCGATCTTCTTCCCTGCAGATCTCCTTTCTCCTACCTCCATCTCCACCCTCACCACCCATAACCAAGATCTGCTTCACTCCGGTCCACATCCTCCGCCACTTGCTTTCTCCCCTTCACGAGAGCCTCTAGTCCTAGTGTTTCCCTCAACTACTAGATGACTCATTTCCTGGTGTTGGTTCGGCTGCTCCGCCATCCCCTGGGATCCAGGTTCGAGTATCTTCATGAACCTCCGGCGGCGGCTTTCACTTCATCTTTCGGTTGTCGGTGAGCTTTCTCCATGCTGCCTCGACTGGCCCGTCTACAACCGATGTTTAGCTCGGTCAATCCAGTGTATGCGTCTTCGGCGCCCCTACGACCCACGCACCGCTGGCAGCTTCGTCGTCACCAACGCCGTCATACACTGGCGTCTTCACCTTTAGTTCCAGGACTTTGTTGTAATTTGGTCTTCTACAGAGGACTTCTTTGTAAATTGGTTGTTGTGATAATATAATTAGAGTTAAATCCACCGTAGGTCCATTAACTTTCGGTGGCGTGTCATCTAGATCCATCAACTTTCAAATTGTATTTTTAGGTCCATTAACTTTTGGTGGTGTGTCATCTAGGTCCATTAACTTTTAAACTGTATTTTTTGGTCAATTAACTTTTAATGGTGTGTCATTCAGGTCCATCAACTTTTAAATCGCACTTTTTGGGTCCATAAATTTTTTAACTAATTCACCATAGATCCATACCTCTTCAATTACCAAGTAGATCTGACATGACATGTCACATTAACGATTAACGTGGAGTAGAAATGTGTAAAACACAATATACCTTTTATTATGTTCTTTCCTATACATCATTTCATATTATATTTCATTTTTCTGTCCACTCGTGAGCATATAATTGTTATTTTCTTTATTAAGTGGGTTTATTACTTTTAAATGTTTTTGTGCTCCGCTTATGTTTTGTTTATTCTTTATCGGCTCATTTTCTATTTGAGTTATATATATATATATATTCATAGCATATTATTATTTATTGAGGAATTTTACAGTGCTTGAAAAAAATTAGAGCAATCCATTTGAGTTGATCTAGTGGTTACAAAATAAGAAGAACCAACGTAGAGGAACTTAAGTTGGGGGTCAGGAACTAGTTTTAGATTAAATTCCAAGGGTAGATTAGTAATTTTCACTTTTGTCATGTTTCGAGCAGCTTCTTCCCTCTCTAAGTGCCGCCGTGCGGGCGTCACGGCAGCCCCAGCCGCAGGCGTGACTCGTAGGGAGCAGTTTGCCGACGTGCGAGGCCCCGGGCCCGGTGGGCAGCCTCTGCAGTTTGCCAATTTCCTTCCTCTCCTAGATTTTTCTGAGAAGTGAAACTTCCATGTTGCCGTACGATCGACGCCCATGGAGCGTGGCCGGTAGCATCATCAGGCCCGCGATCATGCATGGGCAATGAGCCGTGGCCCGCGGGTGAGTGATTCGCCGCCACCGCTGTCGCCGCAGAACGCGCTGCTGCTGTCCGCCGCTCCCTGCACCCAGTCGCTCCGTCGATGCTACCACAAGCCGCTGGTCCTGTCGTGGCGCCGTTTGCTATTGCTCTGCCGGCCAAAAAAGCATGGGCCATGCGGCTAGGTGCCCAGCGCCAGCGGCCATGCATCACACGAAGTTGCCAGGTCCGCGTTAATTAGCCCAAGGGCAAACTTATCATTTTAGATGGCCAAAAAACAAATCCCCCTAACAAACCTCTTATTTATTTTATATAGTTCCATTTTTCTCACTATGCATCACGGTGGCAGCCATCGTCAGATCTATTTGCTAATTAAAGGAGAATGGCTGTACAGTGAATCAGTTAAAAAGTTAATGAACCAACAAATGCAATTTAAAAGTTGATGGACCTAGATAACACACCATCAAAAGTTAATGGACCCAAAAACACAGTTTTAAAGTTGATGGACCTTAATGACACACCACGAAAAGTTAATGGACTCAAAATGTAATTTGAAAGTTGATGGACCTAGATGACCCGCCATGAAAAGTTAATGGACCTATGGTGCATTTAACTCATATAATTATATGTGTTCGTTGTAAAAAAAATAGATAGTACCAAATTAGATGAGACCGTACCAATACCAAAATATGTGGGGGCAACATCTATTTTTTATTTTGTATTTAATATTTAGATAAGGGTAAACCAGTCTTTTTAGTAATGTCATTTATTAAGGGCAAAAATAGGATTTTCTCATGTCATCTATGTCTGAATCCAGAGCTGTGTCATCAACTTGGATCGAAAATTGGAATCTAGAGGGAAAATAGAAGAAGCATGCACTTTTTCCGATGAGAAACAACGACGTCGACTCACCCTTCGATGCACTAGCTAGGAGACGCGTTTCCGTGTTGGGAGGAAACAGGAAACGACCAGTTTCTTGACGGGTAATGTTGATTGCATGGCGCTGCTCGCCGATGTGCCGTGCCCCGTCCCGCCTGCATCTGCGTCAACACCGCGCGCTCCGACGTCCGCCTGCATCCGCGTCTGACGCCAGGCTCGTTCCTAGGCCGCTGCCTGCCCACGACCGCACCGCGGGGTTGTTGCCCGCTCCGCTCATGCATGCCGCCGCGCGAACCATGAACTTGCATGTCAGTATGTCACGGCCGGTCTCCGAGTGAGCATGCCAGTACTGAGTTGTTTTTTTTTAACCTAGGTCGAGAACGAATATAGAGGTCTAATTCAGTTTATCAATTCAATGTTCTTAAAATAGATAAATATATTGATAAATGCTCTCTTTGATCTCGTTTCTCGAGTAGTCAAAATTTTTTAAGTTTTATTAGACTTATAAAAAATATCAACATTTATAAGATGCTTTGGTATTTTTAGATAATATATCTAGCTGTATTCCAAAAGCTATGAATTTAAAAAAGTTAAAATATTTATAATTTAGAATAAATATTTTTATAAATATTTAGACGAACTTGGTATTGTTTCACTCCTTGAGAAACGAGATTTACACTTTTTAATCGCATACTTATTTGACACTTGACATTATTTTGAAGAATTTTTTCTAACATTTTTTGAGATGCAAAATCATTGATTATGCTATTGATGTTGACTCTCATCTAATAACTTCTCCGTGAATAGTTGAAGTCGCAAACCCTTTAACTATGGCTGACATGTTGTATAGTGTTCTCATACTGAGTCCTCAATCTTCTCTTAGCAAGCTGATCAGGCGTCCAACAAGGCAACAATGGTTCTTTTTACTGTAAGCCAAATAAATAACTTACAGCTAAGAGGACCCCAGGATCTTTAAATTCTCTTCCATGGAGCAAAGAGGATGGAACCAAGGAAAGTTGTATTGCAGACCTTGTAAGAGTATGTATATTCTTGGCTGAAACTTTTGTTCCCTTATCTAAAAACAAGTACGTATAGTACATGACAGAGAAAACACCTTTTTATGTCAAAGATCCAAACTAGTCCTCCAGTCCTTCGGCCACCGTACGACCCTCTTAGGACCAATTCCATCATGATCGTTCATGTTCTAGACCAAAATAAGTACAAGGGAAGTCCTTCATCTTGCATTGCATCCAAACAAGCTAGCTAGGCACCAACTCCTATCCTCGGGATAAGTGTAACTGAGCTCTTTGCAATATTAGTGACCACTGCACTAACCCGGACAAAACATCCCAATAAGCATAGAGGGAGGGATAGACCATTAGCGTTTGGCCGCAGGAACACCACCAAAAAATTAGCATAGAAAGAGACGATATGCCGAGCTTGTTGCAATTTAGACCTGTCACATCGTATATTTAGACACCAATTTAGAGTATTAAATATAGACTAACTATAAAACCCATTACTCAAATTGAGTCTAATTTGGGAGATGAATCTAATAAGTTTAATTAGTCCATGATTTGACAATGTGATCCTACAGTAAATATTTGCTAATGATAGATTAATTAGGCTTAATAGTTTCATCCTGCTAATTAGTTTACTTCCATGTAATTAGTTTTTTAATCTGCTCATATTTAGTCCTTCTAGTTGCCATCTAAATATTCGATGTGACACTGTTTAAACTTTAACTTTAGTCCCTAGATCCAAATACCTCCTAATAGGTATAGGAAATACCTGGCACCAAAAGTAAATAACATGGGAAAGAGAGTTGCTGGTGATGATGAAGCCCATGCCCATGCCCATGCGGATGGATAACGAAGTCTCCAGGTTCTCCATTTATTATTCTCTCAACAAATGTCCATGCCTTGTGCCCTTGTCCATTCTTTCATTGCTTACACCATCCATCTCAAGCACCTTTGTTAATTATGACCCTTCTCGCATTGTCTTCGTGTACAACTTTTTTGTTTGGAAAGACAGTAGGCCCCTTCGTTAAAGGGGATTATATAATAACAAACTGACACATTGGGATTTTTCTTTGTCTCAAACTGGTTTTCATTTTGTAAAAATTTCACTGATGTATGAAATGCAGACATATTTACATGTGATGGCACAGCGTTGTTGCTACAAACATCATTCAGGAAAAAGAAATCCTATGACATTGTGTGTGTGTGTGTGTGAATTGGGTTGCAGTACTGGGTCTTGGCAGGTCAACCCAAGTCTGAATTGGTGACCCATATATAAATTCCAACTGGCTTGAGCTTGACCCCTTGCCCACTTTCCTATCAGCTCTGCAACCTTTTAGTGACGCTCCCTACTCCTATAGGTTGGTACTTTGGCACCTGCAACGAAGGCGCTCTCGTCTCTCATCTCACCTCCCCGCGGTGAAAACGATGGCGTTCTCACCTCACAAGGTCCATGTCCCCACCCTGTCTGATCCAGAAATCTTAGCATCCTCTCCCTCGCGTTTATTAATTTCCCAGGCAACTGATGTGAGGAGATCGGGATCCGAGTTGAGATGACCCAGGCCGCTGTTGCAATCCTCGCAGGAGCCCTGCCCAAATGGCGACGGCGACTTGTTTGGATCTTTGCTTCTCCATTCCATCTCTCCACGTACGGCGACTTGGACCAGCGTCAGTCTTACTCGATCCCCCTATTCTTATACCACCACACCAACCCCTCTTCCTCATTGGTATTTGCAGATAGAAAATAAAAGATCTTCCTTTTGTCCGGTTCGGTGGATCATAAAAGGTGGCTTTGCCTCTGTCTGCAGGCCACCTCCTTTTTCACATGCAGGGATATGCATCACCTGTTGGGCTGAACTATGTCTATGTGAGCTGCAATTCCATGGACCCCATCAGATTTGTTTGCAGCTCTTAGGCCTGCAAAATTCTGAGTTTTGTGATCCCAGTACTGTGTTAGAGTTCGACCCAGATTCTTTGTCCTGGGTGAGATAGAGATATGGCACTATTGGGGGAGGTGTTGGGTGTTCATGCCCCTTGTCCCCCCCCCCCCCCCCCCCCCCCCCACTGGGGTAGAATTTGCCAGAAAAACAAATAAAAGGGTCCGGACCGGGGCAACTTATGCTGTGCTTGGTTCGATGAATGGAAGCGTCGTCTTTTGTGCCCTGTATAAAATATTTTTATTAGGTGGTAAACAAAAGGTGATGTTGGTGAAGGAAAACCGCGCGTTTGAGTGGTTACAATCGATTGCTGAAATGGAAGGTTTGCTCTATGAGAAAGACGCCGGCCTCCATGAGAAGTTACATTCGGAAAAGTGTGAACCGGTTAACCTCAGTTATAAACTAAACTACTGTGCTGATGTATGCCAGCGGTAGTGTGAGGCCGAGTCACCTTGAGTTTGACGTGCCCATCGCATGCCTGTTTGATTGAGTCCCTGAGAGGCTAGAATTGCTGATAATTTCTGGATGCTGTGACTTGTAACTAGCAGTACGTCTAGCACTTGTCTGGAACTGTTCAGCTTTGTCGCCAAAGACAAAAGCTCAACATAAGTACTGCTACCAGTTCAACCAGTATTCATGCCAACTGCCATGCTTTGGTCAAGTCAGCATGTATGTGTTTGGGATTTTGGTATGAAGCCTGCATGTTTAAGGTACTGACAATGATGTCCCTGGCTGCTAAGAGCATATATGTTGACCACTGCGGTAGGGTGCATGTTTTGATCATTTAGTGGAGCCGGCTAAGCATATTACCTCAATTTTGAGTCACACTCAACACACTATATGTTACGCGAGAAGCATTCAAAGGGCCGCTGTCATTATCATGGCAATTGCAGAGATTAACTGTTGCATAATATCAGTGGAGAAGTTAGAGTAAATTAAAGGGTGGTGTATCTGCCTTATAGATACGTCAACTTAAACCGTAATCATGGTGAAAAATCGATCTACTCAATAGTATTTAATTTTTTTTGGATGCATTCGCACCCAGAAGCTTGTATATAGCTTCTCCACTGCATAATATCGTAACTCCATCAATTAGGGTAAAGGACTGCCAACAAGACTGCAAATCCTCTGGAGAATTGCAACACATTGAAACAATAATCCTGCACCTAAACTGTAAAGGTAGCAATTGTATGGGTTCCACTTAGCATTCATTGCTGTCTAATGCTAAACTTCGCTAAAGTTTTTCTTTTTTTGAACGTAAGTGGCAAGAGTTCTGAACTATGCTAAAGTCAGTACTGGTATTTTCTTGTCCTAGTGGAACAGCAAAAGGATGAAAAGACGATTATCTTAATTCACCCATGATGATGCTTGAAGACTGGATAAAAAGGATCGATGGAAAAATATTTGTTAATTAAGCTTGTAATAGAAACAAAAAATGGCTTTATTGCGGTAACTCTAAATGACTATGAACCATTCATTTACTGAGATCGGATGATTAGGATCATCTATTACTTCTTAGGAGGTAATAGTTGAAATATATATTTATTTAATTATGAATTTGGTAAGATAGGATAAATTATAAATAGAAAATTTATGTATAAAAATCTTTCTTCTAGATCTAATTGATTTATGTGTGATCTTTTTGATATGACAAATCTTTTATTTTGTAACTGTGAACATAACATAATTTGATTACCTAAAATTGCACGTAGTTTTTCATTCACCGGTACGTGACAGCTACAAGTTGTAGCGTGTGTGGTTCCCAAAGTTCATTAGCATAAGTGTAACATATTTTAATTAAAAGGTGTTGCACTATAGGAGAACAAACAGCTGGCATAAGAAAAAGGAGCCAAGGTGGTTTTGTTGTGACATACATGTAACATGTTTTAACATTCATTATAACATAAGAGCAACTCCAGTTGAGCCCCTACACAGATCCCTGTTCTAAATCTAGGGACTTGGTCCAAATAAATCTACTCCAATGCACCTCCTATTTGGGCTCCCATTTTAACAGGGCTCTCAAAGTTTAGTTTCAGGTCTCCAGGAAAGAGGCCCTCCTATTCCTCTCCCCTTAAATTAGGGACTATGGCTGGAGTTGGATTTTGAATTTGACCCTCAAATTTTATAGATCATCTCTCAAATAGAAATGTAGGGGTTTAATTTAGGACCTGTGGCTGGAGATGCTCTAAGTGATGCACAAATGCGGCGTGCACACAAAAAAATGGCCACACCACTCAATTGCTCCTATGTAACCATGGAGGGAAAGTTCTCCCACTTGTTGTCCCGGTGATTAAGGGATTTTAGAAGATTTTCTTTTTTTTCTTAGATTATTTATTTAATTAATGAATTTCTAAAGCTAATAAATTAATGACTCAGATTTCTTTGAACTATTACCTCTTAGAAGGTAACGTGGGTACCGTAACCTTGTCCTACAAAAAATAAAAGTGGGTGTTAATAGCATCCTACAGATTCTGATTCAACTTGAAGGTAGTGTTTCAGTTTAATTTGCTGAGCACCTGCTTCTAGTCAGCGACACATAATGTGTTGTTTTTCGTTGCTAGAATGATCTGAATTCAGTCTGTTGTTCAGGCCTAAAAATTACGCTTTTCCCGTCTGGACTTTGAATTTCAGACCAACAGAATCAAATTTGAGTATCTTAATTCTTCATGGCTGTCAAAACCCATTGTGGGTCACATATTTTGCTATCAAATGGTGGATAAGAGTGTAGATAAGAGGTCTATCAATTGGTGGGGATGCAAGCAAACTATCCGCGATACTCGTGCTTCTCTAAGTCCAGACTCAACGTTCATCACATATTGACCAGAATGGAGAAATAATAAATTGATGAACACATGTCATTTAATTTTACATATATTAGCTACTGCTTTATGGTAAGCTACTTTGCAATGTGGAAATGTGGAATGGACTTCGGAAGATCTTTTGGTCGGACAAAGTTCTACTCTTATGTTTGCTCTATTTGTAATCATAGTATGCCTTTAATAGAAGTCGCCTTATTAGCTTCTGCCTAATTTCTATCATTGCCCAAGAGGCCGAGATTGCATTCACTAAGATTAGGTTAGGTGACTATGATTTTCCAAGGATTGTATGCACACAGTGCTACAGCAGAATCGAAAAGGTCCAAGCCTGGTTCAAGAATCGGCGGATATATGTTATTACCAGTTGGCAATTGCATAATTCATTACTGCATAAGTCAATACGTAATGTAGAACTCGGGGTTGAGCATATTTATCTCAACCTTCTGCCAATGAGGCTCTTGGTAAGTGAAATGAACCTGAAATACCATGGATATATATAATAAAATAATAAAGTATACAAGGGTTTGCAGCAGAACACTTGCTACTTGATTAAAAACAAGTGCTTTGTTGAGCAACATCTGGTGCCAACCCTTTTGCTCTAGCGGGAGCAGGTGCCAGCTGTTCATACCAACTGGTGGGCTGATTTTTCGTTTATTTATTGGAAACAAATGGCAGGAGCGCTGCCTTTTGATTAAAGAGAAGGGGTTGAGAACGTAAAAAAAAGAAGCATCAAGGGATGCAAGGGGAAACCAAAAGAGATACAACAGATGAGAGTTTAGGACGTGTTTGGTGTGGTCTTTACGTGCGTTGACGTCAAAAATAGGGTTCTGGCGTTAGCACCGCGTAAGGCCTGCAAAGACCATGCAACAACAGAGTTTGATCTCCTAAACCTTTTATAACACCCAAAAATTTGCATTCTTTGAAATAGATTAAAAGTGATTTAAATGCATTTTCAGTGGACATTATAATCTAGGAAAAATAATTAAGCTTTCATTAAATAAAATGGATCATAATGTTAGAAACACTTTGTTGCATACATGCTGCTGCATAGTATTTTTGTTTGTCTGGATTTGTCAAACTTCAAAACAGAATTCAATTTGTGCTTTGAAAATGGTTTGAAATTCTTGAAAAATTAAAAGGAAAAACAATTTCCTTTCTCTCTCCCTCCCTTTCTCCTTTCTGGCCCGAGACCCCCTTCTCCCTCAGCCCTCTTTCACTCCCTTCCTGGCCCAGTCCGGCAACCCCCCCTCCCCTCTTCCCCTTGCCGCATGGGCTCTGCCCCGGCCCAACTCGTCGCTCTGGCCCAAGCAGGCCGACCCATTCCCCCGCAGAAGCGGCTGGCGCACCGCACCGCTCCCTCCCCCGCTGACAAGCCTGCCCCACATGTAAGCTTCACCCCTCCCCCTTTCCTTCTTCCTCCTCCCCTCCCTTTCCTTTCTGGTGCGCCGCCGCCTTCCTTCCCCACCGAGCGCGAATCCTCGTCGATTGCTCCCCTTCCTTCTCTGCGGAGCACCCTGGGCTATTTAAGCCGAGCCCCTGCACCGCATCCGCCTCCATCCAACCTCCCCCAAGTCCCACCGAGCCACCAGAGCCGCCGCACGCTGAGCACAGAGCCACCGCCGTCGTTCTGCGCTTGCCGAGCTTCTCCGCGCCGTCCGACTGCTCCCCGAGCTTCGGGTGGTGGTAAGAGAGCCCCCAGGAGCTCGCTTTTCCCCTCCACCCTCTCTGTTTTGCTCGTACGGCCCCTCTCCGCGTCCGCCGTTCGTGCCGAGCCGCTGTACCGCGGGCACCGCCGCACGAGGCGTCTAATCGGTTCAACCGACCCCGCAGGGGTGTTCGCCATCTCCCCCTCTCTCTTCCCGTCCTTTTTGCGCAGAGAATCATGCACCAAATCGATGGATTGCTTTGCGCCGTCCGTCTCCGGCCATGGCGCCTCCGTCAAGAATCATGGACCCTTGTGTTTAGGCGATTAACGACAATACTAGATCACTATGACTAACGTGTGTTTTGCAGAGGCAAAGTTGTTAATGTTAGGTCATTAGTGATGCTTTTCTAATGGGATTAATGGATATTCATGCCCCCAAGATGGAAATCGTTTCGGTTGCAAAGGATGATGATACAAGTTGAAGACTAGGCTAGTTCTTAGTGCCGTAAGGTTGAGAAGGGCACTAAGTATAGCTAGGGTTTTTGTTTTCCCTTTGACCGTACTATAAAGGGGGGTATGAGGTTAGTAGCTTGACCTAGGAGAGTTTAGGAGAGTGGGTATATGCACACTTGTCACAACTTGTCCTAGAGACCTTGCTTTCAGCCCTTGATAATCCCTAGAGATGGTAGGAGCAAAATCCCTTGAAAAACCTCAGCGAAAACAGTTGATATAGAGGGAGAAAGAGGCTCCGGACCACTCTGCATAGTAGGCGTCGGACCATAGGAGAGTGGTCCGACGGTCCCTGACTTAGGCAAAATTCCAGCTCGAGGAGCTCCAGACCACCTGTCTGGAAGGCGTCGGATCATTGGAGAGTGGTCCGGTGGCTTGGTTCAGAGAGAGAGAAGGCTCTGGACTAGTCCGACGGCTAGTCCGACGCCTCAAGACAGGAAGTTGAGTTCATGCAGAGAGCTCCCTGGCTCTGGACCAGAGCGTCGGACCAGGGCACCGAACCAAGGAGAGTGGTCTGGTGGTTCGTAAAAGAGAGGAAGTTTTTCACTCAGAGAGCACCGAGGCTCCGGACCAGTGCGTCGGACCAAGCAGAGTAGTCCGACGGTGCCTGAGTTTGAATACAGAGTGAGCTCTAGACCAGTGTGCATGGTCCGGTGGTATGAGCTCCGGACTAGTCCGGTGGCTTCGCAGAGAGAAGAAAAAGTAAAAAACGGCTAGTTTTGGAGGTGGGGACTATTTATAGTTGCCCCTTCATCCTTAGAGTAACTCTTGTCCATTGTTTCAGCTGGTGACACCTTGAGAAATCTTTTGGAGAGTCAAGAGGCTAGTGAGGGAGAGATTAGAGAGAGTTCATCTTGTTCTTCCCTCCTAGAGTGATTAGGAGTGACTTGTGTGCATCCATCCACCTTCCTAGCCTTGAGTGGGTCAAGTGAAGGTCTTGTGCTTGTTACTCTTGGTGTTCGACAGCACCTAGACGGTTTGGTGGTGTTCGGAGGAAGTGACCGCTGGGAGATTGTTGGCGGCGCTTCTCCAAGATCTTGTGATCGGTTTTGGGCGATTCACCGAGCCGGAGTGGCGAAGAATCAGCCCGTAGAGAGCACTCTACCCTTGCGCGGGTAGAGGGGGAGCGATACCTTGCGAGGTGCTCCAACGAGGACTAGGGGGGGTGTTGACACCTCGATACCTCGGGAAAAAATCGCTGCATCACTGAGAATTTCTTTTCCCTAGCTCTTTACATTTCCGCATTACTTTCCGTCTTGTTTTTAGATTACCTACTACAATTGCTTAGGTTGTCTTTAATTCCTATGAACTGCTACTGCTTTCTAGCTAGGACACACGGATCGTAGGCACTAGGGGGTGATTGGCATTTGATAGGTTTTCATATTTGCTTTAGAAATTTAAAACAAGCCCAATTCACCCCCCCTCTTGGGCATCTTGATCCTTTCACGTCGTCTGCCCTGCCTCCGGCCACCGCGCGCCACCACTCCCTCTCCCTGATCTAATCGTGTCCACTCATCTGGAGTCGGACGGCTCACAGAGCCCCATACCGGCCCGTTTTACAAAAGAAACCCTGTTGTTTTTAATGTACAGAATTGCCATCCATTTTCTTTTGCTCATAAAATGTTCATTTTAACTCCTTTTTCACCCATTCAAATTGCGTTAGGATCGTATTGACGTAATCTACGTGTTAGTTAGTCCATAGATCATGTTAGACAACTTTTAAAAATATTTAATCACTCAATCTCTTTTAATCTCTGGTTCAAATTATAAAACTTGATTAGGTCATATCTTCTTCGTTATAGCTCCGTTTTTCGTAATTCAAACGTCAATGTGATCGTAGTGAGAGGTATATTAGTTTTATAAAATTTTAATTTTGTTTTTATACTGTTGGTGTACTGTTCTAATCTATAGTCTTGTTTGGTTGCATGTTATGCCTCGGTATGATTGTATGTGATGTGGTGATCGAGTATAGACGGTGAGCAGTACGTGGGTTACTAGGAGGTTTTCTTTGAGTAGGAGCAGCAGGAACCTTTTGAGCAAGGCAAGTATTATATGGGATCTTCCTTGATGTCCTATTAATGATGTTTTTAAATAAAATCATATGCATGTGTCTAATCTTGTTACCATACGACTTACCTAGATTTGTTACCTTGAACCTTGGAATCCTATGGGTTATCTTTGCATCTAGGTAGTTAATGCTAGCGCTCCATTAAATAAGCATGATCCTTAATCTTGATTAATGACTATATGAAATGATAAAGTAAAACTTGACTTTTTAGCAACATGGATTTAGGATCCTATCTGTCAGCAAAAGCTGGGACATACAGTACAACCATGAGAGCTACATGGCTTTGGCTTTAGTTCAGTATTAGGGTCACTCTCTCGCATGCGGCAGTTCACGAAAGTTGTCATTGCCGAACGGTTGCGGGGTACGGCCGGAGTGGCTACCGCTGCGCGTGTGTACCATCGAGGGGTCCCCGTACACCGCTTGCCCGTGGATCCGTAGTGTCTGTGGTATGTCAGCGAGCCTCTCTGAAAGACTTCATAGTGTACCCTGCCCGCTCACCTCGGCAGTGTTTTGGGAGTTATAGACCTGGGCATATGGGTAACACGACTCATGGGTAAAGTGTACAACCTCTGCAGAGTGTTAAAAACTGATATATCAGCCGTGCTCACGGACACGAGCGACTCGGAAAACTCACAGAAAACTTTGTTTACTTGTTACTTACTATTATGATTCACTTTCTCATGATGTTATGTTATTTATTCATTTGTTTATATGATCATGCCGTTTTAAATTGAGGGCTTTAGCATAACTTTTGATTTACCACTCGCTAAGTTTTGTGATAAACTAAAAATGCCTACCGCAGTAAACCATGTCAACCTTTTGAGCCTCATGAACCCCATATATACTTGTTGAGTACTAGAAGTACTTACGCTTGTTTATTTTTCATACTTGGATAAAAATCCCGGATGGGTACCAGATTATCAAGGATATGAGGAGTATCTAGAGGACTACTAGGTTTGGAGTCAACCAGTTGACGTCCCTGTGCGATGGAGCTTCGCGCGAGTTATCTTTTATTTCCGCTGTTATGTAATAGACTTTAATTAGATACTTATTCGCTATGTAATAAACACCTGTAATGGTACATTCTTGATAATTTGTCGGCTTATGTGTGTGACTGATCTCTGGGCACACATAAGGTTTATGCATCCCGTTTTGACTTTAAAACTAGGTGTGACACCTTTTAAGCGGCTGAGGCCACTTCGGGGATTGATCTTAGGCGTGCCAGTTAATTTGACCTACAATTGACAAGGAACTGAAATATCAAATTATGGAACCTGCCGGTTATTGCTAGATAGTTCCATGGATGTACGACTATCACATTATATCGCATATAAAGGAACAAAAGATATTGACTAAAGAGTCAACTCAAAACAGTATGAAGCATGATAACAAGATATAAACGGCTATCAGAGTATATCGCATATAAAGTGTATAATTAGCCGATCATATTACATCAATAAAGTAAGGATGCGATACATGTGACATTGTTGACGGTCCTTAGCGTCAACTTTTTAAGCAATTATAAATTAAATAAATGGATCAATCAAATATAATATCTAAAAATATAGGGATTTAATTAACAATTTCCATGAGTTTTGGTGTTTCACTATTTTCCAGGGACTATTCCAGAAAAGAGAATAAAGGAAAGCAAATAAGAGAAAATATCGAATAAATCCCGCGGAGAAACACCTGCCATTCTACTCAAGGAGGATCCCGCAATCACCGGAGCAAAGATGGGCCCCGGACCCCACCATGTGGGGCTGGCTAGCTAGGTGTGGGGCCGGGCGGCAGCCCCCTGGGCCCGCTGCCCGTCGTCTTCCGAAAGCTTTCTCCACCGCCTTAGAGAAGTCATCTCAGCCCTACGTGAAGTCGGTTTGATCCAACGGTTGTCGTGCATCCCACCGGACTATAAATAGAAGGGCATACCCCCCTAGAGGCATCATATCTGAAGATCAGATCATTTGGAGATCCATTCAGTTTAAATCATAGAGATCTAGTCATCCAGAGCCATAAACCCTAGTTCATCTAGAACACTTCCTAGTTCATAGCATAGCCTAGTTAGATTCAAGAGTAAGATTCGATCTTGGACTCCTGACGTTGTCAGGAGATTGGAGTCTGGTATAGTTCTTATTCTCTTATTCTCTTTTAGTATTTATCTACAGTTGTATGATATTTATAGGCAACACTATTCTTCATTAATATGTTCTTGTTTACTTTGTTCATTGTCTACGTTAATATATCTAGTATAGTTAGTTTGCTATTGAGTTCATGCACTTGTTCATATAGCGCTCGTCTATTTGATTATATGGCAAGTGGTAGGCAATATGTAGGCGTAGTGCTTAGATACTTTGTTTATCTGCGAATGCCACCAATTGTGCTGGGTCGTGAAGTAGATCGTGAATGTGACAGGTCCATTGAGTCCTTTGTAGGCTTCCCCCCGTATGATGGTTTGGTAGGGGGGAATTGTCAGGTTGAGGATAGCATGTTATATCTGAGGTTTCTAAACTCAACTCATCATGTTCATGGCCCTATTGTGGTTGGGAATATTGGTAGTATTACTTAACAATGATTATTAGATGTACTTGCACTAACTAGCATAGCTTTGACGGTAGCTAGAATACTTAGGATGTTATTTCTTTATTACTTGTATTAGACAACGCTTGTGTAGTGACTAGAAAGCTCTAGATAACTTTATCCTTATTATTATTATTATTATTATGATGACTGATCAATTTACCCTTATTATATATATATATATATATATCATGTGACTTACCCCTGTTTAAAGAGTAGAGATCATTGATAGTTAAATCACTTCATTCATTTCATATGCTTGTTATCAATACTATAGATTATTAGTTTTAACTAGACCTTTCCAGTGGTAGAATATAAATGACAACCTGGTAATACTCTAGGTAAAATGCTACAATGGTATATTTAATTTGTCCGCTTGTAGAATCATTATTCTTGACATTTCATATCTATCATTATTTATTTCTGCCTAGTCATACATAAAATATAGAATAACTCATAAGTACTATAAAATATTCCTAGCTCTATAATTAGGGATGACAACCTAGTTCCATGCTTAGGAGTATAAGGTAAAAGATAAGTGGCTAATTGCTAAAGACAAGTTAATTACATACCATGCATTTTTGGCACCATTGCTAAGAACTATGTTCTTGGTGATGTCATTAAGAAATGTCAACAGAAATCGATCGACCCAAACCACTAAATATGCCAAGTGTGTCAGATAAAGATTAACCATCAACAGAGGTGTGTTCCGATGCAGCCATGATGACAATTAACCCGATAACCTGATCCGTTTACTAGCATTGAGGTGTTTCCATGCAGCCATAAAAGTAAACAAGTCAAGCCACGTCCAACATATTTAATAGTTCTAATAGAATAAGACAATAAAGTACATGCATCGTATGAATGAAGCACAACCAGATCGGCTATATTAGCTGATATAGGATCCATGAGGCTTGAACAAGATCCATACGCTTAGCCTCAGATGGATCTAAGATTAGACAAATATAACCCAACACACATGGCAGTGGGGTCCAGTAGATGCAGTCGTACCATGTATGTTGGACTAGATCCAGCCACTCTCAAACCAATCTAATGACTAAACGTATGTCTCAAACCCACGACATGTAACAACCGTAACCAACAGATTAGCCAATAGGATCTTAGATCTACTGCCTCGACACGTATGAGAGAAAAAGCATTGAAGACAACCTTCTAGCTATGCGTGATTCTCTTCTAGTCGGTTTCCTTGACCAACCTTCAGGGTCCACCTATTCGGCATATTCTTCTTATCATCAGGACTCACCCGTATTTGTTCGGTCACACCAAAATACGGTGTCAACACATTCCCCCCAGTTTTGGGATGAAATTCATTTCATTCGTAAAACTAAAAGTGTCCGCTTCCTTTTAGTCGATCCAGCCGAGTTTGTGTATTTACCAAATTGCCATTCGTTTCTCTTTCACTTGGCTTTCAACCCTAACATTCCGAATGTGACAGAACCTCTTAAGACAGGGCCCACTTGCCAGGATTAATGTCTATCTGACTTAATCCAAGACAGATGATCCAAGTCTTAATTAGCCCGTCAGGTGTCGCCACTTTACTGCGGGTCATCCACCTCTTTCCGAAGAGGATCATCCTCATTACAAATATTGCAGAAGTAATACAATAATTTAATTTACATCAAAGTAGCGGAAATTCGAAGTCATATTACAAACCATAGGTTTTGAAACATAATAGTGTCATACGATATTATTACATCAAGCCGGTGATAGAGTATAAACAAACAACTGAGATACTCTTGCCCAAGAGTCAAGCAAAGACATTTTATTCCTCGTCTTCATCCACAGTAACAACGGTCATGCAGCATGAGGCTACACAGACCAGATTGTTACCCTCATCTGCAACAGGGGTTAACAAACCCTGAGTACGGGAGTACTCAACAAGACTTATCCGACAAAAGAAAAGTATTTGGTGGACAAAAGGTATGCAAGTCATAGGATTCAAGGTGTGGTTTGCAAGAATCAAGTATTTTGCATAAATGAGCATTTTATAAAACATTTGAAATTCATTTATTTCATTCATAAGATTACTCGAGTATCAATCTAAAGTTATGATCGATAACGAGGTAATAAACCTTCCATGAAAGGAAACCATCAAGTATCCAGTTCAAGTTTCATTAACTACGATGAAGAAAACAGGGTTATGTTTCCATATCCGAGGAACATGACGATTCGAACCGGTTAAACCCAGCTGGGGCTTTCCAATCACACGACATATACAACACTAAAGCACGCATATGACTACCTTTCCCTGGATCCTCCAGCCAAGACCGGGGTTTCGCCACCCGAGAGCACAATACACCTCCATCCAGTTCCTCAAACTTGGAGGGTACACACTACTCTCGCCATCTCTCCACTCCCAGTGCGGATTAACCGTTCTTCAGACTGGAATAGCCAGAGTCCACCTTCCCGAAGTATGTGATAAGTACTCCAAAGTCACAACCCTAGTCATGCATCAACAGACGGTTCCTAATGACACAGGCGGAAAGAACCCGCTCATCAGTCACCACTGATGGCTCCCAAACACCGTGTTCGCCCGGTCCCGATTTTTACTCCCAACAAAGATCCTTTCTCAAAAGAACATAACCATTTGCCGAAGCAATACGCTATGCGTAGGTGGCCGGAAATCATCCACTAGAAAAGTTCTAAGCATACTAAGAATTTTTAGCAAAAATTTGCATCTTAAACAAGTGTCAAGGTAAAGGTACAATTAACACAAGGATAAAGGCTATGCATCAAGTAGGAATTTAATAAAGTAATACCATGCAATATAATAACCATAAGTGTATTTAAAACAAATATTTAAATACAAGGAAGGGTTAAATGCACCGAGGCTTACCTTGGTTGGAGGGATATACAAATTCTGGCTCAGATTCAACAACAGAGAAAGTCCCTTCACTAGAGGGATTATCCAACCCAACCAACGAGATATCTACACGATTTAATGACATGCTTAGATGATGCTTAAAATAAAAGACATGATGCTGAACAAACATTCAAGCATGCACTTAAGAGGATGAAAACAACAGATTAAACACCTTGAGTACAACTTACCTTCATGAAAGAAAACTAAACATAACCACAAAGCAATTTAATTATCCCATGATTACTTTATTTAACTAATTTAATAATTATATCCAATAGAACTGAGCAAACAACACATCAACATGCATGTCCATACTATGGTTGTCACTAGACAATGACCATTTACATCAAACAACTCAAATTCACACAAAACCTAAAGTGATTAGGGTTTCTAATCATTTTATTATTAATTATTAAAATAGCCATGTATAACAGTTCATCCAAAAATTCCCAAACTTTTTGTACAGCAAGGTATAAGTGTATAAAAGTTATACAAAAAATTTCATAATTTTTGGAGCAACATACAGAGCATGAAAAATCATGGAAAAGCCATTTTTCAATTACTTTAAGCATTTTTACAGGATTAAAAATATATTGAACATGTGCATATTATATTTTTCTTAAATACTACACATCACAGAGAGCAACCTCAAAATTTTCCAGAATTTATATATGCACAGAAATAAAGATACAAAAATAACAAAAAGCATTACTGTGCAGAAATAGAAAATAGAAAAAACCCTTCGTTTCTCTCACTGACGCCTGGGTCGCGCACGTCAGCGACCCAGCAGCAGAGCAGCGGTGCCGGCGACCACAAAACACGACGGCGCGTCACCGTTGATGACCAAACGCCTCAACCGACTCATGCGCTGGAACCTACACTTCACCCCGAACCCAACGAGGTCCGATAGGGCCAAAGCTATCCCTTGCAACACCCTCGCCGGCGACATCTGCAGCGGCCCGAGCTCGGTCGTTCGTGCGCCGGTGAGTACAAGCCATACTAGGCTCAACCAAACACTTCAACGGACTCAGGAAGACAACGCGAACGCAACACACAAAGAAAACGAGACTAAAACCTAACGAGACGACCTCGCCGTCGACCATGGCGGATGGCAGAGATCCACGCGATATGCGCTGGCCAAACCGCGCATGCGCTCGAACAACCAACCCCACGACTGGACTCCGCAAGGCTAGGCGAAGCTAGCGCAACAACTAATTGAAGAAAAGATCAATTTCTGAGCTCTCACGACGGCGAGCACCGACGCGGCGACGCTACGGTTCGGAATTAGCTACAACCAGCTACTCTACGAGCACCAGGAGCTTACCCTGAACATGAAGCGCTCGCTAACTCAGATGGAGACGAAGGAGATGACGCTAGTGACGGAGACCATGCCGGCGGGGACGGTGAACCGAGTGGCAACAACGGTGTTCCTGGAGCTATGGTCCACCATATGCAAAACAGAGGGAGGCATCGTGATCAGCGATAAACAAGGAGTAAGAAACAAGAATCAGAAGAACAATGTGGCTCCTGTGTGGCCCGGACGATAGCGAACCAGAGCGGCGGCGCTCTTGCCGGAGCTGAGGAAGACAGAGTCACGCTGGGCAAACGAGGACTCGAAGGCTTCAACCAACTCGCGTGGGAGGTGCACGAGGTCAAGGCGGAGGCAATGGCAGTGGATTGCGAGCTTGGTAGTGGCAGGCTGACGCGCATGAGCTCGTTGTCGTCGATGGAGCGCACGGCGGCATGAGCAGAGCGACGGCGCAAGCGATAAAGAGAGGCAATGGGAGCACGGCGTCCCGTTTTGAAGATGGCAACGGAGCCGTGGCATTGCCGTGCACACGACGGGACGTGCGTCGAGGCCAGAAGGTGCGCGGCACGGCGGCAGCTGGTTGGCCAGGTGTCGACGGCGCAAGCCTTGCACCAACATGCAGGTGCTTGGTGAAATACCTGAACTGCCCCTGGGACTATTTTGCAAATTGCTCAAGCTTCCAAGGGTTTTCATGAAAAGCTTTGAATACCAAAGTTGCTCAAAATTTCATGATCTACAACTTTGTCAATATGCACTTTTCAAATTCAGCCTAGATTTGAAAATGCATTTTTGAAATTTGAAACATTTCTTAAAAAGAATTACCCCCTTTTCAATAGCTCAAGATTTTTGAATAAAACTTGAAAAACTCCAAACACCACTTTTGCAATTGAAACAGAGCTCTACAACTTTGCTCTAATAACCATATGCAAATTCTTCTTAGATTTTGAAAACCATGTTTAGGGTTTGATCCACCCTCCTTTGGAAATCAGGGTTTGGAAAAGAATTTGAAATCTGGAATTTGAAATCATAACAAGCATTCACACAATTGAGCTAAACATAAACAAGTAAACTCATTTTAGTTCAATGCATAGCAAGGTTCTCAAACAATTGAATGATGCGTAATGCATATGATGACATGATCCATTTTTAATTAAGTTTTAAACACCTAGGGTGTTACACTGAATGGTCCCGGCGCCGCCATCGATCTGGATTCCACACCATTCACCAGGAAATCATCAGCTTCGCAGCAAAAATGGCTTCACCAGATTTTATTCCTGAGGTAAAGTTCTGTCATATCCTTTTACTGTCTCTCTTTCCCAATGTCTTTATTCTTGTCCTGAAAAACTAGATCCAGGAGCTTAAGAACCGTGTGCTGATTCCATTGGCTGACCAACCCAATTGTTACTTTCTTGGCCCCATGAGTAATCCCGATCCAACCCCTGTTATTGTAGCCGAAACCAACAGGATGCCTTTAAGCAGTCATCCATGGAACTGGATCAATGGGACAAGAAGTCCTCATTCATGAACTGGCCATCTGTCATCCCAGGTTAGAGGAACTAGTTCGTGAAACTTTCCAACCACAGAAGTACTTACTGGGGCAACATCGAGCAATGCCTGTCTCTCTCTTTGTCAAACATGAGGAAGAATGAACCCTTGCTCCAGGCAGCTTGATACTTCTGGTCCAATACTTATAATGTGTTCATCTTTGGATATGGAGAAATGACTCCCACTCCGACCGATATTCATATGTTAACCGGCCTCAACATTATAGGAGATATACATCCTCACCGCCTGACCACCAAGTCTTCGATTTCTGCGAAGAATTTCAAGACTGGAGGTTGGGGCCAGTACATCAAGAATAGCAAATCTGCTTCTGCAACTAACAATGAGCGCATACTCTTACTGAACATGTGGTTGGACAAATTCCTCTTTTGTGGTCAATCATGTACACTAACTAGTAATTATCTGTCCTTGGCCGAACACGTCAACTCCCAAAGCGATATCCCCTTGGGCAAATATCTACTTGGTGCTCTTTATCATCTTCTGAATCAAGTGTATCGGCACCTGGCGAAGAACGAAACTATCCCCACCATCACGAGGCCATGGTGGCTCCTCCAACTCTGGCTCAACTTGCAGATGCATAGAATTATTGTTTCAGACCTGGAATCTTAGTATTTCCCTTCGAAAACTCTTCTAGAGGAGGATGAGGAAGAGTTACCAGAGAAGGATACATTCCGCCGATATGTATCATTCAGCGAGGTAGCATCGACCATCGTTATCACTAAAATGGTCAGGGAATTCTTTAAACTGTTCTATAAGAGATTCCCGGCAGACATTCTGAAATGGTTTTCCAACTCGGATACCTCAACATTTGAACTCCCCTTCACTTTTAGATTCCATGAGCGGTATGTGGACCAACATTCCATGCTTGTCTTCAATGACCTGGTCAAGCCCTGCCTGTTACCCATGGAGGTTCGGCACGGTAGAGAGAAACCACCAATTTCATATGAGTTTTACAATCCCTCCGTCGCAGGCAAATGGGATTTCGATAGTTTCCCCCGAGCCTTTTCTTTGCTGACAAGCTTCATCCGAGAAAGCCCGTGCTTTCAGGGTCGGAATTCAACTGGATTGTGCAAATCGAGAGATCTCTTCCCCCTATTCTCGTCAGAGATCACATCTGCCAGGCCTTCACTTCTTCCTCATTTATCACCTAGTGGCGCAGATGGATTCAACACCTTTTCAGCGAGGCGGTGGCCACTTACTGCTCATTGTTGGACCCTGAGTTCTATCCAGCCCCCGAGGTACTGTTCATCATCATGTAATGTTTCGGCCATTTCCAGAGCGCTCTCTTAGCTTGTTCTCTTGCAGGACCTTGAAAGGCTCAGTCCTCCCCCGATGACTTATGATCAATGGTGTCCCAATCCTAGACGTGGTTGTGGGGTACCACCCCTGAAGACACTAATGAAAAGGAGAGTGGATGAGCTGTCAGATCACAAACATTTGAGCTCCTTCATGAAAAGTGTTGGCTCCCTGAGCTCCACGAAGTCCAAGAAACCTAGAACCGCTAAAACCAAAGCCAGAGCGATGATCAAACCAGTTGATAGTCGACTGAGCATACTGACCGACATTGCCGCCGCAGAGGTATACTATCTTCAGCTCAGCCTCCTCTCTCTGGAACCATAACTAATGTTCTCTGATTCTTCAGGATGAAGAAAGAACAACTCGTCTTTAGGCCGAACTCAATGTGGATATAGGGACAATTTCATCTAATGATACAACATCTGATGCTGGCCAAGGTACTTATATTTTGAGCCGATGACTGTTGGGGATATTACCTCGGCATATCCCTAGGGACCTTATGGGCCTACCGACCAAAAGACAGCCCACCTCGCAAGGTCTTGCGGCACGCGACCAGCCCAACATGCTCTCCAGGGACTCTGAAGAGCCTTGCTCGCCAAGGAACATCCTAGTAGATAGGTTTGGATCCCTTACCTTAAGGGACCGATCGTAATCTGTTAGGATATGGAAACTGTAACCCTATTCCCCGGCTATATAAGGCGAGTAGGGACCCCCTCTAAATCATCTCATCTACACCTCGTGTAACCTAATACTCATATCAATCCACACACCAAAACACAGGACGTAGGGTATTATGGTGATTTTCCAGCCTGAACCTGTATAAATCGCCATGTCTATGCTCTCCGTGTTACGCTTGATCGCCGTCGCCACAACTCCGCCAACAATCTACTACCGTAGGGTACCCCCTAGGTAGACTGCGACGCATATTTCGTCGACAGTTGGCATGCCAGGTAGGATGTGTGTGCAATGACTCCATGGCTCATCCAGTGGTTAATTTCCTTGATTCGATGGTCCTCCTAGCGGCCAACACCATGCTCCAGATCGGATCCATATCCTGGACCGTCAGATCTGCATTGCGCGTGTCAGACGCGCCGTCGCCTACATACCGTCCCGCCATGCTGAAGTACCGCCCGCGAAAGGTTGGTAGCATTGATGATCTGATCAACGCCATCGACCACTACAACACCGGCATCATTGACTACATCGATCTCGTGCAGACGGCGCGACGCCGGCTCTCTGGCCACCACAGTCACCGTCCGAGCCGCCACCGTACTTCAACAAAGGGCGACAACCGTGACGACTAGGGGTGCCTGCCCTCCTTCGATGATGCCTCATGGGCTCCGCAATCAGGCAACTGTTTTCAGCACCAGGCGCTCCGATTGATCCCCGACTAGGTCCCGGCGGCACCCATCGTCAACACGGTCATCATCTCCAAGATCCCTAGCGAGTCCGAGCAGGCGGTGTCTCTTGATGGCACGACCTCATCTGACTCCGCCCCCGCCACAAGGACCGAAATGGTCGACTCCTACGGATCATCAACCGACTTCCTAGAATTCCCCCTGGGCTTCGGAGGCATGATTTTTCAAGTCTCCGCTGACAACGTCGCCCGCGACAACGAGACGGACGCCAAATGCACTGCCAGAGAACAACACAACACCGAACGCACGCAGCGGCATGAGCTGGAACGTATTGAGCAGGAAAGGCGTAAGCTGGAATGTTGCGAGCAGGAACGCAACCGCCTCCCACGATGTAATCTCCAGCAAGACTTCGACCAGATGGGCGACATCCCAGTGTACCAGAACCCGAGTGCTAATCTGGCGGTAGGTGCTTATGAGTTGTCCAAGCTGCACATCACACCTAAGATCGAGAAGATTGAGGCCCATGTCAAGGCAGTTGCAGTCCAGGTTAACAAAATGGGCGCCCCGCTGGAGTTCTCCAACCAATCTCACAACTTCAGATGGCCATCAGATGGCCTCAGAACTTCAGGATCACGTCGATCGATAAATACGATGGCAAGGAGAACCCGGAGCAGTGGGCGACCACCTACGAGATAATTGTCCTTGTTGCTGGAGGGGATAGTGACGTGATGGCCAATTACCTCTCGGTCATGCTATTGGCATCGGCCAACAGTTGGCTCCACAAAATCCCTGAGGGCTCCATCAACACCTGGGAACAACTCAAGGAGGTGTTCATCAAGACCTACAAGGCCACGTGCGACCAGCCAGGGATGCGCTACGACCTGGAGAACGTTCGCCAATGACATGGTGAGAGCCTTTGGGAATACATCCGTCATTTCTCTGATAAACGGCTAACCATCTCGGATATCTCCAACCCAGAGGCCATCTCCATCTTCTCCAACAGCCTATGCACCGACAAGCTCCAAAATAAGTTGGTTCGCAAGAAGATAGCCACCATAGAGGGCTTAATGACCATTGCGAACACCTACGCCGACCAGGACGACGCTACCCACAGCCGAGATAGACGACGCCATTCACGCTCCCCGGCACGTACAAGGGGCAACGACCGTCGACCTAACTACCACGACGAGTGAAGGCCTGATGACCGAGGACACGACCTCCGAGACTATCGCCCACATAAGTATTGGAAGTATGCCCTAGAGGTAATCATAGAGATGATTGTATTCCTTGTATCCATGACATGTTATGAGCTCAATGAATATCCATTAAAGACAACTTGTATCGATTAGCAATTATGTGAATTGTTTGTGAAACTCTTTTACTTCTATGGTTATTCTAAAGTTGTCCCTGATCAGAGTCCGTGCTAGAATGCACATGAATATTAGATCAACACATTATTAGTTGATGACTATGTTTCACAAGTCATGAACATAGAGGTGTCAAACTAATAATGTCGGCACATGTAGGACATGGGGCTGGACAGACCCGACCTAAGATTGTATCTATACACATCATCTATGTTATGTCCTTAGACCTGAGATTGTCGTATGTACTCAAGATGTGAAACGACCTACTTAGGGACTACCAAACGCTACTCTGTGACTGGGTGGTTATAAAGGTAATTTTCGGGTTTGTCGAAAAACATGCTGTGAGACATAGTCGATCAAGATAGCCGATCTAGATAGTTGATCTAGATAGTCGAATGAAAGGGATTTGCCACTCTTCATGTGAGAGAGATATCACTGGACCACTCGAATGATTAGATCATGAAATGCATGGCCGTGCTTGGGTTAAGTGTTAACCTATGAGTTGGACCAAATATCGTTGGCAAGGGAATAACATGTATATGGTTTTGTGGTGGTTCGTCCGATATGATCATAGCGTATACATAGGAGTTGACACGCCTTTCTAGAGGCCGCTATCGACTATTGGTCGAGTAGGAGTACTCGAGCCATGTCTATGTGTACGTGAACCCATAGGGTCGCACGCTTAAAGGGTTGGAAGCCTAATTCGAGTTGGACCCAAATTAGACTAGGTTTAGGGTTTCTGATGGGCCTCCAACGTGGGAGCTCATTCGGACGCCTATATAAGCAAAGGGAGGGTGCAGGGCGAATAATCGATCCACGCCTTTTGGTTGTCGCCGTCGCCATCCCCACGCTCGCGCCTAGTACTCCTCGCAGACCTAGCAGTCCAGAGGCGTAACGCTTCCTCCCTGCACGTGTGGGATTCCTCGGAGGTGCTACAACTGCGGCACAAGGACGAAACCTGGTCGCAGGTGGTCGCGACTGATGGTCGGCAACTGGTCGGAGCTGGTCGCGGACCTGCTCGGACGATCTGCACATGGACAGGCATGACGGACGACCACGCAACTGCACTGCACTGCTGCGACGCGTTCGACTTCATCAAGTTTCTCTACTGCATTTGCGCGTCTAGTGGTAATCTTGTGATCTATAACTAGCACTAGTTCCTGGTTTATGGGGTAGAAAAATTTTGTTTTCCAGCTAGCGTAGCAACCTCAAAACCCTACAGTGGTATCAGAGCCAGGTTAGATGCCTCGTTATAGATTCGGGTATGTGCATATAGCGGTATGCATGTTTGTAGATCAATCTCTGATCATGGTTCGTGATCTTGCCACGTTGGTATTGTAACGATCTACTCGTACCGGTCGGAATTCCGCCATCCGAATTAAGCGATACATGTAAACCCAATTACGGTGAGTAAGAGATCAATAAGATTGATCGAATCAAACCTAGGTCAAGTTCCAAGTGCATGGGATGCGGCGGCGGAGGCGGCGGATTGGATCTGTCGTCGGAGGGGAAATTTGCAAGAAAAGTATTGTTTGGTAAAACGGCCATAACTTTTGCATACGACCTCGGAACGAGAAAAACCTTAAACTAAAATTGTGCGCTAGAAAATTTCGCATTCGTTTAAGAGTAGCTTTGCTGCTTTTGGCGAAATCATATTTGCAAAAAACTGCTTGCAAAATTGAGTTTTCGGCGTTTAAAGTTTAGACGTCGGAATCGGTTAACTCTATTTTACAGGTATTCGTGATTGATATAGCCCGTATGTGTATGTGATGCATGTATGTAATTAATTCATGGCTTGCACGTCATGAGTTTGACAATATGGCTGGAGCCACAGATATTGTCCATTCATATGTAATGACCTGCGTGCCAATCTGTGATGATCCTATGACTGTAATTTTATTTCACTATGTTACGGTAGTGATAGATAGTCTTGGTGGACTCATCACGGAGGATGACATACTTCAATCATGGAGATGGCGATCACCATGATGAACCGATTGATGGATTTGGAGATCTCCAAAGGAATAATGGGCTATACCAAATCAAATCTGTGTTTATGTCATTCTTACAATGTTCTACTTTCACGTGCTATAATGTTTTTGTCTACATATGCGGTAGTGAAGTAGAACGATCCCTCAGCAATGTTTAAGTTATAATGCTTCCCCAAACCTTGCACTATCACATGTCTTGTACGATCAGTGGTGGGTCTATGAAATTAGGGTTCCACTGGTTTTCCTTGACTAGACATGTTCGTATCGGATACTTACTACAGAAGGTTTGGTTACTTGAACAAGGTCATCCTAATGGTTAGGGACCTTGGAGCATTAGTTGTTGGTAACACAAGCACACCCAACAACAAGAGTCATATGTGATATGATTAGCAAGGAGTTTCTTACCGATCTACCATGTCTTCTAGCGGTGATGCTAAAGCTCACTAGTCGACTTGTTAGTTGTGGGTCTTGAATCACTAAGTTTCAATAGAGGGATATTGATTTTAGTGGGAGTAGATTTTATTTACTCAGTCTTGGATACTTTTGTCTTAGTATTTTACATTACTTTTGTTGTAGATGGCTCCCAATAATCAACCATTTACTTTGCGTTCAATTCTTGAGAAAGATAAGTTGAATGGAACAAACTATGCGGATTGGATCCACAACCTGAGAATTGTTCTCAAGGCTGAGAAAAAGGAAGATATTCTAGACACCCCATTACTAGATGAGTCTGCTGATAATGCACCTACTGCAGAGAAAACTGCTTATAAGAAAGCATGTGATGCTGATCTTGAAGTAAGTTGCCTTATGCTCGCTTGCATGGAGCCAGATCTCCAGATGCAATTTGATAATAATCATGCAGCATACAATATGATCGTGGCGCTTAATGATATGTTTCAAACTCAAGCCAGGACTGAAAGTTTCAATGTGTCCAAGGCTTTTGTTGAAACCAAGCTAGCAGTAGGCGCAGCAGTTGGCCCACACGTGATCAAGATGATTGGTCACACTCAGAGATTGGAGAAGCTAGGCTTCCCAATGGGCCCAGAGTTGGCCACTGATTTCATACTTGCGCCTCTTCCACCTAGTTATGGGAACTTCATCTCGAACTACCATATGCATGGGGCAGAGAAGGGCTTGAATGAATTGTACGGCATGCTTAAGACAGCAGAAGCTGATATCAAGAAAGGTGCTAGCAGTAGCCATGTGATGGCGGTCCAAAACAAGCCTAACTTTAAGAGAAGAGCTTGGAAGAAGAAGGCGAAGGCTAAAGATGAGATCTCTAAGCCAAACCCTCCTCCTACGCCCAAGGCTGCTAGACCAGCTACTGAAGCTAAATGCTTTCATTGTAAGGGGATAGGTCACTGGAAAAGAAACTGCAAGTTGTACTTGGAATCCTTAAAGGATGACGGTGGTAAAGATACTTCCGCTGCCTGTACACTTGTTGTTGATGTTACAAACATTTTTCTCGCTGATTCTTATATTAATTCTTGGGTATTTGATACCGGATCGGTTGCTCATATTTGCAATACGATGCAGGGAATGATAAGAAGTAGAAGCGTGAAAAGAGGAGAAGTTGATTTCCGCATGGGAAATAATGCAAGAGTTGCTGCGTTGAACGTTGGGACGATGCAACTTCACCTTCCATCAGGATTTATCATGGAATTGAATAATTGTTATTTTGTTCCTAGTTTAAGTCGAAACATTGTGTCACCTTCATGTTTGATGAAGGATGGTTATTCATTTGCGAGTAAAGACAATGGTTGTGTGATCTCAAAGAATGACATGTTTGTGTCTTTTGCATCCATTGTGAATGGGTTTTTTATTTTAAATCTCTATGATGCACCTATCTGTAATGTTAATGCTAAAAGGCCTTGGCTTAATGAGTTAAGTCCTACCTATATGTGACATTGTCGTTTAGGTCATATAAGTGAGAATCGCATGAAGAGGCTCCATTCTGATGGGTTTCTAACTTCGTTTGATTTTGAATCATACGAGACATGTGAAGCTTGCTTGCTTGGAAAGATGACCAAGTCGCCTTTCAAAGGTTTTCGTGAGAGGACGGCAGACTTGTTGGAACTTGTACATACTGATGTATGTGGACCAATGAGTATGACAGCTAGAGGTGGATTTCAATACTTCATAACCTTCACTGATGATTTTAGTAGATATGGATATGTCTACTTAATGAAATATAAGTCTGAGACATTTGAAAAGTTCAAAGAATTTCATAATGAAGTAGAGAATCAATGTAGCAAGAAAATTAAAGCCTTGCGATCTGATCGTGGAGGCGAATACTTGAGCCATGATTTTAGCAATCATCTAAAGAGTTGCGGAATTGTTCCATAGCTTACGCCACCTGGAACGCCTTAGAGAAACGGCGTGTCCAAGCGACGTAATCAGACTTTGTTGGACATGGTTTGGTCTATGATGAGCCAGTCAGACCTACCACTCTCGTTTTGGGGATATGCTCTAGAAACAGCCGCTTTCACATTGAACAGGGTACCGTCTAAGTCCGTAGTTAAGACACCATATGAGATATGGACTGGTAAGAGTCCCAGTTTGTCTTTTCTAAAGATTTGGGGTTGTCCAGTTTATGTCAAATGACTTATGTCGGATAAACGAACACCCAAGTCGGACAAATGCTTTTTCTTGGGATATCCAAAGGAAACTTTAGGGTATTACTTCTACAACCGATCAGAGGGCAAAGTGTTTGTCGCTCGGAACGGTGTTTTCTTAGAGAAAGAGTTTCTCAATAGAGATAAAAGTGGACAGAAGGTGTATCTTGAAGAAGTTCAAGATGAGCCAATAGGGAATGACTCTACGAATGATGCTAATGTAGCAGAACAAGTTGAGATACCTGTGGCAAGAGAAACACCACCACAACCACGAAGGTCAGCAAGAATCTGTGAAGCACGTGGGGAAGTGTTATTGTTAGACGATGACGAACCTGCGACATACGCAGAAGCAATGATGGACCCAGATTCCGAGGAATGACAAAGTGCCATGAGATCCGAGATAGATTCCATGGGAGACAATCAAGTTTGGAACTTGGTTGACCCGCCTGATGGGGTGAAACCAATAGAGTGCAAATGGGTCGATAAAAAGAAAAGGATATGGATGGAAACGTTCATGTCTATAAAGCTCGACTTGTCGCAAAGGGTTTTTGGCAAGTTCAAGGAGTTGACTACGACGAGACATTCTCGCCAGTAGCGATGCTTAAATCTATCTGGATCATTCTAGCAATAGCTGCTTATTTCGATTATGAGATTTGGCAGATGGATGTCAAAATAGCCTTTCTAAATGGAAATTGGAAGAGGACGTGTATATGATACAACCCGAAGGTTTTGTTGATCCTAATAATGCTAGAAAAAATATGCAAGCTAAAGAAATCTATTTATGGATTAAAGCAAGCATCTTGGAGTTGGAACATTTGTTTTGATGAAGCAGTCAAAGGGTTTGGCTTCCGTCAGAATGAAGAAGAACCTTGTGTTTATAAGAAGGAAAGTGGGAGCGCTGTTGTATTTCTAATCTTGTATGTGGATGACATACTATTGATTGGGAATGACATTCCTATGTTGCAATCCGTAAAGACTTCACTGAATAATAGTTTTTCTATGAAGGATTTAGGAGAAGCAACATACATTTTGGTCATCAAAATCTATAGAGATAGATCAAAGAGGCTTATAGGATTAAGCCAAGATACATACATAGACAAGCTGTTGAAATGGTTCAACAAGGAACAATCCAAGAAAGGGTTCTTGCCTATGTCACATGGTATGCGTTTTAACAAGAAGCAGTGTCCTTCGACAGCTGATGAGCGGAAGTACATGAGTAAGGTTCCATACGCTTCGGTTGTTGGTTCCATCATGTACACCATGATATGTACTTGCCCAGATGTCTCATATGCTCTAAGTGTTGCAAGCAGGTACCAAGCTAATCTAGGTGAGAGTCACTGGACGCTTGTTAAAACATCCTTAAGTACTTGAGAAGTACTAAAGGTGTGTTCCTAATCAATGGAGGTGAGGAGGAGCTCGTTGTAAATGGTTACACCGATGCCAGCTTCCAAACTAACGTGGATGATTCACAATCTCAATCAGGTTTTGTGTTCACAATAAATGGTTGTGTTGTAAGTTGGAAGAGTTCCAAACAGGAGATGGTGACTGATTCTACAACAAAAGCCGAGTACATTGTAGCTTCTGCCGCTGTAAAGGAAGGTGTTTGGATGAGGAAGTTTCTCATCGAGCTTGGTGTGGTTCCAAATGCGTCTAGCCCATTGAATCTACATTGTGACAACAATGGGGTGATAGCACAGGCTAAGGAGCCTAGGAATCACCAAAAGAACAAACATGTACTGCGGAAGTTTCATCTCATTTGAGAGTTCGTCGGTCGAGATGAGATCAAGATGTGCAAAATACATACAGATTTGAATGTTGCGGATCCTTTGACAAAGGCTCTTCCACAGCATAAGAATGAGGCACACGTGAGAGCTATCAGTATTAGATATCTTCGAGATTAGCTCTAATGCAAGTGGGAGATTGTTGGGACTATGCCCTAGAGGTAATCATAGAGATGATTGTATTCCTTGTATCCATGACATATTATGAATATCCATTGAAAACAACTTTTATTGATTGGCAATTATGTGAATTGCTTGTGAAACTCTTTTACTTGTATATTTATTCTAAAGTTGTCCCTGATCGGAGTTCGTGCAAGAATGCACATGAATATTAGATTAGCACATTATTATTTGATGACTATGTTTCACAAGTCATGGACATAGAGATGTCAAACTAATAGTGTGAGCACATGTATGACATGGGGCTGGACAGACCCGACCTGAGATCGTCTCTATACACATCATGTACGTTATGTCCTTAGACCTGAGATTGTCGTATGTACTCAATATGTGAAACGACCTACTTAGGGACTGTCAAACTCTACTCCGTGACTGGGTAGTTATAAAGGTAGCTTTCGGGTTTGTCGGGAAACATGCTGTGAGACATAGTCGATCTAGATAATCGATCGAAAGGGATTTGCTACTCTCCATATGAGAGAGAGATATCACTGGACCACTCGAATGATAAGATCATGAAATGCATGGTCGTGCTTGGTTAAGTGTTAACCTATGAGTTGGACCAAATATCGTTGGCAAGGGAATAACATGTATATGGTATTGTGGTGGTTCGTCCGATATGATCGTAGCGTATACATAGGAGTTGACACGCCTTTCTAGAGGCCACTATCGACTATTGGTCGAGTAGGAGTACTCGGGTCATGTCTATGTGTACGTGAACCCATAGGGTCGCACGCTTAAAGGGTTGGAAGCCTAATTCGAGTTGGACCCAAATTAGATTAGGTATAGGGTTTCTGATGGGCCTCCAACGTGGGAGCTCATTAGGACGCCTATATAAGAAAAGGGAGGGTGCGGGGCGAATAATCGATCCACGCCTTTTGGTTTCCGCCGTCGCCATCCCCACGCTCATGCCTAGTACTCCTCACAGACCTAGCAGTCCGGAGGCGTAACGCTTCCTCCCTGCACGTGTGGGATTCCTCCGAGGTGCTACAACTGCGACACAAGGACGGAACCTGGTCGCACCTGGTCGGAGCTGGTCGGAGCTAGTCGGAGCTGGTCGGAGACCTGCTCGGATGATCTGCACGTGTATGAACGTGACGGATGACCACGCAACTGCACTGCACTGCTGCGACGCGTTCGACGTCATCAAGTTGTCTCCGCTGCATCTGCGCGTCTAGTGGTAATCCCGTGATCTATAACTAGCACTAGTTCCTGGTTTATGGGTAGAAAAATTTTGTTTTCCAGCTAGCGTAGAAACCTCAAAACCCTACATATACATCCTTAGTTATAATGTTTATCATCTACTTTGATTATATATCTAGCATAGATAGATTATGTTCATGTCATTACTCATGTTCGTATAGCGCTCATTCATTAGATCAATGGGTGGGTGATAATCAAAGTGTTAGCATGGTGCTTAGACATTGTTTATCTATGAATGTCCTCTATGTTCTGGGCCATGTGGTAGATCACCGGTGTGACATTCCCGTTGAGTTCTCTGTAGTCCACTCCCCGAATACCGAATATAGGACTATACATGACTAGTAAGTCTGGGTCACGAGTGAGCTATGTTCTCAGCTGGGCTTAAGGATGGTCACTTAATTATACACATTAATATACTTTATCTATGATTTCTAGATGTATTGCACTAATTAAGGTAGGTTATATCTATAATTATAATGACATAGGAGTTGTCTTTAATCTTCTATTCTTGTCAATGCTAGTGCTATATGTGGAAATGCTCTCGAGATAATCCTGGATACGTCTTTATCTATCTTTATGATTTATCATTTATCATATATCTACTATTAGATTGATTCCCTATTTTGAGTAATAATCTATTGGAACTCATATCATGTGTGTGCATGTGTAAAAGCTTCTCATTATCCTACCTCCTAGATCCTTCCTAGTGGTAAATTACAAATAATGATACCTGGAACTTTCCTAGGTCAAATGCTACAACGAGTGTTTTTTATCTGTGCGCTTACGGATAACCTTTATATATATATATATATATATATATATATATATATATATATATATATATATATATATCTTTGGAGTAAGTGTGATGAGTATAAGTACTACAATGCAATGGAAGACACGACTGCATCCCCACAACTTCCACAACGGTCTCCAACGCCGACACTACCTGCCCCATCACCTCCACGGTGGGCTCTAATGCCGACACCGTTCGCCCCATCACCTCGACAGTGGGCTCACCGCCCCCTATCGCCTCCAAGGCAGGCTCCAACACCAACACCAGCCACCCACTGTTGGGAGTATGCCCTAGAGGTAATCATAGAGATGATTGTATTTCCTTGTATCCATGACATGTTATGAGTTCAATGAATATCCATTAAAGACAACTTGTATTGATAAGCAATTATGTGAATTGCTTGTGAAACTCTTTTACTTGTATGGTTATTCTAAAGTTGTCCCTGATCATAGTTCATGTAAGAACGCACATGAATATTAGATCAGCACGTTATTAGTTGATGACTATGTTTCACAAGTCATGGACATAGAGATGTCAAACTAATAGTGTGAGCACATGTATGACATGGGGCTGGACAGACCCGACCTGAGATTGTCTCTATACACATCATGTACGTTATGTCCTTAGACCTGAGATTGTCGTATGTACTCAAGATGTGAAACGACCTACTTAGGGACTGCCAAACGCTACTCCGTGACTGGGAAGGTAGTTTTCGGGTTTGTTGGGAAATAAGCTGTGAGACATAGTCGATCTAGGTAGTCGATCGAAAGGGATTTGTCACTCTCCATATGAGAGAGAGAGATATCACTGAACCACTCGAATGATAAGATCATGAAATGCATGGCCGTGCTTGGGTTAAGTGTTAACCTATGAGTTGGACCAAATATCGTTGGCAAGGGAATAACATGTATATGGTATTGTGGTGGTTCGTCCGATATTATCGTAGCGTATACATAGGAGTTGACACGCCTTTCTAGAGGCCGCTATCGACTATTGGTCGAGTAGGAGTACTCGGGCCATGTCTATGTGTACGTGAACCCATAGGGTCGCATGCTTAAAGGGTTGGAAGGCTAATTCGAGTTGGACCCAAATTAGACTAGGTTTAGGGTTTCTGATGGGCCTCCAACGTGGGAGCTCATTAGGACGCCTATATAAGCAAAGGGAGGGCGCGGGGTGAATAATCGATCCACGCCTTTGGGCAGCTGTCGTCGCCATCCCCACGCTCACGCCTAGTACTCCTCGTGGACCTAGCAGTACGGAGGCGTAACGCTTCCTCCCTGCACGTGTGGGATTCCTCGGAGGTTCTACAACTACGGCACAAGGATGGAACCTGGTTGCACCTGGTCGGAGCTGGTCGGCAACTGGTCAGAGCTGGTCGGAGACCTACTCGGACGATCTGCACGTGGGTGACCACGCAACTGCACTGCACTGCTGCGACGCGTTCGACGTCATCAAGTTGTCTCCGCTGCATCTGCGCGTCTAGTGGTAATCCCGTGATCTATAACTAGCACTAGTTCCTGTTTTATGGGTAGAAAAATTTTGTTTTCCAGCTAGCGTAGAAACCTCAAAACCCTACATATACATCCTTAGTTATAATGTTTATCATCTACTTTGATTATATATCTAGCATAGATAGATTATGTTCATGTCATTACTCATGTTCGTATAGCGCTCATTCATTAGATCAATGGGTGGGTGATAATCAAAGTGTTATCATGGTGCTTAGGCATTGTTTATCTACGAATATCCTCTATGTTCTGGGCCATGTGGTAGATCACTGGTGTGACATTCCCGTTGAGTTCTCTGTAGTTCACTCCCCGAATATAGGCTATACATGACTAGTAAGTTTGGGGTCACCAGTGAGCTATGTTCTCAGCCGAGCTTAAGGATGGTCACTTAATTATACACATTAATATATTTTATCTATGATTTCTAGATGTATTGCACTAATTAAGGTAGGTTATAACCTATAATTATAATGACATAGGAGTAGTCTTTAATCTTCTATTATTGTCAATGCTAGTGCTATATGCGGAAATGCTCTCGAGATAATCCTGGATATGTCTTTATCTATCTTTATGATTTATCATATATCATATATCTACTATTAGATTGATTCCCTATTTTGAGTAATAATCTATTGGAACTCATATCATGTGTGTGCATGTGTAAAAGCTTCTCATTATCCTACCTCCTAGATCCTTCCTAGTGGTAAATTACAAATAATGATACCTAGAACTTTCCTAGGTCAAATGCTACAACGAGTGTTTTTTATCTGTGCACTTTGGAGTAAGTGTGATGAGTATAAGTACTACCATGTCTTTAGTGTCATGTTAGGGATGATAACTTAACTTAAGTGATGCTAGTAGATGTGACCCTATATTTCTGAGTTGTTGCTTGGGATCTCTCACCTTAGTGATGAGTTAAGAAATGTCAACAATGGCTATTGGTGTTGTATCTCCTATCGATCCTATGAAGACACCAAGATGCCATGGGGCAATAATACCACATGGATATGCTAGCGTTTTAGTGGATAGAGTTGTCAAAGGTTTTAGCAATGTGCATCTTGACATTGAAGGAGGTGATGGGGATAAGACTTTAGGAGAAGCGGAGAAGGCAATCATTTGTTGGCGCAAGTACTATGTTATTATTCCTAGGGCGTCACCTAGTAGTCTACCGCTACCTCCTCATCAACGTAACCCTAGGTGCGGATGAAAGTGAATGATACATTTTTTCACTAACTTTGTATTGATTAAATAGTTGATGACTATGTTTCACAAGTCATGGACATAGAGATGTCAAACTAATAATATGGGCACATGTATGACATGGGCTGGACAGACCATACCTGAGATTGTCTCTATACATATCATGTATGTTATGTCCTTAGACCTGAGATTATCGTATGTACTCAAGATGTGAAACGACCTACTTAGGGACTACCAAACGCTACTCTGTGACTGTGTAGTTATAAAGGTAGCTTTCGGGCTTGTCGGGAAACATGCTGTGAGACATAGTCAATCAAGATGGAATTCACCACTCTCCATATGAGAGAGATATCACTGGACCACTCAAATGATTAGATCATGAATCGCATGGCCGTGTTTGGGTTAAGTGTTAACCTACGAGTTGGACCAAATATTGTAAGGCAAAGGAATAACAAGTATATGATGTTGTGGTGGTTCGTCTAATATGATCATAACGTATGCATAGGAGTTGACACGCCTTGCTAGAGGCCGCTATCAACTATTGGTCGAGTAAGAGTACTTGGGCCATGTCTATGTGTACGTGAGCCCATAGGGTCGCACGCTTAAGGGGCTGGAAGCCTAATTTGGGTTGGACCCGAATTAGCTTAGGTTTAGGGTTACTAATGGGCCTCCAACGTGGGAGCTCGTTAGGACGTCTATATAAGCAAGGGGTGGGTGTGGGGCAAGATCAATCCATGCCTTTTGGCAGCCGTCGTCGCCTCCTCACGCTCGCGCCTTCTGCTCCTCGCGGACCTAGTAGTCCGGAGGTGCTGCATCTGGAGCACAAGGACAAACCGCGCGAAGGGGACTTTGAGACGGACGACCTCACAACTGCACGGCACTGCTACGACGCGCACGACTACATCGAGTCGCTTTCGCTGCACCTGCGCGTCTAGTGGTAATCCCGTGATCTATAACTAGCACTAGTTCCTGATTTATGGGGTAGAAAAATTTTGTTTTCCAGCTAGCGTAGCAACCTCATAACCCTACACCCACGGCCAAAGAAGAGGTCCGCCACACAAACGAAGGCGTCAGCCCCACCGCAGCCAAAGAGGAAAGCCTTAGGAAAAAACAAAGCTAATTTTGCTTAGAAACTGTCCTATGAGATGGCTGAGCGAAACTAAATGTTTTGGTAAATGCAGATGTGGATAGTTTCTTCAAGAAAATGAATTTCGAAAGAGAAGCAAACTGATACCATGAGAAGTTGTACTTTGTATGCCTAGAAGTTCTAAGGCAAAGGGTGGATGCTGACTAGAAAAGGTTACATGATGCTTGTAAGGATTCGCCACTATCATACTATGACCGCACTCTCACCAAGTCTATTGAGGCAAAGAATAATGAGAAAAGATCATGGAAGGGTGTCGCACAACTCAAGAACAATCGCAGCAATTAGTGCTCCGGCTAGTTATTGGGAATGAATATAGTTCAAACTTGAACGTGCTACAACAGATAATTGGTGATGTGAATTATGACCAACTTGATGGTTTTTTGGCAGAAACCTGGTCTAAGCTTTTCCCAAATGCTTGGCCGAGCAACCATCAAAAGTGCTTCGGAACTTGATGAGTGGAAGAAGGAATATGTATATGGCAATAGTCTATACAACCCTGCGGTCCTCAGGGAACTTGGTACACAAATGCACTTGGTAAACCAGTGGTACATCATGGCGTGTCGCAGAAAAGCAGATGACTAGATTTGCGTCGGAATTAGATAGCATCATTACTTCTATGACAATGACATTATATTTGTTCAGTTTAATGAGTTACACCAGCTATGCCACATGAACGCTCTAGACAAATCTCTTGTCAATTGTTTTTGCCTGTAAGTGATTCTTTCTTTTAATAATCTCACTTGAGCATATGTATATGTATAAGTAATTATCCTCACATGAGCTAGCATGTCGTCTATACATATGCAGAGAACTAATGAGAGACCTCAAATGTCGAAACTACATGGAAATTGGTTTTGTTAATCCATATATCATATTGAAGGACCCAAACACTCCCTACCATAAATGAAAACCTCAAATGGAGAGAAATCTTCAAAGGTTCTTGATCAACCAAATGAACAAGACTTATACTCTTTCCCTACAACTTTGGGTGAGTGTTGTTATCGTGTGCACATTTTCTCTTACTTACTCAATTTAGCATAAAGATATATATGTTGACTCTATAAACAAATGCAACTTTCACTGGATATTGATTGTCTTCGATCTCTCTGAAAGTCATTTGCTAATCTATGACTCGTTGAGAAAACCGCAAGGAGATTATCAAGATATGATAGACATTATCCAGGGGTAACTTCAATCTTTAAATATTGATTCCTGCTCTTTAACTCTGCAATAGTTAATTAATTAATGATCCAATTATTCGGCAGGGTTTGGGTTTGGTTCGTTCAGAAACACTGTCCGGATCTGAAAGCGCCAGTTCCTGATTCTATTTGACTGGGTGTAAGTTGTACTAGCTCCCCGTATCTTTACCTTAGTATGCTCTAGCACACGCGCGAGATGACGAGAGTAATCTTTTTATATCATGCAGTGGATTTTAAGGCAGCCATCAGACAACAATTTATGTGGATACTATGTTTGCAAGTTCCTCATGGTGTATACAAAAATAACTCCTCTAGAGAAACACAAAGCATGTAACATGTATATGTAATAAATCCATTTTATTTATTTGTTGCTATTAAATAAGTCTTATGTACATTAATACTTTTTTTCCTTTAATGCAAATTGAAGGAGAGATGGTTGAAGCAATAGGTGTTGGATATGGTCTGCGACAAGGGAATTCAAGAGACAATTATAGGATTTCTTAATGAGCATGTCCTCAAGGCCGACACTAAGTTCTACTTTAACCTGGACTAACCAATGAAGCTAAACCTAGATGAACATTTATATGACATTTAAGTGGCGGACAACATTTGTGTTATAATATAATACCAAGGATGTATGGATAATATTATAAATTTTATGTGCATATATATATTATATATAACCCAACTATTCAGCACCCAGCGCTCAAATAACTATTTAGAGCGCCACTTCCGTAACCGTAAAAGTTATTACTAATTCTAATCCCGTAACCGTAAAAATTCAGCCATTAGCGAGCCTCATTCGCATAACCATAAAAGTAACTAATATTCTCATCCCTTAACCGTAAAAGTGTGGGTTTAGTTATTTAGAGTGCAGGGAGCTAAATAGCAGTTATATATATATATATATATATATATATATATATATATATATATATATATATATATAGTATCATAGTTTATTTGTGTGTAATGCTCAAAACTAAATTATATGTGTGCGGTGTACATATATATTAACAGCAAAGAATATACATTTGACGTCCTAATGTAATTGTAAAACTAAAATCAATAATGAATTGAAATGAAAAAAAAATTAATCCCGATTGATAATACCAACTGAGACTAAAAGTGTCAGCCCTATGGTCTAACCTAACTCTCTGGGACTAAATGTCACGCTTTAGTCTCGAGCCTAGGAACCGGGACTAAAGATAAGATATTTAGTCCCAAATTTTTAGTCCCGGCTCCGGAGCTGGGACACCAGGCCGTTTAGGTCGGAGACTAAAAGTGTGTCCTGCGCTAGTGATACACAAATCTGATAGTATTGATGTACGTGTGTGCGGTGATTAATCAAAGTAATAGATCTACCGGAGAGAGTAACTCAGCAGACAAAACACGTGAAACGATCTACTCACACTGCCTTTACACATTCGTCACTTGTTTTCCATGTATGTCTCCACCCAAACCACGTGCAAGTGGGACAGAACGTGGTGCTTCTACATCTACCCTATTAATTTATCATCTTTTTCTTTTCTATGTCCACACAAAAAAAACATACTCAGTCCCTCTTTTGCACATATGCATCTAGACAAATCACAACTTTAAAACAGACTGTTCAAATTTATTTTAAATCTTCTCTCTCCTTGCTCGCTCAGATTAAACGGTCAAGATTGCACCTATCATTCTCCTCATCCTCTCGCACGCCTCCTCCCGCACGCCCGATCGACGAAAAGTCAGCCGTGAAATCACCGCAACGCACACCGCAACGCACGGAGTCCTTCGGATCGCAACGCACCGCCGTCGCTCCTTCGCCGCCTGCGCGAAAATCACCGCACCAGCCACGGAGTCCACCGGCCGCCTACGCCGCTCCCTGTCCGTCGCGGCGACTGCGGTGATCGTGACCTGCTGCAACCCAAATCACTGGCGCTGGTGGGCCCATTGGAGCCGTCGGGGTGGGGAGGCCAGCGGGAGAAGACGGCGAGGCGGGCTCGGTGAGGAACGGCCGAGCGGCGGGGCGCAGCGAGGAGCGCCCAGAGCAGTCGGGTGCGGCGAGGAATGGCCGGATTGGCGAAGCTGGCTCGGCGAGGAGAGGCCGGAGCGGCGGGGTTCGCCTCGATGGGGCTCTGCCGGAGCTGCGGGGTGCGCCTCGATGGGGCTCTGCCGGAGCGGTGGGGCGCGGCGAGGAACACCGGACCGGAGAGGCGAGCTCGACGAGGAGCGGCGAGGAGGGGCAGACCGGCGAGGCGGACGAGGCGGACTTAGCGGGGCTTGGCCTGAGCGGCGCGGCGAGGAGCAGCCGGAGCTCTCGTCAGTCTCGGCGGACTCGGTGGGGCTTGGCCTGAGCGGCGCGGCGAGGAGCAGCCGGATCTCACGGTGGGTCGCTCTGCTTTTCGGTTCCCTGTTGGAGGAGCGCACGCCGCTGGCAAGCCTTGCTGGGCGCGCTGGCTGCTGCCGGTCATGGAGGCCGCTGGCAAGCCTTGCTGGCCGTGCTGGCTGCTGCTGGCGCGTCGAGGAACGCTGGTGGGCGAGTGGACTGGCAACGTCAGGCGTGGATCGACAGCGTACGTGCGTGTGGCCGCCGGCTTCCAGGAGACCAGGAACTGCAGGCGGACGTGCGGCCGGCTTCCAGAGACTGGCGGGCGTCTCGTAAGGAAGGAAACGTCGGTCTCCTTTTCCAATTGGTACATGCAAAATTATACAAGGGCAAAATAGTCCATTGATCTGTCAATATATGGAACAATACTATAAATGATACAAAACACATCTAATGGCAACAAAATCAAGTGTCCCACGTTTGAAGGCTTATTTTTATGAAGTCAATCTTTGGAGTCCTAAATCTGCGAAGTGCATTGTTTGGAGTCCCAATTTTGCAATTTTCTCCTGCTGGAGAAGCCCAAGTTCTGGGTGCGTGAGTTTCTACTGTGGGGAGTCAAAAAATGGAATGGGTCTTTGTATGCTTTGGAGATACTACGGCCTGCTATCGGAAAGGTATGGAAGAAAACAATAGAAAAAGAGAAATAAAGAGACAGAGAAAAGAGAGAAAAGGAGAAGAACAAATGCAAAATAAAAAGGGTATTTTGGACCTTTCATTATTTTTTACTAGAAGGAGAAGCTGTTTTACCAAACGAATTAATTACTAATCACTTATATATTCTTTGTGTTTGTTTTTAAGATTCTACTACCATATTATCAGAAAAGACTGTATATATTATTCATAATTGACATGCAAAACAAAATTGTGCGTATTATGGATCCACTATGAGATCAGATCTATTTGCAGGGTTATGAAAAAAAATGACATATAATCCTACATTCCACACTATTGCTAGAATGATCACTCTCCCTATAGGACTATCAAAATCAAGGGGTGTATTTATTCGTGGAAGCAAGAATACCCTACATGTGTATCAAAGGTTACAAATAATAAATACTGGTAATTACTTATCATTTATTTAATCTTTGATATAACAATATTATTTATTTGATTTATATATAGAAAATAAACAACTGTTCTTCCACAGAAAATTGAGAGGCTTTCTTGTATACAATTTCATGAAGTTGTGGGATGGTGTAAGATTGCCACCGATCAACACTGTAAGCATATATAGTCTCTAACTATATTTTGTACACTACACAAATATAAATAATAACGTCATGTTATCTGCCATGTACAACTATTAAGACCGTTGAGGATGAAATTTTTGGCTGACATTTTGACGAGTCGTGCAAACGAATGTTATGACAACATCCCTGAAGATCTCCAATATATGATTAAAGAGCTTGGGAGAATGTAGCTATGTCTACTTAAATGCAAAAATGTTTCATCTATATTATGTATAAGCTCAAATACTATTATGTAAAAAGTTAAACTCTACAAAATTAAATTTGTTATTTTTAAAAACATATCCCTAGATAAAACTGTTGCGTTAGCGCGAGCATTATACTAGTGTTACTCTAGGACGTCTCTAACTGCGTAATGATTATTGGAACTTTGTGTTGTCAGTTGAACAGCATTCTTCCGCTCTCGTGGACTGCTCGTTGTAGTAAGACTATCTCCAACGAAGAACCCAAACCCAAAAATAAGTCTCACACCGTACGTTTGTCTACTGAAAACCGGCCTCCAACAGACGATGAAACACAACATTCATTTTCGGTAGCAGCCGCGAGGGGACCTAAAAATACGTCGTTCTCTCTCCTCAACCCATATGTTTGCGACGCGATGGCGTGAAAGGAGGCAGGGCAAGGGCAGGGCCGCGGCGAGGCGGGGGCGCCGAGGCGGGGCGAGGCGGCCACAGTGGAGCTCCCGCGCGCGCCCGAGGCGGCCGCGGCGGAGCTCCCGCGAGTGCGCTCGCGACAGAGGGGCCCGCGACGGCGAGGCGAGGGGCGGGCAGCGCAGAGGAGCTTGGCAAAGTGAGGCGAGGCGGGGCCAGGCTGCAGCGACCTCGGTGAGGGCGAGGTGAGGCGAGGCGAGGCGGTGCCGGCCGCGGCATGGAGATGCGCCATCCGCCGGCCAGTGGGGCCGCATCCGCGGCGGGGCAGGGCACCGCTTGAGCTCGCGCCGGAGAGAGCAAGCGCGGCGCCATGTCTTCGTCTTCTCCGCGGGGACCTCCTACGGCGAGGTGGATGGTGGCCGGATGGGGACGGGCGGACAACACGACATCTTATTTTTGCCTTCTCTGTTGGAGAAGGATGAATTTGGGGACTGTACCTTTCTACTGTGTATAACCCAAACCTGGGTATAGTGTTTGGGTACCATCTGTTGGAGACAGTCTAAGGGCACTCACAGTGTAGACTTCATCGTAGAGTCTATCTCTATTAAATACACTGTCATGTAAGCAATTTGATGATGTGGCAAGTAATTAATTGCGGAGAGAGAGGGGAAAATGAAGAAACGAAGTCTTATTTAGACTCGGCGTCTAAGATGCGTTCGAGGCCCGAAGACTTCACCGGTGCTCGCGTTGGGGGAGGCTACGGTCGAGTCGATGGATCCCCTGCGCCCTCCTCCCGCCGCCGCCGCAAATCCTTCCCTCCCACTCGCGCGCTCGCGCGCGGCATCCCCCGCGCTCGAGGCCGAGCCAGCAAGTTCCCGCGCAGCCGCCGCTACTCCTCCCCTTCTGCTCGCGCGCTTTCTTCTCTCGCCCACCCATCTCCCGCGCTGGAGCCCGAGCATGCAAAAGTTCCGTGCTTCCGCTGCAACTCCTCCTCTCCCCTCGTGCGCTGGCTTCTTGCGCGCGCCAGTTCTCCCGCGAGCGCGCGTGAGCCGCGAGCGTGCGTCAGGTCTCCCGCGCGCCTCTCCACAATCCCAAGATCCAGAGATACAATCGAGCCCCCCCTTGCTCTGGCGTCGGCTGGAAACGGATCCAGGTGCAAATCGAGGTACGCCCCATGTTCCATGACCTAGCATCCCTCTCCTCCCAGCAACAATCTTTAACCCAAATCCATACCCTAATATTGAATCAGGATGAACCGATTAACGAAGTCTAGTTCCCGGCGAGGCAGTGGTGGTCGTGGAACCCGATCTCCGTCCGTCCGTGCTCCTGTGAACTCTGTTCCGGCCTCAGGTGTTGCTGTTCCTGTCAACACTCCTCCAATCAATGCCTCTCCCTTTGGTGGATGGTGGCCAACGTCATCTCCTAGCGAAGGGTAAGTCATCAGAGCTATGTTAGATTTAGATTACATATTGTATATGTGAATATGGTAGTTAGATTACGTCATCTATCCATTGACAAGGAGGTGTCTTCATACATCAGTACATTACCCCACTAACAGATATGAACTTCTTCGTTATGTGTCCTTTCTTGGCTACCTGAATTAGAACCAATTCTGGTTGATTTGTCTTAATTGGTAGTTGCTGATATTCGGCTGGTGCTTCTGTACTTCCAGTTGTTTCATTATCTGAAGAAATATCACTTCATATATCACAAGAATAAATTTTGTTAGATCTCTGCAGCCATTCAGTCACATATCTGCAAATTATCTAGGAAGGTATTTACAGACTTACTTCAATGAATAGATGATTAATCCAATGGCCACAACTGTGAATGCTAAGTAGTACAACCAGTTTATCTGTGGATTGCATATGAGTTATGTGAGCATATAGGGTAATATGTTACCATTTTGGACAAGTATTCTGGGTTCAGAAAAATCACTTGTTGAGTAAGCAAAAGAGAAAATATGCTGATAGTTAAGTAAGCAAAAGAGAAAATATTTAGATGTCAGTGTGACAAACTGTGCATGATATACTGTGAGAAACTGTGCATGATATACTGTGAGAAACTGCTCTCTTTTGTTTAACTAATCTTTACCATTAATATAGGTTATGCAATTACCATTTTTTTGCCATTGTGAGAAACTGTGCATGATATACTGTGCTATTTTGGTGAAGGTATAATTCATTAGAGCGTGCAAATTGTTGTAGGTTATAACCACCAGGAGGGTTCTCAAATTTTCTGCAGTCAAACCAATTTCCAAACCATCCTAATGGAAATGAAAATTTTCACTTTGTTGGTGCTGGAATGAGTCAGTCTACAGTTCCACCAATTGATCTGGTTGAGACAAGAACTCCCTCTCCAGCACAAGAAGATATGGTGGACGATTTAGATGCACAAGAAGATGAAACAATTAACGTCGATGATGAATCTAGAACCGAGAAGCGCTTGAATTGGACGGTAACTGATGACATACGATTGGTAGGTTCAAACCAAGCTATCTTCATGCACACTTCAAGAAAGCAATTAACTAATTTTTAGTTCTGTTTTTGTTTTGTTGTTTCTGTAGGCCAGTGCTTGGCATGCAAGTGTGACTATATATATATATAATATATATACAGCCACACGGCAATCTTTCAATCATTCCTGTTTGCTGTCCTCTGCTATCCTCTGTTGCTGTCCTCTGCTGCTGTCCTCTGCTTCAATGGATGGAGATGGCAGCATCGACCCTGCTGATCTGTACTCCATGGAGGATTATCTTGAAGAGCAAGAAATCCTAGATGATTTAGGCGATCATCTTGTAGCTGAAGTACAGTCCACCATTGTCGCTGTCATAGAAGGTGGAATATCTCGGTCTGGTCCTAGGCGATATGTGGACAGACCTCGTGAACGAGCCAACCAGCAACTAATGGATGACTACTTCTCTCCTTATCCAGTCTATAATGAGACACAATTTCGTAGAAGATTTAGGATGAGAAGACCCCTCTTCGAGAGGATTGTTGAGGCCTTGAGTGGGTGGTCTGAGTATTTCACCTCGAGACCGGATGCTCTGAATCGTCCTGGGTTCTCACCTATTCATAAGTGTACAGTAGCGATGCGTCAATTAGCATATGGCGGCTCTGTAGACCAGCTTGATGAGTATTTGAAGATGGGAGAAAGTACTGGTGTGGAGTGCTTGAAAAAGTTTGTTAAGGGTATCATTGAAGTATATGGTGAAGAGTACTTGGGACGCCCCACGGTACAAGATGTAGAACGATTGTTGGAGATAGGTGAGCGTCGTGGTTTTCCTGGCATGTTAGGGAGCATTGACTGTATGCACTGGCATTGGGAAAAATGTCCATATGCATGGAAGGGACAATATACTCGTGGTGATCATGGTGTACCAACCATCATTTTAGAGGCCGTTGCATCACATGATCGATGGATATGGCATGCTTTCTTTGGAGTGGCGGGATCCAACAATGATATCAATGTGCTCAGTCAATCTGATTTGTTCGTCAAGGAATTAAGAGGGGAAGTTCCACAGGTGCAGTACTTTGTGAATGGAAGACAATATACCAAAGCTTATTATCTTGCAGATGGAATATACCCAGACTGGGCTGTTTTTGTGAAGTCCATACGTGCACCGCAATCAGCTGAGCACAAGTTGTTTGCAGAACATCAAGAAGGGGCAAGAAAAGATGTCGAATGTGCATTTGGGATTTTACAATCCCGTTTTTGCATTTTGCGTCGGCCGGCACGGCTATATGAACAAGGGGATCTTGAGAATATCATGTTAGCTTGTATAATTCTCCACAACATGATAATCGAGGACGAGAAGGATATAGAGGACAATTCGTTTGACTTGAACGAGGAAGCAACCACATCTACTGTTCAGCTGTCTACAATCACTCAAGCACATAATCCGGTGATGGAGGAGGTACTACAGAGAAATGCCGAGATTCGTGATCGTGAAGCTCGCAAGCAACTACAATCTGATTTGATTGATCATATTTGGCAAAAGTTTGGGAATCGGACTAATTAGGTAGAGTTGTGCATTTAAATATATATATCTATAGTCTTCATGTTTAATAACTATTGAGATATGTTTTTTAACTGAACCAAATAATCCCTATACAATTTTGTTAATTTACTAATCCGTTCTCATTTTTCAACAGTTATTGGAGTGGGTGGAGGAAGATGGACATGAAGCTCACGAAGATGGCCATGGAGCTCTGTGTGTAGGACAACGATGAATGGCTTAATATTATCTAAATATTATTATTATCTATTTAGTTTCTGTTGCTATATATTGTAACGGATGACTCATGCCTATTATCTAAACTTTCATCGATGTGGAAAATATTTGCCGGTTCAGTGATATACGTATCCATTGTGTTTGCCGGCTTAGTCTGTGGTGATATATATCATGTATGTGTCTATCAGATTGGCGTTGCTGATGGTTTGTGATATGCCGTACGTGTATGTTCACAGTTGGTCACATGGCATTATGCCACAGCTGATCAGTTGTCTTTGTGTTGCATAATAAATTTTTTTATCTATAGAAATTATGCACTGTGAGTGCGCTTGGGCGTTATGCCGTAACTTTTCCCCTCTCTTCCCAATCCCTCCCTTCTCCAATCCGCATACCCCAGCCACGATTCAAGCCTTGATTGATAGCTGTTCTCCTGATCTATCGATTCATCCATTCAGTTTACCTTGCAACCATCTCCTGTCCAAGATCCGATCGGGATTGCTGCGACCCGCTTCGCCGTCAAGGCCTCTGCCGGCGGCCGCGCCCTTCCTGTGCGCCCCCGTCGTCGTCGACGACGGCAGCGCCGGCCCGTTGCGGCGAGCGCGCCACCCGGTGCCGAAGCCGTTCTGGTACTCGCGGTGGCTGCGCCACACCCGGCCCACGCTAGCTCGTTCTACAGCGAGCTGCTGCGCACCTCTGCCTCCTTCTCCACCGTCTTCACATCCCTCCTGCTGTCCCTGGCCTTGGCCGAGGGGGCGGGGGGGGGGGGGGGGGGGGGGGGGGGGGGGGGGGGGGGGGGCGGGCGAGGGTCTCGCGTCACCTGAGGTTGCACGTGCGTGACGCCATGGGTGGTGGCGTGGGTGTGGAGCTCGTTGGCTGCGGCAACTTCGTCATGCTCTTCCCTGTGGACGACACTCTAGGCTCTAGTTCCCATGCCTCTGTTTTTCGCTTCTTTCCACGCCTTTTCACCATGGAGAATCACTCCACCACCATTACGGCTCCCTCTCTCAGGGAGGATCCGCCACCTGATCCTCCACCTCGCTTGCCGCCGGATCCACCGTATAACTCGCACACCATGCCCACTCCCCCCTTTCATACTCTACCTCTTCCACCAGTACCACCTACCTCCACGACACCATCCACATATGCTTCAACTCAAGCTGAGATAGATCGTGTGCAGTCAATCCAACCTCTACAAGTTTCCGCTAGTGACATGCCAAATGCCCAGAGGCAAGGACAGCAATCATCGAGAGGCTTCAGTGCCGGCCTCACAGGTGCCAGGGGACCGGTGTCGATCCTGTCATGGAACTGGCAGGGCTCGGGTGGGAGACTTAACAATTCTAAAATGGTTCATCTCGCCCGGTTGATGACTTCTACCAACTCTCAGGTTTGTTTCATTTCTGAGACTCGCAACTCCACTATCACTCGTAATTCTCTCATCAACCGTTTTAATGCATCTGATGCCTTTATAGTTCCAGCATTAGGACAATCTGGAGGCATTTGGCTTATCTGGAAAGATGATGTTAGTCTTACTGTTATAGATCAATTGCCGAACTTTATCTTTGCTATTTGCAATAATAATCTAGATAACAAGCAATTTGAATTAGTCTGTCTTTATGGTGACCCCCATCACTAGAACACTACCACCATATGGATGCAAGTGCTGAATTTTGTTGAAAATATTAGCGGTTTGCCTATCTTGTGTACGGGAGACATGAACGATATTATGCATCCTAATGAAAAATCAGGTCCTGGTAGACCTGATCTTAGGCGTATTAATGTTTTATGTGATTATGTCAAACAGTGTGGCTTCATTGATCTCGGATACAGTGGCCCGGCGTATACCTGGACGAACAAACGTCGCAATGGCATGCCTACTTTCGAGCGTCTTGATCGTTCTTTAGCCAATGCTGAGTGGTGCACAGCATATCCTAACACAACAGTTTATCACCTACCTATGCTTCGTAGTGACCATGCGCCTATTCTCACTATGACTCTTTCTTCCCGACGTCGAACTAACAAACCTTTTAGATTTGAAAATTGGTGGCTTACGGAACAGGAGTATGAAGATGTGGCTACACAAAGTTGGCAAAGATCCAGGAATAGAAGTTTTCATCAAAAAACTAAGTTTCTTGCAGGAGATCTAAAAAAGTGGAGAAGAGCCAAACTAAAGTTATCCGATCAGTTCTCCAATCTTGAGGAACAGATTCTTCAGGAACAAAGCAAGGACCCACAACAGCAGGACTTTACCCTACAAAAGCAACTAGTTGAGACATCAGATTCTTTTGGAAAAGGATGAGGAATACCATCTCCAAAGAACAAAAAAGAATTGGGCTCTCAAAGGAGACAGGAACACTTCCTATTTCCATCAAGTCATTGTTAAAAGAAATAGAAAGAACAAGATCACATATCTGGCAGGCACTGATGGAGAGGAGGCGACCACCTATGACCAAATATCTACCATCTTGATATCCTATTTTAAACAAATTTTCTCCTCGCAGATAGATCCTGTACATAACGCAACAATTCATGATCCTAATATGTCGTCCTCAGAACCACAGACTCATGCAGGTACTGCAAACTCAAGCTCTACGTAGGATGAACGGGAACTATTCTACTTCACCAACTCCACACCCACGATGCAGGAGCTACATCACATTGTCAAAAATATGAGAAGCAATGCATCACCAGGCCCTGACGGCTTCAATGCAGGTTTTTATAAGCAAGCTTGGTCATGGATCTCAGAAGATGTGCACTCTCTCAAAATGCATTTCTACAATACTGCTTTCATGCAATCTGAGATTAACCAAACCTTTATAGTTCTTATTCCTAAGATTCCTTAGCCTATCAGTCCTCAACATTTTAGACCCATTAGCTTATCAAATATTATTTACAAAATTATTGCTAAATCTTTAGCTGATAGGCTAACACCACACTTACCTAACTTTATTGATCATGGCCAAGCGGCTTTCATTAAGAATAGACATATTTCCTCGAATATTATAATTACTCAAGAGATCATTCACTCTTTCAATTTAAGAACATGGAAACATCAAGCTTTCTTGCTAAAAATTGACCTGGCAAAAGCTTTTGATCGACTTGAATGGGAGTTCATTAAAAAGGCTCTGACTCGTGTTGGTTTAAATGCTCATTTCATTAATCTTATACATGCTTGTATCTCTACCCCTAATTTCTCTCTCCTTATCAATGATGAGCCTACTGAGTGGTTCCCTTCTCAGCGTGGAATCAGGCAAGGTTGCCCTCTCTTTCCTTATCTTTTTGTAATAGCTATAAATGAATTATCTATTGCTCTACAGGAAGAGATGCATCACTCTAACCTGACTGGTGTAAGTTTAGGACCTGGTTGTCCCCCCATACACTCCTTAATGTTTGCAGATGACCTTATCTTATGTGGTCAAGCCAATCCTCAGGAAGCGATGACAATCAGAACCATTTTACACAGCTTTTGTCAAGCTTCGGGACAAGTACCCAATCTGGATAAATCGGCAATCCTTTTCAGTAAGAATGTTACTACAGATACTAGAGAATCTATTAAAAATATTTTTCCGATTCCTGATCTTGTACCTCATGTTAAACATCTTGGTCACCCCATTATCTTCAGTCATAATGACCGTAATAGAGCCTACAATTTTATTTACAGTAAATTTCTTGCTAAACTAAATACTGTTAGAGCGAACAAACTAAATCATGGTGGTCGACTAACTTACATTCAATCAGTCTTTTCTTCCATTCCGCTCTACTACATGTCCACAGTCTTATTTTCCAAATCTTTTCTTACCAAAATTACTACTATTATCCGAAGATTTTGGTGGACAGGTGTTCAAGAGGACAATCAAACTTCCCCCATAGCCTACAGATCATGGGATGACATTTGCCAGAGCAAAGAGAATGGGGGGCTGGGTATCAGAAACTTACAAACTATTAACAAGAGTCTCATTATTCATGCTGCATATAATATTATAATCAATAAAAATCCTTTTCTAACATCTGTGTTAAAGGCCAAATACTATCCAACAACCTCCTTTTGGAAGACCAATACCAATGTCACAAAATCTATATTTTGGTCATCCGTTTTGCAGGTTAGAAAGGATTTAGCAACCAATGTTACACTTCAGATTCATGCAGGTAACTCTATTTGGTCCAGCCCCTGGTGCCCGGTATGGGATAACATCCATGACCACCTGAAACTTCCTGTTACTGTCTCGCCTCTTCCTGCCACTGCTTCTGACCTATGGATCCATAACACTCATGATTGGAATATGCCTCTGCTAACCAACATTTTTGACAATGAGGCTGTCAATGCAATTTCTATTACTTATATTGTGCCTGCAGATCAACAAGACATTCTACGATGGAGTACAACAAAGAATGGTCTATGCACGACTAAAGAGATTTACAAAACTCTATCAAAGGACAACGAAATCCAGCTTCCTCAAAATGAAAGCAGAAGTATCAGGCCACATGCCGCTCAGTTACTTAGACGCATTTGGAAAAGTAAGAAATTACCACCACTAATTAAAACCTTTGCATGACGTCTTATCAGGAATGCTCTGGCAACTGGCCAGAGAGCCTCAACATACTCCACTCATATTGATGAATATTGTGACTCCTATGGTGAAATAGAGAATGATGTTCATCTCTTCTTCCACTGTACTCTTCCTCAACAGGTTTGGGCATCCTTCTCTCTAGCTATGCAAACTTTAGCTATTCCTAATGAAAACGATGGTATTCAAATTACGCTTCAAAGGCTAATTAACCAATCTACAACTGTGCAAACCTTACATAAATTCTTATTCACCTTATAGTACCTTTGGAAGGCAAGAAATGATTACAGGTCCCGCAGGAAACAATGGTTGGCAACCCAGGTTCATCATGCTGCTTCTGCTCACATGTCTTCCTATCTGGAAGCTCTCAGAACTCCAACTGGAGCTCAAACAGGCACATCCACACATCTACAATCTAACCAAGGAGTCAGCCATCAAGATGCAAATTCACTTTGCAATATGACTCACCCAATACTTAATCTTCACATCCAGATGCCATCACTTATTCTAGGTGTTAGATGCTACACTGATGCTGCTATCACACCAGACCAAAACTGCCAACTTGCTAGACAAGCTGGTCTTGGTATTTTCTTTGTCAATTCTCAGGTACAACCAACACAGACGATCTACTTGCAGGCACAAGCTACAGGAAGGACCTCAGTAATTATGGCAGAGGCCGCTGCACTCGCGCTTGCTGCAATTATAAATGGCAGACTAAACTTCAGCAACACTATCTTTCTCTCTGATTGTCTCTAGCTGGTCCATTTCCTCAACAAGGACGACCAAAATCATCCACCGGATTGGAGAATTAAAACTTTCACCCAGTCCTTCAGGAATGCAGCGGATCGTAGAGGATCAAGGATATGCAAAATAGATAGGAACCAGAATTCTACTGCTCATGTCTTAGCTAGACAGGCTTTCTCTGCTACAACTCAAACTCAGGTTCCATGTACTCCTTGTTCCTCTCTCGCTCATCAACAACAGTGCCCTCTGCATTTCGGCTGATTGCAGCTTCGTGCTGCTAATTAATATATGAGTTCTTGTCAAAAAAAAAACTGCATAACTGCTTCCAGTGCTGCTCACACAGTCGTAACAAACAGCGTTAGACTCCATTTTCAACCATTCGTTTAGAAAGCTTTTTTCAAACTCTGTCTATGTGAGGACAAAACTTCTGAGTGGGACTGATATTTATATGTTTCCCGAATATAATTTTTCATTATATGGCAACATGTATTGTATACAGACCGACCATGGGGATTCACGTAAACATCAATGAAAAAAGTAGCGTGCTACACACTAAAGAAGACATTAATTGCATCAGTAATGTGCGTTTGCCAACAAGTATTGTCGATAAATATGGTCGTATATTTTTATTTATTTTGAATTAGACAATATAACAAACACCTCACACGCTGCCGTGTGACTGGGGATCGAATGAAGCAAAGAAAACACGAAGGACGCGTGGTGCTGCTGATGCTACGACGTGGTGCCATGGGACCACATGGAGTACCCGTGCCAATCGATAGTGCTAGGGCAGCAATAGGTACTACACGTGCAGTGGACTAATAATATACATTATTCTCCATCTGGCGTTAATTAGGCATTAACCGGACGGAGCAAAGCGGCTGACAGGGTGCAGAAACAGACCTGTTTTTTTCTTTGCAACCAGTCCTTCAGCCTCCCTATTATCGACATCTTTGGGCTCCACTCCGCTTGGTAGCTTCCAATCGAAATGGTACAGAAGGCTGGCCAGTGCAAGCTCCATGTTGGCCACTCCAAGGTTTACTCCCGGGCACATCCGACGGCCAGACCCGAACGGGAGGTACTCGTAGTATGTCCCTTTGTAGTCTAGGTTGGTGTTATGGAAGCGCTCTGGCTTGAATTCCTCGGCATCTTCCCAGTACTTAGGGTCCCTGCAGATGGCCCAGACGTTGATGAACACGCACGTGCCCTTAGGGATGTCGTAGCCCATGACCTGGCACGTCTCGCGGCATTTGCGTGGGATCAGCAGTGGCACCGGACAGTGCAGCCTGAGCGCTTCCTTCAACGCGAACTTGAGGTAGCTAAGGTCTGCCCTTGCGAGATCATCCTCGGTGATGGTGGTCTTCCCCTTGAAGGCCTCCCGGACCTCCGCCTGCGCTTTGGCCATCGTGGCCGGCTTCCGGACCAGCTCGGTCATGCACCAGGTCAGCGTCGTCGACGAGGTGTCGCTGCCCGCACCAAACAAGTCCTAGTACCAACGAAGGTAGTTGATGATGGGTTCAAATTCCAGGTTACCGTGACGGGAACAATTAAGCTATATATATACAGAGAGAGAGAGAGAGAGACTTACAAACATGAGCGCCATGACGATGTCGTCGGTGAGCTCGACGGGCAAGCCGGCCTCTTTCTGCAGCTTGAGCAGGACAGAGATCAGGCTCTGCTCGCTTGAAGTCTGCTTGTCACCCTGGTCCATGGCTTCCCTGGTGTCGCGGACGATCTGGCCGAGGATGCGCGCCATCTCGTCGCGGCACGCCATCGCCCTGCGTGGCGCCGTGCTAAGGCTCTTCAACAGCCTAGATGACGGGAAGATGCTAGCTACGCTTAGGTCCGAGGACATCCGCACGGAATTGTCCAAGGCCGCCAGGTACTCGTCCTGATACTTGCACCGGCTGCCGATGCACTCCCTGACGAAGGAGTCGTTGATGAGGCTAGAGATCATCTTGGACAGGTCGACGGTGGCGCCCGATGCGGCGGACGCGGCGAGGCTCCGCATGAGCCGCGCCACCTCCTCCTCGCGGATGCGCTGGAACGACTGCACGCGCGCGGCGCTCAGCAGCTCCAGCACGGTGAGCTTGCGCAGCTGGCGCCACTGCTCGCCGTAGGACCCGAACACCAGGTCCTTGCCGTGGAAGGTGAGTATGTCGATGGTGCTGTTCATGTGACGGTCAGCGAACGCTACGTCGTGCGTCTTGGTGATCGCCTGCGCGGCCTCCGCCGACGACACCACCAGCGTCGGCACCTCACCCAGCCACATCATCATGAGCGGCCCGTGCTTGTGCGCGAGGTCGCGCATCGCCCGGTACGGTAGCGGGTTGCTGACGATGTGGTGGATGCTGCCTATCAACGGCAGCGTCCATGGTCCTGGGGGCAGCTTCAGCTTCGTCTTGGTCACCAGCAACGACTTGAGCTTGGAGAGGACGGCGAGCAGCGCCACCACGGCCACGGCGAGCAGAACCTGCTTGTCCTCCATTGTCATCTACAGTACTTTTAATTGGTTGCGTGTATGTATGTGTATGCTCGATCTTTTTGTGTGCTTTATAATTTGGACATGGTGGCTACGTTGTCGTTTATAGATATATATGGACTCACTAGTGCCACTGGCAAAACAAGGAAATTGAATACCTTCGTTTTTAATTTTGTAAAATACTCCTGTATATATATTTGTGGGTGGACGGAGACTAGTACGGTCCAGGTCAAACCAACGTGTATTGACGTTTGAGTAAGAGCCAAAACCAAATAATATATATCTCTCTATAATTGTTATGTGGCGGTGAAAAATCATTTTCGTCCCACGTGGGGGACGGCGGACCAGAGAGCGGGACAGAACAAAATAAAACAACTCAGCACATCTCCAAACTTATGAAATTTATCTACAGAACATAAGAACATCCATTTAGTTATTTAACTACAGAGTGAAAAACAAAAAGTGCCGGGTGATTTCTTTTATTCAAATGTAAAGTAGATTTTACCAAGAGTCTAGTAAAATTGGATTTATAATTTTTGGATAGTTCTATAAATAAATATTGAATTTATAAGTTTAAGACATTTGAGAACCGACCGAGATGACACAAGTTTGAGGATCTAAACAAATGATTTGCAATTTAGGGACCGAGATAACACAAACGAACAACGAACAAGCAGTGTATAAGGATCTATCTAAATGAGTCATTTTTTAGTTTAGGATCTAAAATGATAAATATAAACATATTTGATGACGTAAACGGTTAATTTGCGAGTTTAGACACTAGGATGATACAGCTAGGACCGTAAGTGGACTTTCTCTAAAATTAAACTAAGTAGAGAAACAAAAGTTTTACACTTAGGAAATAGCAACCAAAATGACACTCTTCTGACACTTTTTTTACCACGAAGTTGTTAACAGATTTTAAGACATTCGACTTAAATCCAATATACAGTGATGGTTAACGCTGCTGTCCGGTGGAGCATCCTTGACCGGTGGAACCCTCCACGCCACTTGGTCTGTATCGGGCCTTGCATTTTCGTCCCACGCGGGGAGACGAACCAGAAAGCATGCAGAGACGCAAGGGCGCAGCACGCGAGTCGACAGCATCGATTACGACGGAGGGAGCGCGGAACAAGCAAACCGCTCGGCTGTTTGATTGTATTTGCTGCAAGTAATGTAATTCAAGACAGGGATAGCAAGAATGAAGCAATGCTTTATTCATTGATTATAGATGATATTTATATATAATGTCTCGGCAGAGGTTACCGGGGAAACTCCCCGGTCAAGTAACTACGCCGCATGTCTCGTGTCAACGGGAAGTCTTCCGTGAGCGAGTCGTAGGGGAACTCCCCACGACGCACGATGGGAAGTTTCCTCAGGGGATAAGGCCGTGAGTTTAGTCTTAATGAGAGAATCTGAGGAGGGCGGTTGAGATCACCCGTTAGATTTTATTCGTAACACTCTCTCTTGATTGAATCTGTCCTTGAGATCAATGATTATTATCGTTCCTCCAAAAATTCACGTAGGATAAAAATGAGAAAGAATACTAGTAGATATGCCATTAAAAACTCCTTAAAATCCAATGAGAAAACAAGGAGAAAGATATAGCATATAATAATTATTGCCTCATTGTAAACCTATGTGAGAAAACCTTTTCAGGATAAAACTCATGTGTGGTTTAGAGGATAATGTCTTTGATATCCCTTTAAAAACCCTTGTGAGGAAAAGAAGTAATATGACATATGCTTATGTTATTATTGTCTCATAAAAAACTTTCTATGACAAACCTTGAGAGGAAAAACTCATAAAAGAAAAGAGTACAATAAGATGCTTTGAACAAGACAATATCTAGGAGATTTCTCCCCCTGATCCATGCAAATCTCTAAGTCGTCGCATACCAATCCCTTTAATACATTTTTCAAATGAGAAAGCTGGTAGAGACTTAGTGAATAAATTAGCGAGATTATCACATTATTTGGTTTCCACGATGTCTATTTCTCCTTTCTGTTGTAATTCATGAGGATAAAACAATTTAGGAGAAATGTGTTTGGTGACATTGCTTTTGATCTAACCTGCCTGCATCTATGTAACACAAGATGAATTATCTTCATAGATAATTGTTGGTGAGTTAATGACCCTAATACCACAAGACTGTTGTATGTGGTTAATCATTCTGCAAAGCCAAACACATTCACATGAGGCTTCATAGAGTGCAACTATCTCAGAATGATTTGTGGATGTAGTCACCAAAGTTTGTTTGAAAGACTTCCATGAGATGGTTGTTCCATTGTGTAGAAACCCAAAACCTGTTTGAGATCTGTCATTGTGGAGGTCAGATAGGTATCCAGCATCAGTGTATCCAACAATGTCGAAAGTTGGGCCCCTTTTGAAAAATAGTCCAAGATTCCTTGTGTCATTCACACATCTGAGGATATGTTTCACTTCTGTTCAATGTCATTTGGTAGGAGCAGTGCTGTGTCGAGCTAGCAAGTTCACTACAAATGCAAGATCAGGCCTGGTACAATTTGCAAGATACATGAGTACTCCAACGGTACTAAGATATGAAACTTTAGGTCCCAGAATATCTTCTCCATCTTCCTATGGTCTGAATTGATCAGTCTCCATTTCTAAAGACTGAACAACCATAGGGGTTTTGGAGGGATATGATTTGTCCATATTGAATTTCTTCAATACTTTCTGGATGTAGGCAGATTGATGCATAAAAATTCTAGTCGGAATGTGCTCAAGTTGTAGGCCTAAACAAAATTTGGTGTGAACCAAATCCTTCAGCTTGAATTCCATCTTTAGATATTTGTATGCTTCATCAATATCTTGTTGGTTGCCAATGATATTTAAATCATCAACATACACATATATAATGCAAAACCCCTTTTGGGATTTCTTGATAAAGACACATGGGCAATCATCATTGTTAGTATATCCCTTCTGCAAAAAGTATTTACTAAGTCGGTTGTACCACATTCGTCCCAACTGCTTTAAGCCATAAAGTGACTTTTGGAGCTTTACATAATACATGTTGTTGTTTGCATTTTGATTCGGTTTAGAGATTCCATCAGGACCCTTCATATATATGTCTGAATCTAGTGACCTATAAAGGTATGCGGTCACTACGTCCATGAACTGCATAGATAGACGATTTTGTATAGCGAGAGATGTTAAATATCAAAATGTAATTCCACTCATAACCAGAGAATATGTTTCATTGAAATCAATGCCGAGTCTCTACGTGAAACCTTATGCTACAAGTCTCGCTTTGTATCTCACCACCTCATTATTCTCATTTCATTTCCGGATGAAAACCCATTTGAATCCCATAGGGAAGACTCTTGGAGGGGTAGGTATTGCTAGAGAGAATACCTTCCTTTTAGATAGCGAGCATATTCCTTCCTTTTAGATAGTGAGGATATTTTAGATTGGATTGCATCCTTCCATAGATTCCAGTCCGAGCGCTTTTTACACTCTGCCATGTTCTTAGGATCTAGACCATTTTGGAGGAGTTCAGCAATCATTGCGGAGAAACAAATGTCGAAGATTGTAGTCTTTCGGACATATGATTCTCTAGATTCAAGATAATTGATGGAAATTTCATGTACCCTTTCTGATTTATCATTATTTCCCAAAATGATTGCATCAGAGCATTCCAATGTTCCAGCATCACTAATTGACTGCACTGTTGATGTGGGATGTGAAGGTTGAACCTCCACAGGGGGGTCCTCAACTTGAGGTTGAGTTGCATTTACTTTGCTGGAAGATGTGTTCTTCCTTTTTCTTTTCTTGCTAGGAGTTGTATCTATGGAAATGGTTGTGCTATTCCCCCTCTTACTGGGGAGTTGAGTAGTTTTGTTTGGTATCTCTACTCTTTCCGGCACATTTCTCGCAGGATTATAGGATTTAGTAACACCCTTATAATTGATAAATGCATCTGGTGTATTATTTGCAATGTGTTTCAAATTGATGATTTTCTAAACCAGGAGTTCAGTCTCTGAGGTACGTGTATCAAAGTTAGTGATGGCTATGGCATCTCAATTGATTTCCTGGTATTCATTTTGGTATTTGAATTCTCCCCCTAATGCCGGGAAATGATCTTCATCAAAGATGCAATCAGCGTACCAGACCGTTAATAGGTACCCTGTGAGGGGCTCTAGGCATTTCATGATCGATGAAGATTGATATCCCACATAGATCCCCAATTTCCTGTGAGGGCCCATGGATGTATGCTGTGGTGGTGAATTGGTATGTATGTAGCGCAACCAAACTTTCACAGATGGGAAATACTTTGGGGATTTCAACGTACAAGTTGCAACGGGGATGTTGCATGATATGCAGTAGGACGCAATTGAATCAAGTCAGCAACGTGTAAGATTGCATGACCCCAACATGAGGAGCAGCGTGTAAGATTGTATGACTCCAACGTGAGGTTGGTAGATTGCAATTCTGCAATAATGGTCTTGCAATAAGTTTAATTCTCTCAATGAGAGATTCAGCCAACCCGTTTTGAGTATGGACATATGGGACCAAGTGCGGAACTTGAATTCCTAAGGCCTTACAATAGTCATTGAAGGCACAAGAGAAAAATTCAGTGGCATTGTCCATTCGAATTGATTGGATTTGATGTTCAGGATGTTGCGCTCTAAGTTTGATAACTTGAGAGATAACTTTAGCAAATGCATGGTTCTGTGTGGAAAGGAGGCACACATGAGATCATTGTGTGGATGCATCTATTAGAACCATGAAGTATCAAAATGGAATGCATTCAAGGAACTTGAGCGATTTGGCTCGAATTTTGAGATAAGAGAGCCTCAAAATTAATTTCCTAGTGGCACATGCAGTGCATGTATTCTGAGGATTTTGGAAATATGCATCACTGAAAGTGTGACCAATAGAATTCTTCATAATTTTCCTCATCATCCCTATACTAGGATGACCAAGGCGATCATGCCAAGTTTGGAATGCATTGACATTCTAGAAAATTACTTTGTATGCAACATGTTATATGGGATTAATATATGTATAGTACAATCCAGATGAGAGTGAGACAACCTTTTCAAGTGTCTCTTTGCCATATCCGTTGTCTTTTGTAATGAGAAGGGACTCCTCATTTTTGTCATGATGAGTTTCAATATGAAACCAATTTTTACGGATATCTCTATAACTCAATAGGGTACGGGTTGAATCGGGGTACAAGAGTGAATCCTCGATTTCCATCGATGTACCCATAGGGAGCATAACAGTGGCTTGTCCAGAGCCTACTATTACAACATTGTGTCGAGTGATTGTTAAAACATCTCCTTTATTCTTTCTGAGAGTTTGGAAATATTTTGTTTCCATGAGTATAGAGTTAGTGGTACCACTGTCCACTAGGCACAAATCCTTCTCCATTGGATTGACTCCCATACAATCTATAAGTTAAATGGAGAAAATAAAATTCTCAACAAATAAAATATGATATAGAATAGTAACATCATGTAGATATTAAATGTGCTTAATACAAGAAAATATCAAGTATGCTGAAACTAATACAAGCAAATATCAAGTCTGCTGAAACAAAGGACAATATTTATTACAACTATGGGCATAAAGATAGTTTAGATCCTATGCGTAGTCTCCAAATGGACCATTATAATTGTATTATATGATCATGTTGTTGATGTCATCTATGTTGCCATCAGGTGGGAGAGGAGCCTTGGTGTTGCTTGGACCCGTTGTGGTAGAGTTGGAGCATCTAGGGGCTACCAGTGCGTTGAAGTGTGCTTCAGACTGTTTTCCACCTTGTTTGGCGTCTCCTTGGTTGGAGCGTCTACATCCCACGGAATTCAAGTACAACTCCACTAAGTGCTTTGGGGTGTGACACTTCTTAGTTGTGTGGTTGTAACAGCCACACTTTGCACAAGTATTAGACTTCTTTTTGTCAGACTTAGGAGTGTTCTTTCCCTTAGCACTATGAGGCTTATGTTGTCTCTTGCGCTTGTTCTTGCCATGAGGGGTTCTAGGATTGCTATTGTTGGTAGCATCTTTTCATGTTTTCTTCTGAGTATTAGCATGTACCTCTAGCAAAGGCTTGGCATCGACAAGGCCTTGGTTGGAGTTCCAGAATAGGAGCTCATTATGCCTTTTTGCTTGAAGTAATGTCTTAATCAAATTAGAATAAATAGTGAAACCCCTTTGGTGGTATTGTTGGTGAAGGATCATGTGTGCACGGAGCATGGTAGACAGAGTCTTATCAATTTTCTCCGCATCACTAGGTTCCTTCTCACAAAACTTCAGTTTTAAACTGAGTTTGTGGACATCATGGTTGAACTCTGCAATAGTTTTGAAATCCTGTATGCGGAGGTGGTTCCACTCATGGGTAGTCTCTGGTAGGAGGACTGCCTTCTGCTGTTCATACCACTGTTGCAAAGCAAGCCAAAGAGCAGTGGGTCCTCTTCCATTAGATACTTAGCTTTGAGATCTTAATGGATGTGGTACTTTATGATGAATAAGGCATTGTACTTGAGTATCCAAAGGAGCTACATCCTCCTAGGGAGCTTCAATGCTTGAAACATTCAGTGCAACTATAGATTTCACTTTGAGATCCATCGCCCATGTAGGAAAGTTGTGTCCATCGAGAGCGAGAACCTCAAACTCTCAACTGGCCATAGTTCCTACATATGTGATGCCATAGACTTAATTAAAAATCAAAGGCATGGTTGTAATAATGGAATGCAATGTGTGAATAATCAAGGTAAACTTGGTTAAATAAAGAGATTTTTCTCTCTATTTTTGAACTAAGCTAGTCACCATAAGGTGTAGACCTTGTTTAATTTAATCATTTCACATAGAGATGTAGGGCATGTTTGGATCCCTTGGCAAATAGGCAAATTGGCAAAAGAGCAAAAGAATTACTATTTTTTTAGCAAATGGATCCAAACATGCAAGGCAAAAAATGGCAAAAGAGCAAAAATTTCCATTTTTTATTTGCCACTTTGGAGTGGCAAATAGAAAATCCTCCCACTCATACCCCTCCCTCCTATGCATGACATGCAAATGAGAGTGCAATTTTAGGGGTAGGATTGTTTTTGTATGTGCCATTTGCCATTTGCCAAGGGATCCAAACCTACCCATCCTTGTATGTTCATAGTCAAATTTGAAGAGCACTTTGAGGAATAAAATACTTGTGTTTTCCAATTCGATAATAAACAAAAGGTGACATCATGGACATCGGGTTCCAAAAAGGTGATAAAAATCAACCATCACATTTGCAACATACATGTAAATAGGGAATTGTAGTGAACAAAACACAATGAACATGCATAGAAATTGTACTAACAATGCAAAGTAAAATATTTACAATGCAAACAACAAGAGTCTAAAAGACTAATTAAACTGATGACTATTAAAAGTACAAAATTCTTGTAATTAAAGGAACTACAAAATAAGTGCAGAAAATAAATATGCTAGATAACTGTGTTATGAGCCAAAATCACCTCTGAATTGGCCCATCAATGCAATTTAGGTCCACCTGACCCAGGCTGAGAGCATGCAGGCCCCAACCTGGGCCTGGGCCAGCCATTTGGCCCAACTGAGGGGGATGGGGGCAGCATATAAAAGTGGGCGGTTAACCGCTGCCTCTTGCACACCCGCTGCCACCGTGGGTGGCCGCCACCGTCGCGATGGGCAGCCCCTGCTAGGGCCTTGCTTGCCTGCTGTCGGGGACCAGCGTGTGTAGCATCGAACCCAGCCGACCACCGCTAGGGGTGCCCGTCGACTCCGCACTTCCTCCCTCCTCCCCTCGCCCTTTCAGCGCTTAGGCTGGCGGGGCACAACCCTCATCCTTGCTAGAGGAGAGGAAGCCCACGTCACCATGGTCGTTGGAGAGGGTTGAGCCAAGGGCCCATGGGGAACGTCAATCCACGTGTGGTAGAGTTCAGGGCATCGAATTGCTGTAGCAGACACGTTGGCGCATGGACGTGGTGCCAGCATTAGACGATGCACAGCAGCTGCCGGCGGTGGAGGAGGCAGAGGTGGAGAAGCCAATGTCGATTTAGGGGGTGGACTGCTCGGACACACGTACATCGGCAGCTGAGTTGGAGCTGACATGCGCACTGCGATCATTGGTGGAGAGGCTCAAGGTAGTTCAGCGCCCATCTCTAGCCTGCTAGAGGGGCCAATAGCATCTGAGGCTACCAACGGGGCCGGGCTGAAGCTCGGCGTTGGGCATGGACCAAAGCCGTGCCGGGGGTACCATACTAGGGCCGGTGCCTCTAGTGCCGGAGCTGGTGCCGCGGGTGAAGCCGTAGACGATGTCGTCAGTTGCCAGGACGGTGATGCGTGGCTCACTGCGTCGCTGCGATGATGACCTCCAAAGTTCCCTCAACACTAATGACCTCCATGCATCCTCAGGCGGTGGTCTCGGCATTCACCACGAAGGCGATCACCGAGACGTTCACCGAGAATGTCATGAAGGTCATGGAGGAGCTCCCTTTAGATCCGGTGATGGGAAAAGTTGAGCCCCAAGGTGATGGCACGATGATATGCCATCATAACTAGCTAGAGGATGATAGATGCTGATGGAACATTGCAATAGTACATCTGAAAGGATCAAGATGCCCAACAGGGGGTGAATTGGGCTTCTTTTAAATTTCTAAGAAATAATTTAAACCTAAGCAATGCCAATTACCCCCTAGTGCCTAACTGTGTGTGGATGGTATAAAGACTACTAAGCAAGAACACAAGTAAGAACACCCTATGCAATTCTAGCAAGAATGATCATGAATATATCAAGAGCAAGAAAGTAATGCTTGAAAGTAATTGTAAGTAGTAATGAGGGAGAAATGAGAAGGGAGTTTGACATGTCAACGTTTGTCGAGGTATCGAGGAGTTGACACTCCCCTAATCCTCGTTGGAGCACCCGCTCAAGGGTATCGCTCCCCCTTGATCCACGCAAGGATTAAGTGCTCTCTATGGGCTGATTCTTTGCCTCTTCGGCTCGGTGAATCACCCACAACCGATCACAAGCGAGCTTGGGCCATCCACAATCTTCTTTGGATGATCAACAACACTCCAACCACCAACAAAAAGTCTAGGTGGTGTTGATCACCAAGAGTAACAAGCTATAACTTTCACTTGACTCACACAAGTCTCATGAGGTGAGTGGATGCACACTTGAACTCTCAATCTCAGTAATGAGGGGCCTAACTGTCACACCCAATTTTAAGAATAAAATTGAATGCGAATAACTCATGTGTGCCCAGAGATCAATCACACACATAAGCCGACAAATCTTTAAATAGTACCATCACTGAGTGCTTGTTACATAACGAATAATATTCTTAAACATAACAGCGGAAATATAGATAACTCTCGCGACGAAGCTCCACTTCACAGGGAACGCTGACTGGTTGACCACTAGCCTAGTACTCCTCACGGTAGTCTTCAAAGCCATCTGATGAGGTTGAGAAAGCAAGGGTGAGCACTTAAAGTACTCAGCAAGAATAACATAGGGTTATGAAGCTCAAAGGCTGACACTGTCTGTACTACGGTCGCTTTTAACTTGGTCAAGTTTTACCAACACTTAGCTTTAGTTATGCATAACCCAATTAGTAACCACATGATAAGTTTAGTAATCAACATTAACAATTAAACAACATGATCATCTACACTGTGAGTTTTCCAGGCCGCTCGTGACCGTGATAGATTTACACTCTGCAGAGGTTACGCACTTTACCCACAAGCCGTGTAGCCCATATGCCCGGGACGGCCAATCCCAAAACACTACCAAGGTGAGCGGGCAGGGTACACTATGAAGTCTTTCAAAAGCTCTTTCTAGCATGTAGCGGACCCTACGGACCCAATGCAAAGGGGTATATGGGACACCCCGATGGTACCACCCGCAGCGGTCCCCATACAAGCTATACCCCATAACCAACTCGGCAAAGGTGCTTTTCACGAACCACAAGCATGCTAGTCCAAACTTCATACTTAACTAAAGCCAGAGCCATTATAGCACTCGTGGTTGCATTTAAGTCCTAGCTTTTGCCCTACAGTGGGGTCCTATTCCATGTTGCTACAAAAGCCAATTTTATCTCATTGTTGCATATATCATTAATCAATATTCGATTCAATATTCATCATGTGAAGCATAGCAGAGCTACCCATATGCATAGAAACCCATGGTGACAAGGTACCATGTAACAAGCTATGGTAAAGATCTAATTAGGAATCAGTTGAGACACATGCAATCATGACTAGGTGAATTAAGGTGAATAGGTAACAAGGATGATCCCATGTTAAACTTGCCTTGATCACAAAGCTCTTGGTGGTCCTGATCTGCCGCAAAGAACTCTGGAACACCGAAAATCTCACCGGTTGTACTCGATCAACATCACCACGCAATCATCCGAACAATCATACACGAAGCAATAAAGATATGATCAGAACATTACCACATAAACAATAAAGAGGTTTTGAAAAGATTATAAAACAGATCTATACTTTACTACGATCACAAAGACGCGAAAATCACGCTAATTGGATCTAAAACGATTAAACTATAGATTAAACAAGATTTTGAAAAGGGCAAGATTAAAGCATCAAAAGAATTAATTTACTTTTATTTTCAAAAGTTATTAACATAGATGAAATCTCTACTACTGGATAGAGCATAAAACTACGGATCTAACACAACTTGAACGGATCGATTTGGATTTAAAACGAGCAAATTATAAGCATTTAAAGATCAGTGGCAAAACTGTAATTAGGGATTTTTATTTAAAATTGAATTAAAACAGATCTAGAAGGGAATACGTTTTCCAGAGGGGAAAGCGTAAAGGGGAAAGCCGCTTTAGGACTGTGGGTTGAGGATCAAAGAACCCGAGGGTCTCTTTAGCAAAATAGCCAGGCCTAAGGGGTATCGGTGGATTAGATCCATCCGATCTAATCTGGACGGTCCAGATTAGAAGGAGGGAGAGAGAGGTGGCGCGGTGGCCGGAGCAGAGGCGCGGCACGGCGGGGCGCCCTGTCTGACGCCCGGCGCACGACGACGCGAGGTGATCTCGAGCTAGGGTGCTCGGTTTCGCATGGGATTTGGTCGGGGAGCAAGAGGATGAAGCCGCGAACTCACCTAGGTGACTTGCGGGGCTCAAGGACGGACGAGGACGGCCGACGTCGAGGGACAGCGGCGGCGGCTCCCTTGTGCACGACGACACAAGCGATTATGGCTTGTACCGAGAGGAAAAGAGGGAGAAGGGGTGTTTCGCACCTACGTGAAGCCGGTGCGACGCTCGGCGAGGAGCTTGGAGCGGCCGGGGGCGCGGAACGGCAGTTGGCGGCTCTGCGGCGGCGCTCTACGGCTTGCGAGACGAGGCAAGGACGAGGCGAGGAGCGGCGCGGGCTCCGGCTACTTATAGTGGGCCGAGGACAGAGTCCTATGCGGCCACGGGAGAACGCAGAAACCGCGGGGGAGGCAGTTGCGGCCGCACGCGGCGCGGCAGGAGTCCGACGCGGACACGGATGGAGGAAGGGGAAGGGGCTGACATGCGGGGGCCGCACATCAGAGAGAGAGAGAGGAGGAGGCCAGCGCGGTGCGGGCCTACGGCAGACTGGCGGCGGGGGGGGGGGGGGGGGGGGGGGGGGGGGGGGAGTCCGGCCAAGGGAGAAAGAAGGGAAGAGGGAGAGAGCAGGCCGGTTGCTCTGCTGGGCCGAAAAGCAGAGGGAGGGAGAGAGAGAGCTTTTCTTTTATTTTCATTTTCTTTTTGCAAAAGATTTTTCAAATAGGGTTTTGAAATGTTTTCTAGGGTTTTGCAAATTCAACCAACATTAGAGAAATGTAGAGGCATGAAATGCACAACATGTTGAACCCTAACATATGATATTTAATTTAGTTTTATTTATTTAATTCTATGATCAAAGAAAATATCTTGAAATAAATCAAATTTAAGCAAATTCAAATCTAATTTCTATTTTCAAATTTTAGGGTGTTACACTAACCAAGGGATTAGCACATCTCAACTCCTCACTAGGGCTCTTGCTCTCTCTCACACTCTCCAAGTGTTTCTCAGTTGATGCAATGAGCAAAGGCAAAAGAGGAGAGCAAGAGAAGGGGTATAAATACCCCACCACAAAACTTACCCGTTGGGCAAAACTGTCTGCATTTTAATGAGCATCAGACGCTTCAGTTCCCTGCACCGGATGTGTCCAGTGCCTGCCCAACGGCTAATTTCTTTGAATTTAGTGAGCACCGGACGTCCAGTGCAACTGTGCACTCTTGGGTTCGTCTCTAAGTGAGCACCGAACGGTAGGGCGAGTCCGAGGACCACCCATTGGACATGTCCGGTGGATTTAAGACTTATCTTGAACCTCTCTACATGGACACCAGACTTACCCCTCAAGGGCACTTAGCATCCGTTGCAGTGTCTGGTGTAGACTGCTGCTCTGATTGAGAGCATCGGATGCACCGATGACTCTCTAGGGGTGGGTCTGGTATTTTACCATAGCACATTGACTACACCGGACATGTCTGGTGCCAGCTGCACCAGCGTCTGGTGCCTCTTAAACGCCCGAAACAACTCTGAATCAATTCCTGTCAAAAACGGAAGTTGTTTCAAACTATCTTAGGGTCAACCTAGGTTCACGTGGGGCTACGTAGGACAAGTATGCACCACACCTACTCCATGAGACTCACCTAAGTCAAGCTACTCATTCTAAGCCCCATAGTACAGTCAAAGGTAAAACAAAGACCTAGACTATCACCGTCTTTGTCGCCATCCCTTGAAATCCACAATGATAACCATCTTGGGGGCATTAGAGAACCATTGGTTGCTCATTCATTCACCATTATCATGACCTAGCACTTAATTGCCTCTACAAAATACACGTTAGTCACAATAACCTTGCATTGTCATTAATCATGGAAACCATGGGGCCTAGATTCTTTCAATCTCCCCCTTTTGGTGATTGACGACATATGCCTCGAGTATGTATAAGAGAATGGTTTGGTGAGGAATTTTAATGTCTTTGTTCATATAAGCATTGATTAGTGAATAAGACTTAATTATACATGCTTGCATCAACCAAGCCACAACAAGTACTCAATAGAATATGAATTAAGCATGAGTACGACATGAAATGCTCAAAAAGGATATCTCAGAGATAATCGTAGAAGCACAATAATCAGAGCATCAGCATAGCATGAACAAGGGTGGCAACTCAACATTATATATATGAATGAAAAGCATAGAGTATGCCACACAAGCATCAACCAAGTATGACACATAATATACAATGCAAGATAAAGCGGTAAACATGATACATGAGTTCTGAAAGAAACAAACATAAGATCCAATCCTCTCACAACTCCCCCTAAGACAACATACTCAACCCTCTCCCCCTTTGGAAACAAAGCACCAAAAACCTATGGTCCTAGGGCTAGAGCAGTCGAGTCATGATAAACACGCTCAAATTGGGTGAAGTCTAGGTTGGAGCTTGAACTGTCATCTGTTGGACCCTCAGAGGCTGCTCATGAAGGTGAAGCAGTCTGGGTCGGCTCAATTAGAGCTGACTCTATAGCGGGGATGACCTGCTCTATTGGGGGATCTGAAGCAGACTCTGGAGCTAGAAGCTATGCCTCTGACTTAGCTTGTTGTCCCTGTGGCTGCTCTGTTGGGGGCTCTGAAGCGGACTCTAGAGTTGGAAGTTGTGCCTCTAACTTAGTCGGTTGTCCCTATGGCTTAGAAGCCACCACTACGACCTCTGCCAGTGTTGCCTAAGCTGTAACAGTCGTAGCCTCTTTCATCACTACTGGAGGAGTAGTGACCGCAGGAGTTGAGCTCTCTGGAGCGACCTCTAACGACACGACGTAGGATGGGAGTGTGCCCGTAGTCATTGGTAGTACATCGATCGTCTCGGTCTCTAGGGCTCGAGTCGGAGTGGGTTGACCGATGAGCTCATTGTAGCTCGCTGACAAGTCGCGTGTCATCTCAGCTATGGAAGCAGCCTGGGTCAGGGTGAAACCAGTCTGAAGTGGTGTTTGACCTGGGGACACTAACCACTGTGAAACCTACTGAGTGGGAGGCTGAAACAGTGGAGAAAGAGGCAACTAACTCTGGAGTCCACTGGATTGTAACGCTGGAGTTTGTGCCATGTACTATGAGGGGCCTGCCTGTGAAGGTGGGGGCTATGAAGGACCCAGTTGCCCAAGTAATTGAGGAGGTGCTCCTGAGGCTGCTAGAAGGCACTCCATAAGCTGCATCTGTTGACGCTAAAAAGCCATGAACTGGAGCTGGAACTCGTCCTATCTAGCCTATAGTTGGGCCTGAGCTATAGCCTGAGCAGCTACCTATCTCCTCTACTCCTCGACCTGTCGCTGCTGCTCCTATGCATGCCTTTGCTTCTCAGCCTACATCCGATCAAGGATGGCTAGTAGTCCTGGTTGGGTCTAAGGTGGCCTGAGCTAGAGCAAAGCGGGTGCCACCTGCCTCATGGTCATTTGAGCAAGACAGCACACGAGGCAAGGGCTCATAGTCCTCGTCCGTGCTATCGGACGGAACGTCATCAGGAGCATTGCCCTCTGGCTGGGCGATAAGTGTGGTGAGCTTCGACTCGGCGAGGCTCTGAACTGTAGTGTCCTACTCCTCCTCTGTCTTTGGCACCTACCTATCAAGTCTGAGGACCTCCTCTGCCTTCGCCTTGGCCTCGGTGGCCCTAACCAGTTAACTACCTCATGTCATAAGCATGGAAAATAGTAGTAGTCCTAGTGAGTGTAGTAGTGGCCATCATGGAGTATTTGTCACCGCTCTTCATTAGAATGAAACAGATCCAATGTGCATATGGAAGTTGACGGTGTCCTAGAAATCCCTCAGCAATAACATCCTCCATCTCATTGACTAAAAATCTCAAATATCGAACTCCTGCTGACGAACTAGATGGGCTAGAAGCCATAGCTGGATCCTCGTCAAGCCCTCTCGGAAACTGACTCAAGGGAGCAGGGTGCATCTCATAACCTCGTGAAGGATCCGGGCAACCAACATGAGGTCACCAGGTAGCCAACTGTTGGTATTTCTTAGAGCACACGCGTAAATTAATTATCCGCAAGTGCACAGATAAACACCGATATAGCACTTCACCAAGATAACCTAGTTTTAAATATCAAACCCAAAGGAATGGTGCATGAGGAAGACTAAGTCTTATAAAATTAACCCATTTCACAACCAAGTATAGATAACTATTGATAAGAGGAGAAAGAATCAAGGACTTTCTAGTTCTGGTCCATGGGTAAGCTTTATCTTTTATGATCTTTGAGGGCGATGACTTAAATAAGAGCAGAAAACAGAGTCCTCTCCTACCAAGCACCTATATGCCTACCAAACCTATTACGGGAAACGAACTACAGAGGAATCAACGTAGCTATAAGAGTCACCTACGTGAGCTACCGTTGTCCAGAAAATCAGGGGACAATCACAAGTAAACCTAGCCTAGGCACCACACCTACACTATGAATTACTACTTCAATCAAGTAATGATCAAGATCAAAACACTCAAGAATAGTTGCAAACATAAAGAACAATAAGGATAATTGCTTACTTGAACCAGAAGTCGAATACCAGGGTATCTCAGAATATAGATCCTGGGCAAGAGGAATCTGATCCCAAAGAATACAACGATGAAGAAGAACCGATAGGCCGGAACTCCTCCAGAACTACACTCTCCAACTCTATATCTCTAATCTCTAAATAGAGCTAGATCTACATGGAACTAGTCTCTCTTAATTGCTGGCCTAGATCTACTAGATAGGAATTATGGCTTCCTGCTCTTGAGCTTCTGATCTGGGTTGGCTCCAGGGGCGGTACATGCCTCTATTTATAGCCTAGAGGGATGCACGATAGTTGTTGGATCAAACTGACTTAGTATAGGGCTGAGATGAATCCTCAAAGGCGGTGGAGGAAGCTTCCAGAAGAAGGCAGGCAGTGGGCCCAGGGGGGTGCCGCCCGGCCCCACCCATGTCGGCCAACCCCACATGTCAGGGTCTCAGGCCCCGCTTTGCTCCGGTGTCTGTGGGATCCTCCGTGACTTGTTTGGCAACTATATCTTCACGGGATTTATTCGATATCTATTTTGATTTGATCCCTTTTATTGCTCTTTTCTGGAATGGTTCCTAGAAAATAATAGAATACCAAAACTCGTGGAAATTGTTAGATAAATCCCTATATTTCTAGATTTCATATGTGATTGATCCATTTATTATGTTTATAATTGTATTAAAAGTTGACGCTAATGACCATCAACAAGCTCCCCCACACTTAGGCTCTTACTCGTCTCGAGAAAAGGTTGGTTAAGAAATATAAATTTAAGACATAACTTAAAGATAAACTTTATCATGAGACTTTCCCAAGTCATTTGAAAAGAAATGCATACCATGATTCTTAAGTGATTGGAGAACAGAATAGCTCGAATAGATTACCTTCTTCTTTCAATCAAGCCTCTCGAGAGTTTTATGATGTTTTTGAAAAGAAAATCCTGCAAAAGTTGTAAGAGAATACTCTGCTATTTCCTTATATCAGAATACGTTAGTTGTAATTATTCTTCTTTTATTATTTCTCCTTATGGTGTCATCCTCTCCTTATGAGAAGTATGGGCTCTCTCTTCTTTTTTTTTCAGAGGCATGTCGGACTTTTGTCCCTTTTTATTTCCTGTTGAGGGTGCTTCAGACTTTTGCCCATTTTTAATTCCCTCTATTTTATCCCATGCATCTTGGCATGGATTATTTTCACATATTTTTGTATAAGCCTCATACAACTCATCTAAAGAGGATGATTCAAACATATGAAACAAAATTATTATTTTATTCAATTTTAATTCTGATCAAAGAAGCATAGCAAAGTACTCAACTTGCAATCTTTCAAAGGTTTTTGAATTTAAAGAATAAATGCTCTAGAGACAAGATATCATGAATCAAGTTCTCATATCTTACTATATCTTAGTCACAAATCATCTTAAGTAATATGTATATATTTTTAAATGAATTGTAACATGACTTATGGGAAAAGTATTATGTAAGTTTATTCTTAAGCTATGAATTAAATTATATTTTTATCATTAAAAGTGTTTTTCAATTCGGATCAAAGCGATAGATAATATATATAGTTGTAAAGTGTATAACTCAAGCCTGACCGTGGACGAAGTGGGTCGGGGGATGTCGGTTCCGCTTTGTCGAGCATGATCTTTGTTTGATTCTTTTCCGAATTGCATTAATTTCCCGAGCTAGTTTATTTTGTGATCGTGGTGTGTCTCCCCCACAATTGTTTTTCATATATTCTTTTCTGCGCAACATGTGTAGACAAAACGCACATACCAAAATATAGAGAGTACAGTGGATAATAAAGACACTGAAATTAATAGGGCACTTTATTCATGATTTATCAAGCACTCTAAACAACTGAATTTAAAGACTTAATTTTAACTAAGACACATTTTAATTTTAAAATGATAAACTTAACTACGGCGTGCCCTATTAAATAGATAACTAAGCGTTGTTCTTATTCGGTAGGACTATGGCTATAAGCTGATTATTGCTCCTCTTCAGGGCAGCAATCACCCTTACATTGATTTCAACGAGCCTACTCATGGCGGTCATAGTTGAAAGTCTGAGCCTACTCTCTGACTGAAGAGAGTTGATGGAATTGGAGAGTGAGTTGATTATCTCCTCTAGCATAGCAATGGTGGTTCTGGGGCACTTAGGTGCATCCAGCACAAGAGCAGATCTCTTTAGTTCTGGTCTAGGCTCGGTGTAGCGGACTTGGCTTGAGGATGCACGAATTCCTTCAAAGGACGGACAGGTCGACTGTTGACGGTCCTTAAGTACCAATTTTAACCGTCAACTAAACAAGGAAAAGGATCTAAATGAAACCAATAGCTAGAATTAGGGTTTATACTAACAGAATTCCACAAGTTTTGGTGAATGTCTGTTTCTGCAGGGGGTTATCAGGAATACCAAGGAAAGACCCACATGTCATGTTTACATAGAGATAATTATCAACCACACAATTTTTTGTACTCTAGAAGGTTCCAGGAGACACCAGAACGAATGGGAGGCAAAACGGGTCCGGAGTCAGGGCGTCCGCCCTGACCCCTACGGCGCCCGCCCTGCTGTTCCAACCAATCAGGCTCAAGTTCGCGGATTATGCTCCACCACCTTTGAGGATCAATCTAAACCCTTCGCCTAAGGTCGGTTTGATCCGATGGCCGATGTTCATTTGAGGAGGCTATATAAGCAAGGCCCCTGACCCCCCTGAGGATCTCATCTCATTATTCTTCTCCAGAGCAAAAGCTAGGGTTTCAATTAGATGTAGAGAAGGAGAGAGGTCCCTCTAGTTGTCTAGATCTAGTTCTTCTAATTCTAGTTCATCTAGTTGTAATTAGAGGTGAGAGAGAGGAGGAGAGAGCTAGGAGGAGCCGGATATGTCGGATCTTCCTCAACATTGTATCTTTGCAGCATCAGGTTCTGAGCAATCTCCAGGTTCTTCATTTATTATTTCTAAGTATCTTATTTTAGTTCTTGCTTTATTCTATTTATGGGATCTCCACACGTATTGAGTGCTCTAGTTTTGATATCGGACTAGAGTAGTAGGCAATAGTGTAGACGTGGTGTCTAGGCTAGAGTTTACCTGAGTTTGCGCCCAATCCTACGGATAGTTATGGTAGCCCCAGGGGTGACAGCTCTGTAAGGCCTTTGTAGTCCACCATGTTCGGGTTGGTGTTTTCATAGAGCTTTTGGCAGCCTCCCCCCGACTACCTTTTTCCCAGTCTTTGTCGAGAGTCAGGAAGGTACTGTTGCTCCAAAGTAAGTAGAGTATCGTGGGCCTTTGATTAGATAAATCCCTTAGAAAACTCTAAAATCTATCTACCCAGTTATCTTATCTATCCTTGGATGTTCTTAGTTCTTATCTAGTACACTTCACGTTCCCGTGGAAATCGATACCCTTGGAATACTCACGGGTGAAAGCTACAGCAGTATCCGTGCACTTGCGGATTTATCTGTGTGCGTTAAGAAATACCAACATCGACGTATACTTTGCACAAGTAATGTCCCCAAACTTGTTATACTTGACGGACTTGAGCTTCTTGTTCTCCACCGGGGGTAGCAGCTTGGTACCCTTGGGGATAGTGATTCGTGGTCCTCGTGATGAGTCTCCTAGCAACAGTCTTGCTGGAGGTGAAGGAAGAGCATGTAGCTCTTGGACATGGTAAGCTTGCTCATGGTGCTAGCGCAGAGATACCTCGGATAGGTGCTTGGATGGAATGGTGGCGAGAGGCTTGGATTGAGCAAGGACGAGGGCTAGGGAGTCTTCTTTCTTGCCCCGGTTGGCACCATGGACGTCCATATCCTTGCCGGCCATGGGAGCTATTGACTAGAGGAGGCTTTGATGAGATGAGAATGAAGGAGGTATGGGTGCATATTTATAGTGGGTTTCAACGGCAGGTTCAAGATCCACCTAGATAGGCATTCGTACGGACTAAAGGAGAACTTCCGTTTAAACCATCGGGAACGGGTAGAGAAAGGAAAGGGGAGATCACAGAGATTAGAAGTTATCCGAGAGGTGGAGATGGGGTGCCGGGTGGCACCCTATAGGGTCGGCCGGTCCCACTTGGCATCCTCCTGGGGTGCCCTTCCGTGGTGTGGCTCTATGGTCCGCGAAGATCTTGATAGATATTTTTTCCAATTTTAGTTCGATATGAAGAATGGTAGTTGCATTTAAGGTAAAATACTAAAGTAAATCTCATCTACTACCTCAGGTGGTCTAGAAGGTTCTAGAAAAAGTTTGAGATAGTGACCATTTACCTTGAATAACGTACCTTCGTGTGATTGTAGTCACTGCTCCACGTGATGATGTATTCACCACCGTGAGTGGTCCTTCTCACTTGCTTCGTAGTTTTCCGAATCCAAATAATTTGACCCTAGAATTAAAAAGTAATACATTATCTCCGGGTGCAAACTCCTTGATTCTCTTGTCATGCCATCGTTTGGTCCTCTCTTTATAGATCTTTGAATTGTGATTAGCTTTTTCTCTCCATTCTTCTAACTCCGATAATTGCATTTTTCTTTTCTCTCCAGTAGCTTCAAAATCCATATTCCAACGTTTGATAGCCTAATGATCCTTGTGCTCTATTTCTACCAGTAAATGGCAAGTCTTTCTGTACACCAAGTGGTATGATGACATGCCCAAGGGAGTTTTGTATGCAGTTCGGTAAGCCCAGAGTGCTTTGGGTAACTGATCTTTCCATACTATCCCCATTTCATTTACTGTCTTCTGTAGAATATTCTTGATCTGCTTATTTGATGTTTCTGCTTGGACACTTGTCCGAGGATGGTATGGCGTAGCAACATTATGATGGATTCCATGACTTGTTAGGTATAAGTGAAACTTCTTATCCGTGAAATGTGTTCCTCCATCACTTATCACCATCCATGGAGTTCCAAATCTTGGAAATATTATATCTTCGAACATCTTTCTAGAATGTCTTGAATCAGCTAACTTGCATGGCATGGCTTCGACCCACTTGGATACATAGTCCACTGCCACCAAGATGTACTCGCAATTCTTCGACTTTACTGTTGACGATTGTTAGCGTCAACTTTTTAAGTAATTATAAATTGAATAAATGGATCAATCAAATATAATATCTAGAAATATAGGGCTTTATCTAACAAATTCCATGAGTTTTGGTGTTTCATTATTTTCTAGGAACTATTCCAGAAAAGAGGATAAAGGAAAGCAAATCAGAGAAGATATCAAACAAATCCCGCGGAGAAACACTTGCCAATCAACTCACAGAGGATCCCGCAGACACCAGAGCAAAGTGGGGCCCTAGACTCCACTGTGTGGGGCCGGTCAGCACAAGGTGGGGCCGGGCGTCACCCCCTTGGGCCCACTGGCCGCCATCTTCTGGAAGATTCCTCCACCGCCTTTGAAGATTAATCTGAGCCCTACCTTAAGTCGGTTTGATCCAACGGCTGTCGTGCATCCCACCGGGCTATAAATAGAGCCCTGTACCCCCTAGGAGCTACCAGATCAGATCAATTCAACTGATCCAGATCAAGTCAGAGCAAGAGTAGAATAGATCTAGGGTTTCCAGACATTAGATTAGAACTCTAGTGCTTCCAGTTTTTAGCTAGGTAGCTAGCAAGGTTCAAGTGGAGTTGGGCGATACGCTCGGGATTCCAGATTTATTTGTCTCGAGATTGGTAATTTATCTTGTATCTCATTATGACTTTATACTTCATTATTATATTGCTACTTATTGAGTGCTTAGTTTATTCTATTTGCATATTAGATATAGATAAGATTGATGATGATTATCTTTATAAGATCATAAAGCGCCTAATTCAATTCTCGAGTGGGTTAGGTGGTATGTATTATGTAGGTGTGGTGCCTAGATATTATATGTACCTAGAACGCGGTCGCGACGGAGGTGACGGTTCCGTCTTAATAGCCTCCCTAGTTGATGCTCCTTATGATGTTTTTCGGATTCAGTTATTCTATAGATGATAGTAAGTAGGTAGGATGTGCTTAGTTCCTTTTTATTTGGTAATTACTTAGGATTCTTTTACTGTAACCGAATCTCGAGTTGCCTGACTATATTATCAGTGAGTATCTATTTCTATCTCTGGAATACCATTTATCTTATACCTTTATTATCATATATATTTATCTTGACATGACTTACCCCTGCTAAAGCATTATAAAGGTTGGTCTGATCTTAGGTCTGCACATTTATAGTCTAAACTATGTGCATTTAGGTTTCCTTTCTATCCCTATTTAATTCCTATAATTAATTGAAAGTTTTCCTTTTGGCATAAACAAATCAACGATACTTGGAGAATCTTACCGGGTGAAATGCTACAATAGGAGAATTATCTGTGCGCTTGCGGATATATTCTGGAAGAATTATTTTATGAACTTTCAAGTGTAGATTTTATTTCAACATTTTCTGATATCATGCTAGGGATGACAACTTAGTGTTAAGTGATGTTAGAAGGTGACTCCTGCATTTCTGGTGCCTTGCTAAGGATGGGGATTTATCTCTATTTTTAGTATGTCACTAAGAAATGTCAACATTTACAAATGGTCCCATGTAATCAATTCCCCACACATCAAAGAGCTCTACCTGGAGATTGTTGGTGAGTGGCATGGTATCTTTTGAATTGATGTTCCCATGCCTTCGACATGATCCACATCTCCGGACAAAATCTTTGGTGTCTTAATACATGGTTGGCCAAAAGAATCCGCTCTGCCATATTTTTGCATGAGTGCGGAATGCCCCATAATGCCCTCCATATGGTGTTGAATGGCACTTTTGAATGATCTGAATGCCTTCCTCCGTCGGCACACATCTTCTGAGCAAGCCATCTGCGCAGACTCTGAAGAGGTACGGTGGATCTCATATGTGGAGACGACTTTCATATATTAGCCTTCTTTTATTCTCCCCTGGTGATACATAACATGCAACCATAAAGTTGACAATATTTGTGTACCAAGGGTCTGATTTTGTTACCTTGAATAGCATGTCGTCCCTTAGCGAATCATTGATACGTAGTTCTTGCGAATTCTCAAAATATATTCTAGATAAGTAATCAGCAACAGGATTCTCTACTTCTTTTCTATCCTTTATTTCCAAATCAAATTCTTGGAGTAGAAGAATCCATCTTATCAAGCATGGTTAAGCATCTTTCTTAGTGAGAAAATATTTTAAAGCAGCATGATCAGTGTAAACAATTACTTTTGCTCCCATTAAGTAAGATCTAAATTTATCTATAGCATAAGCAACAACTAGGAGCTCTTTTTCAGTAGTTGCATAATTAAGTTGTGCTCCTATCATTGTTTTGCTAGCATAAGCAATTGCATGATGCTTTTTATCTTTAGTTTGTCCCAAAACTGCCCCCACAACATAATCACTAACATCACACATAATTTCAAAAGGTAAAGACCAATCAGGGGGTTGAATGATTGGTGCAGAGATGAGTGCTTCTTTAAGGATATTAAAGATTTTAAGCATGGTCATCAAATTCAAAAGGAGCATTCTTAGCTAATAGACTAGTCAATGGTCTAGCAATATATGAAAAATCTTTTATAAATCAATGATAAAAACCACAATGACCAAGAAAGCTTCGGATTCCTTTTATGTTTATAGCTGGAGGTACTTGTTCAATAACTTCAATTTTAGCTTTGTCTACCTCTATACCTCTTTCTGACACTAAGTGTCCAAGCACTATTCCTTCTCTAACCATAAAATGACATTTTTCCCAATTAATGACTAAGTGCTTTTCTTCACATCTTTGCAAAACCTTATGTAAATTTTCAAGACAATCATCAAAAGTCTTTCTATAAACAGAAAAATCATCCATGAAGACTTCCATGATTTCTTCAATCATATTAGAAAATATAGACATCATGCATCTTTGAAAAGAAGCAGAGCATTACATAATCCAAAAGACATTCTACGATAAGCATAGGTTCCATATGGACATGTAAAAATGGTTTTGCTTTGATCATCAGGATAAATAGGAATTTGGTGGTATCCAGAGTAACCATCAAGAAAACAAAAGAACAAGTGGTTAGCCAAACGCTCTAACATTTCATCAATAAAGGGTAGCGGAAAGTGATCTTTCTTTGTAGCTTTATTTAATTTTCTATAGTCTATGCACATACGCCAACCCGTGATAATTCTCTGTGGAATTAATTCATTTCTTTCATTTCTAACAACGGTCATACCACCTTTCTTAGGAACAACTTGAACATGACTTACCCACTCACTGTGCAACACAGGATAAATGATCCCGACATGCAACAACTTTAAGACCTCTTTCTTAACAACCCCTCTCATCGCATTATTAAGCCTACGTTGGGGTTCTCTAGATGGTGCAATTTCTGGACCAGTAGGGATGCGATGGGTGCAAAGAACAGGGCTAATGCCTTTAAGGTCTTGGAGTGAATATCCAAAAGCAGCACGATGCTTTTCTAAAATAGTTATTAGGCGCAAAGATTCTTCTTGAGATAATTTATCACTTATGATTATTGGAGAATCTTGATCATTATTTAGAAAAACATATTTAAGACCAGCAGGCAAAGGTTTAAGTTCAATAGAGGGCTTGGGTGGCTCTAGTAATTCATCGAGAGGTTTAGGATCGATGAGATCCTCATCTTCTTCTTCAATGAAGAACTGGGCATCATCATCTAAGTCTGGTTCGTTTAATTCTTCAAAATATATAGCTTTAATTTCCTCTATTAGGTCTAGAAAAGGAAATGACTCTTCCTTGGTTTTTAAAGAATGAATTATAGGTACAGAGAGTTTGAAACTTTTTCCTAATCTTATATCTAGTTTTCCTGTTTGGTCTTCTTGAATAAGTCTCCCTATTGGTAAGCCTATCAACACGTCAAACTCCCAAACATCAAACATGTAGAAATTTAACAGGACTTGGACTCCATTAACATAAATAGAAAAGGCACATATTACTCCTGAACTAGTAATAATGTGGCCTGAAAGACTTTTTAGCATTTTAGTTGTAGGGATTAATGGCATGTCTTTCAAAAATCTTTTTGCAAACATAGCAGACATGATATTAACACCTACAATAGGATTATAAAGAGCATCAAAAGGATACTTATCAATTTGACATTTAAGAGTGAACATATGAAAGAATCTAAACGAATAGGATCATATGAAAGTTCTAATTCTTCTAACCACTCATCACTCAAAACAAAGATTAATTCTTTTGTTGTCTCTTTAAAGAACTTTACCTCATCAGGATGAACATGATTTAAATCTTTAGAATTATATCCTTGAGGTTCCATAATTACTTGATAGTTTGAGGTATTTCCATAATCATCAAAAAGTTCATCCTCAAAATCAAGCATAAAATCAGGAAGTGGAGCTATATCCTTTTCTTTTTCAAATAGTTCAGGTTCTATACTAGCTAAAGGGTTAAAAGATTCACACAAAGGGTCATATTTAGCTAGTTGAGTTTCTACTTCTATCAACTCTTCTTTTTCATCAGGAAGATCATTTAAGATATTCATAAGTATTGTTTTATCATGTGTAGCAGTAATATGCATAAAAACTCCTCCTACGACCAAATTCAGATATTCTCTAGTTTTTTCATTAAGGCCTAAAAAGAAATGTTGTAAAAGCATAGGTTCTGGCAAAGCAAGATGAGGTCTTGAATTCACAAAATTGTCAAAACGCTCTCAAGCCTTACCTAGCGATTCGTTATCTAATTGTTTAAAGCCTATTATTTCCAAACGAAGTTTAGCAACTCTATCGATGGGGAAAAACTTAAAACAAAAGCTAGAACATAACGTTTCCCAATCTCCTTGACTACTCCCAACATAATGCTTATACCAATGTTTGGCTTTTCCCATTAGTGAGAATGGAAAGAGCTTCCACCTTAACGTTTCATTACTCATGCCTTCAATGTGAAGACATGAACAAGTCTCTTCAAAGTCATTTAAATGGGAATAGGGTTTTCGATAGAATTGCTAGAAAAAGTGTTTTCCTGAACTAAGTGAATTAACCCCGGGCGCAGTTCATAGCTAGGTGATGTCATAGGTTTAGATGATTCTACTGGCTGCAAACTTAAACCCAATAGTGCTCCAAATTGATATAAAAGTTGAGGTGTGGATTCCATTTTAAAAAGGTAAAACAATAAAATAAATAAAACAAAGATAAAAGTATAATACAAGATTAAGCTAAACTTAAAGTCAATCTCAAAGAAGAAACAACCGTTCCCTGGCAACGACGCTAGAAATTCTTGTTGGTATTTCTTAGAGCGCACGAGTAAATTAATTGTCTACAAGCGCACAGATAAAACACCGATGTAGCACTTCACCGAGATAACCCAGTTTTAAATATCGAACCTAAAGGAACGGTGTATGAGGAAGACTAAGTCTATAAACTTAACCCGTTTGACAACTAAGTATAGATAACTATTGATAAGAGGAGAAAGAACCAAGGACTTTCTAGTTCTGGTCACTGGGTAAGCTTTATCTTTTATGATCTTTAAGGGCGATGACTTAAATAAGAGCAGAAAACATAGTTCTCTCCTACCAAGTACCTGTATGCCTGCCAAACCTATTACGGGAAACAGACTACAGTGGAATCAACGTAGCTATAAGTGTCACCTATGTGAGCTACCATTGTCCAGAAAATCAGGGGACATCTGAAGGGCAAAGGAGGTGTAGTTCTCTGAAATGGTGTGTAAATGGCATGTGATCCTTCCTTATCAATGCATAGTGAATAAAAGTGTGATCTGGTGAAATCTAGAGGGAGGCATAAAATTGTCTCACCCAATCCGCTACATAGTTGTCGGAATGGCCAAGGAGACCGACAAGGCCGGGGAGGTATATGAGGTATGGACGAAGATCCTCACCACCAGAAGCTACCACTGAGTCTAGTGAACCCACTTGCTACGATCTGATAGCTGTCCCGGTCTTGACATATGCCCGATAGAAATCCTTGTGGAGGGGCGTATAGAACGCTACGGACGCCCTCTCATCCTAGGCTGGCGGAAACTAAGTCTAGAAGTCCACAAAGCGAAGCTCCTAAACTCTGTGTGTAGTAGCCTCTCGCAAGTCATGCCAAATTAGTGGAAGGGGTCCACATGGTCTGGGAGGAGCATGGTTCCCGTGTCGCTGACCATCGGGCCGGGGTGGCACCGTGGTGCAAGCACAGGTACTTTGGCGTGGTCGCTACTCTGACGGCAGCTCGGATTGTCCCTCTATAGCCTCGGTGGGCTTTGCCTACTCCGCCGGCTCTGTCTCTGTCTATGTGGGGGTGATGGTGAACCAATCCACAATGCACCTCCTCAGCCACCCCGCTCAGCCCTGTCCATTTCCTTTGCCGCTACAATAGCTTCTACTGCTGCTAGATCCACTAATCTCTTCCTCTTATTCGCGGCAATCTTCATTCTCTTACCCTTGTCCTGGGTAGTGGGAGGACGGTGTGGAGGTGGAGTGTCCTCACCACCACTACCAGACGCACTGAAATTCTTCACACGTGACACAGAGGACATGAGGAAGAAACACAACTATCACTGAGAGAATAACTGCCACTGAGTACCACTGAAAATCCACTACAAGAACCATTGTCACTGCTAGAGTGACTCCTCGAGTCATGAACTGTCTCTCATGAGGCTTGGCCTCAATCCATACCCACGGGCTTGGCCCCGAGTTCACTAATACTGCTCAAACTGCCCGAGTCGCTGCTCGATAGAACAGAGAGATTTATATTAACATCTAAGAGTAGCTAGAGATGCAAAATGCGATTTAGAGCGGAGAAATTGGATAAGATAAGGATGGGAATTGGATTCTACCTCACAATCATGAAAATGAGATGAGAAGACATCGAGTCGAGAGTCGTTCGAACTAATCTGTAACTGCAAGATCGAATAGAGGTGGGGTGAGTGGCATTGGAGGAGGAAGGGGTGTCAAACCCTAGGGTTAGGGTTTGAGCTGAAATGAAGGCAGTGGAGGCAGTGGAGAGGCTATGGCAGGGACGGTGAAGGTGGGGCTAAGTTAGGGAAGGGTAGGAGCTTGCTGGTGGGATGCGTAGTGAGGGAAGGCGGGCGGCGCTGCGCAGGTGCCGAGGAGAACGACAACGATGGCGTAGGCGGGCAAGCATAACGTGAGAGAGGATGAGGCAGCAGGGAGCGCTCACGCAAGGGAAGGGGAGGCGCTCGAAGGTGCGTAGATGATGGCTCACCAGCAGAGAAGAGCACGGCGGCAAGGAGATGGTGCACGGGTGAGGGGAGAGCAGCGACGGCGTACAGATGGAGCTCCCGAAAACGACTAGACAATTTTGAACTTAACCCGCATGTTTATAAAGCATCAAACGCATCCTGTGCGACCACCGGACACACCAACAGTGGCGTCTAGTGTGGATCCAAAGAGCTCCAGAGGCACCGGACGCGTCTGATACTTAGCCACTGGACGCTCGGAGTGTCCGGTGCAGCGTGTCAGCGCGGGGAGAACCACCGAACGCTGGCACCGGATGCGTAGGTCAAAAGGCCACTGCATCCGGTGCTGCACAACTTGCAACGCCCGAGGCACCGAACTCAGGGCACCAGACGCCAAGTGCATCCGGTGCAGACTTCTTCAGATTTTTGCAAATTTTCTTCGCCACGCTTTCTCCCAACCAAGTTCCAACTCAAAGAAGACACAAATAACCACCAGTTAGACTTGATTAGGAACCTTCTCTCAAACCCTCAAATTTACAATTTTTTTCCATAGGCTTTAACCATAATTTTTAAGGAAAATAGATCGAATTGAAGAGCGAGAAGCATCATGAGGCCACACTAGGATTACTTGAAGAACATGAGCATGGAATGCTCCACCTAAATGTGAACGAGCCCAGGGGATGCTCAAAACTTAACCGAAAAGGAACGACAAAGCAACACACATGAATATGCAATGCAATACAGGAACTTGAATCTAGTTGCTTGTCAAGTTTAAACCTTGATTAAACTTTTTCACTCACTTTGAGGGTGGTTATCTTAACCGAGTTATAAAAACCTATGTGCATTACTCAAAATTAAACATGTTATATTACATATGAATGCGATGGTCAACACAAGGTCATCTTTTAGTGAAGTTGCTTAGATCAAGCACATTAACCTCATTCCTCAACCTACAAAGGGTTGATTCATCAAGCGGTTTTGTGAAGATATCCGCCAATTGATCCTCATTTCTAACACCTTGTAGTGAAATATCCTTATTTGCAACATGATCTCTAAGAAAGTGATGACAGATATCAATGTGCTTGGTGCGAGAGTGTTGAACTAGATTGTTTGCAAGTTTTACAACACTTTCATTATCACATAAGAGTGGAACATTTTTTAGTTCAATGCCATAGTCAAGTAGTGTTTGCTTCATGTATAAGATTTGTGCACAACAAGCACCAACGGCTATGTATTCTGCCTCGGCGGTGGACAAAGCCATACTATTTTTCTTCTTTGATGACCATGTCACATGTGATCTTCCAAACAAATGGTACCCTTCGGAGGTCCTCTTCCTATCAACCTTACAACCCACATAATCTGAATCGAAATAACCAATTAGATTGAAGGGAGCTCCTTTGGGATACCAAAGGCCAATGCTTGGGGTGTGCTTAATGTATCTAAGGATTCATTTTATGGCACTTAAGTGTGATTCCTTAGATTTTGCTTGAAACCTAGCACACATACACACAATAAACATGATATCGGGCCTAGATGTGGTAAGGTAAAGCAAGCTACCGATCATAGAGCGGTAAAGAGTTTGGTCAATCAGTAGGTCGAGATGTCCATTAGTAGGCATTGAGGTCTTGATTGGCTTACAATCCTCCATATTGAACTTCTTAAGCACATCATGAGTGTACTTCTCTTGAGAGAACAATGTCCCTTCTCTCAATTGCTTCACTTGAAATCACAGGAAGAAGGTGAACTTGCCAATCATGGACATCTCAAATTCCTTCGACATTAAGTCACCAAAGTCCTTGCAATGTTCTTTGTTTGTCGAGCCAAAGATAATGTCATCAACATATACTTGACAAACGAATATGTCTCCATGAAGGGCCGATAACAATGACTAGAGGGGGTGAATGGGAGCTAACAAAAACTTCTCCAAATAGTTGGCCCTTGTCCCAAAATCACACCCGACATAACTGACCGAAAAGAGCGATGCACTCACGACCCAACATGTGTGTGGATACCCTAGGAGATGTCCTAGAGGAATAGCAGAGTGATTGAGAAAGTCCGACGAACGAGCCCCAGAAAGAACAACTCAAAACAGCAAAACTGGGAACTCCAGGATTGTCCACGAGAAGCTATTGGACTATCTGTGGTTTGAACATCGAACTGTCCGAACTCAGAAGGTCGGACTATCCGCTGGCAAGATTGCCTGAAAACAATTGATCTAGAACAGTTCTGCTGGACTGTTCGAGCTTGGACGCCAGACTGTCGGCGCCCGGTAACAGGGGACCCCGGACTGTTCGCGGCCTACTAGTGGACTGTTCGTAGGCAAAACTCTGAAAAACTTGCTGGACCAGTCCTGGATTGTCCGCGGGTCTCTTGTGGACAGTCCGTGGCCAAGGGACTTGAGCAGAGCTAAGCTCCCTATGCTCGTCCTCTATCGCCAGACTGTGCGCACCCTAGGGGCGGACTATCTGCGAGTGCCTCGACAGAGGCGATTTGAGGGCGATTTCAAACACCTCCTTTCCAAATCTTCCCAAAACTTAACCAAATCTTTACCAACTACAACAAAACTTTGTTTGCATGATCACAAGGCAGTTGGGGAGCTATCTCTAGCACACCATTTCCCAATTTGGTGAGAATCAAAAGGGAGAAAGATGAACTCGGGAAAACTCCAAAAAGATAAACTCAAAATTGATTTCATCCGATCTATATGCTCGTGAGGATTCAAGTGATTCCCTTCGGTAGAGATGATCAACTCATGTCCTAGCACACTTTGATTAAAGCAGAATCAACCAAAATGTCACAAATCAAAATATCTCAACACATGAAGAATTAGGAGGAAAAGGGAAAAAACAAGAACACCAAGAACTCAAGCAATTCGGGAGACAAATTCAACAATTGAATCAACCATGCCACATGGAGGGATAGGGCCTCCAATTCCTGCACAAAACTTGGTTCAAGTGTTTACATGAATTAACTAGAAAATCAATCCGAGGACCTCATGAGGAAGAACACCTAAGGAGGGAGAGAGCTAGAGAGTGGGAGGGAGGAAAATGAGGGAATGAAAGAGGTGAGGGTGCTAAGCGCCCCATCATCTTTATTTAATGGCGTGTTTGGAAATTTCCAAAACACCCCCTAGATACCTGAGCGAATCACCTAGCCCTAAGACATTGCGATCCAACTTGGCAGATATTTTCTTCATCTTGCTTGGATGGCCCCACTTCCTGCCTAGACTTATCGTCGCCTCGACGCAACCTCTAGGATTCCGCCATGTCCTGCCTCCACTTCCTCGGAAGCTCCATCTGGGTTTTGAGGCCCAAACCCGTAAACCGTCCACCGGTGTCTTTGCGGCTCAACCACCAAACCTCGAGTTTTGAGGCCCAAACTCGGAAACCATCCTCGATGGTTTTGAGGCCCAAACCACCAAACCGCTCGACTCATGCCACCTCGTCCTCACCTAGTTTGGCACCAAGTCATCATGAGCCTCCCCGCTTGACTCGCTCACTCGCCGTCTCGACTTGGTCAACATGGTCTACACCATGTCTTCTCGCACTTGTCGATGCCAAATGCCAGCCACCATGGCTAGTCCTTTGGCCTTCTGGTCCGTCGGTCCAAGCCTCGCGGCCGCCCTTCACCGCTCTCAGTCCATCAGCATGCCATGCCTCTACTCGACCTTCACCTCACCTTTGACTACCATCTCCGGACTCCACACCTGCACACCACAAGCCGACAGACAAGTACATTTCTGCTTTCATAGTGGATTAGTGAGACACGCTCAAACTGAAATACTCACATGTTGAGCAATCACTCATCACTAAAACTGAACAACATGGGCACATATCAACCATGTGTTTGCAATCTCCCCCTTGATGAGGGCATTGTCAACACAAGTGCATTTCATCTTGAGCCAACAAAGTAAAATTCTCCAAATGTCCAAAAGCCAAACAGGGTCATTTGAGAAGAGCAAAGCATCCAAAACTTGGTCCACAAAGACATGGGCAACGGCTCAACGCAACCAAGTAAAATCATAGCTAGCCCTCAAGAAGAGGCAGAAAAAGGGCTCACCACCGCTAGCAAAGCTCAAGATACTAATTGAATCTTAAGAAACCGAAGGAAATGCCAAAAAAGATGTTAGACCCTCTAGAAGAGGCAAAAGCTCAACACATCAAGCAAAGAACTCCCCCTGGACAAGTGCAACTGCTCATATGAGTGCAAAGATACCAATTGATGCTAAAAATAAAAAATGTGCAATCTCTCCTCCTTGACATGATACCAATTGAGAAACCTTAAGGAGAAGGAAAAATGCAAAATGCACAAGATTCTCCCCCTTGGGTAGTGGAATGCACACTCTCTCCTTGGAAGATGAAATGCAAGAAAACTCTCCCCCTTGGTGAGATGCACTTCATAAAAACATCAAAAGCTTTTCGGCCACAAATGACATGGATGCATATGAATGAAAAAGCTTCATAAATAGACAAATACAATGAAAAGATGCTCTAAGTGATGTGATCCTATGAGATAAGCAAAGAAAGCTACAAGTGCTTAGCAAAGGCTGAAGTTGAGCAAAAGATTACTCATGAAGCTAAAACTAGAGAGGAAACATGTGTGAGCATAAAAGTGATATCACCACTGAAATGAGCATCTAGCATGGCATATGAATAAGATCAACCTAAAACAATCTCATGTATACCAAGTGAGCTATCCCTAGCAAGGATCATACAACACGCCAAGGACCTAAAAACTTGTACCAATTGAAATTTATTAGAGTTTGCAGCGAAAACAAGTTCTTAGGTAAAAGCAAGTGTATGCGAGAGGTTGTAAGCTGAATCAAGCCAGTTATCAACCGGGCAAAGCCTAAGTCAAAAGACTATAAGAAGCTTAAGGCCGACGGTTTCGGTCAAACACTATAATGCTCAAAGTCATCTCAAAGTGCAAAGAGAAGCAATCTCAAAACATTGATGTGTGGATTCAAGCAAACCCATCTTGATCTTTTCAATTCACTAATCTCATAGAGCTATGTTCAATTTAATATCAATTTGAAGCATAAACAAGGTGCTCTAAGGATGTGAATGATTCAATGTAAGATCCATAGCAACAAAGCATACACAAAACAGTTATAGGGATCTCAATAAGGTCCTACACATGCTAGTACCAATTCAGACGTGAATAGGAAATGAAAGTCAATTTTAAAAGTCTTTCTAGATTAGCTCAATCATGTATCGAAAGATTAAAGTGAGTCTAAGCTAAGCATCACCATAAGCACATAAATCAACTCAAATAGAGCATAGTTTCATTAGATTAGCTATATACATGAAGCTCAAAATGCTCTATGACACAAGATGTTATGCAATGCAAAATGCACTAAGACAACAACAAGAAGCAAAAAATAAAAACCAAAGAAGAAGCAAAAGAATAAGATACAATAACTTCCCTCAACTAAAAAGGAAAGCAAACACCCAACTCCCCTCGCAAATGGGAGAAAGCAGCTTGGTCTAAAGGTTTTGTAAGGATATCGACAAGTTGGTTATGGATGTCAACATGGCGAAGGTCAATGTCTCCTTTCTCATAATGGTCTCTCAAGTAATGGAACCTCACCTCAATATGTTTGGTCTTGGAGTGGAGAACTGGATTCTTGGCTACACTAATGGCACTTGTGCTATCACAAAGAAGTAGGACACGGGTGTAGCTCAAGCCAAAATCTCTTAAGGTAGCGATCATCCAAAGCAATTGAGAGCAACAGCTAGCGGCGGCAATGTACTCAACCTTTGTGGTGGATTGGGCAATGCTAGACTATTTGTGAGAGGACCAAGAGACAAGCGAAGATCCAATAAACTGACAAGTCCCCGACGTGGACTTATGATCAAGACGGCAACCGGCAAAATCGGTATCGGAATAGCCACAAAGAGAAAGAGAGGAGGAACCCGAAAACCACAAGCCAAACTCGGGAGTAAAGTTGAGGTACCTCATGATGCGCTTGACCGTCTTCCGGTGCAAGGTGTGCGATGATGCTTGAAAATGCGCACACAAGCATACGACGAACTGGATGTCCAGTCAAGTTGCAGTCAGATAAAGAAGTGACCCGATCATGCTCTGATACTTCGTCTGGTCCACGGGCTCTTCGTCCTCGTCCGCATCCAAGGCCATCATGGTCGACATGGGCGTCGAAAGAGGCTTGGCCTCACCCATGTCGAACTTCTTCAGAATGTCCTTGGTGTACTTGCCTTGGTGCACAAATGTCCCTTCTTGGGTTTGCTTGATTTGCAACCCGAGGAAGAAGGTCAGCTCTCCCATCATGTTCATCTCAAACTCCCTGCTCATAAGATCTACAAACTTAGTAACAAGTGCATGAGAGGAGCCACCAAAGATGATATCATCCACGTAAATCTAAACCAAAAGAGAGTCATTGCCTTACTTGAGGAGAAAAAGTGTTTTATCTACCGATCCCATTTTGAAACCCTTTTGAATCAAAAACAATTTCAATCTATCATATGAAGCTCTAGGGGCTTGTTTCAAACCATACAAAGCTTTGTGAAGTTTATTAACATGGTTTGGAAACTTGAGATTTTCGAAACCGAGAGGTTGCCTAACATAGATCTCTTCCTCTATATATCTATTCAAAAAGAAACTCTTAACCTCCATTTGAAAAAGCTTAAAACCCTTAGAAGCTACAAAAGCTAAAAGGATCATAATGGCCTCTAAACGGCAACAGGGGCAAAGGTCTCTTCAAAGGCTATTCCCTCCTTCTGACAAAAGCCTTTGGAAACCAACCTCGCTTTGTTTCTCACTACCACCCCATCCTCACTTTGTTTATTTTTGAAAACCCATTTGGTACCTATGGGGTGACATTATGGTGGAGGTGGAACTAAAACCCAAACTTGGTTTGGCTCAAAGTTCTCTAACTCCTCATGCATGGCATTGACCCAATCCGAATCAGACAAAGAATATCCAACATCTTGAGGCTCAAAAGAGGCAACAAATGTAGAATGAGAAAAGTGTGAGATGTGATATGACTGGGACTACATTACTCACCGGTCAATATCGCCGATGATGTTCTTCGATGAATGCTACTGCTGGACATGTCGAGGTGCTCGCCTAGATGATGTAGGCTCCCCTTGAAAGTAGCCGGTTGTTGACACATCTTAAGTGTCAATTCTAAGTGTCAACTAAGTAGAAGAAAGGATGTATTTGCAACACACCACCTAGACATAGGGTTTTAACTGACAGAATTCCATGAGTTTTGGTGTTTATCTGTTTCTGCAGGGAGACAACTGCAAAATAGCAAAAGCGGCCCACAAGTAAGGATTACATAGACACATAACACTTCCGAACAAAAAAGAGCAATCTAGAAGACTCCAAAACCACCCCCGAGGAAGGAGGGGACCACCTGTCAGCAAGGTAGGGTGGGCGCCCTCCCCCCTAGGGCGGCCGCCATGGGGCCAGAGCCAATGAGGCTCTGCCTCGTGGATTAGGGTTCCACCGCCTTTGAGGTTTAATATAAACCCTCCATTAAGGTCGGTTTGATCCGACGACTGACGATCATTTGAAGGGGCTATATAAGGAGGACCCCTGCCCCCTGGCAAAAGGCAATCCATTATTCATTTGCATATTTTCCAAAGAGGATTCGCTAGAGAGGATCCCTTATGGATCGATTCTCTAGGGCTTAGCATTCAAGAGAAACTATCCTTAGTTTCTATGTGAGATTAGAGTTTACTCTTCTAGATTGAGAGAGTTAGAGTGGAGGTGTGGATTGGAGGAAGCCCGGCCTGTCGGTGTCTCCTCTCCTGTTTGTATCTTCGGGATCAAGTGTCCTAACCCGAGGCTTGCTCCTAGGATTTTTTCGGTATTTCGACTTCTAATTCTAGTAAGTTCTCTATTTTATTATTCTTTGGTTTGTGAGTTTACTTTATTCTCTTCGCGTAGAGAGTAGGGTAATCGTCTCTAGCGTAAACGTGGTGTTTGGGCTAGGATACTCATAGATATCCCCTGTCTAGCCGGATCTATGGTAGTAGCTCGGAAAGTGACAATTCCGTAGATACCTATGGAACCCACAATCCTGTTAGAAGGACCGGTAGGGTTTATAGGCCGCGTGCTAAGCATCCTCTGAGGTGTCTCTTATCTCGATGGTTCTCCCCAATAGAATAATAGCTCATATCTTATATAGACTAGAACGAGAGTGCAGTCGCAGTCTTCTCTAATCGCTCATATTAAAATCACCTTGTTTGTAGCCTAAAGGTTAATAGCATAGATTTGGTTAGTCAGATGCACCCTTTCTCCCTGTGGAAAAATAAATTACGATACTCTGGATAATCTCCCGAGTGAAGTGCTCACCGGTATCCGTGCGCTTGCGGATTACTTCCTAGTGATTTCTCTGTCTGCATTAACAAATATCAACAAGCATTTCTGGCGCCATTGCCAGGGAGAAAGACGGTTTGCTGAGATAACCTTGAATCTTGCTATTTTCTTGTACCTATACTTTTATCTTTTCTTATCTTTTTCAATTTCCTTATATCTCACCTATTCTATCCTTATGGAAAATCTAAATTCCACACCTATCTATCAATTTTCTGCACCCACGGAGACCGACCTATTACCATGGGAGTCATCACAACCTATCCAAACTCCCCAGTTTAGGTTGAGTCCGCGGTTGATTGCGATGATTCAAAGCCTATCCTTTTCAGGAAAGGAAGACGAAAACCCTGACCTTCATATTAGAGATTTTGAGCAAACATGTAATTGTCTTCGCATAGAAGGCATATCTGATAAAACCTTACGTTGGAAGCTTTTTCCTTTTTCTTTAAAAGGGAGAGCTAAATAATGGTATAATCAGAAGGTAAGCCAACAACAAGGAGATTGGGGAGTTTTGCGCTCCAACTTCTGTCTAGATTTCTATCCCATCACCCAGATCGTTGACCTTAGAGTCAAGGTTCTAACCTTCAACCAAGAAGAGAACGAATCTTTGGCTTACTCCTGGAAACGTTTTCTTGAGATTTTAGAATCTGGACCACACCTTAGCATCGAAGGCCCTGTTCTTCTCCAACACTTTTATAAAGGTCTTCGTAGAAAAGATAGAGAGTTCCTAAACACCACATCTGGAGGTTCTTTCTTTCATGTGCCATCCATAGAAGCAAAATTAACCTTAGATATAATCCTAGATGCTGAGTTGGACAATACCCTCCATGAAGAAACTCACGAAGCTGAAAACAATACCTTGCCAGATCCATCATCCACTTCAGCTATCCCAAGTTTTGAGCCTAAAAAGGAAGAAAATCCACCACCTGATTTCATGCTGGATATAGATCCTGATCTTTTCACGGATATAGAGAGCTTGTATCAATCATAAGTAGTGAATGGTTAGAACAATCAGAGCTTTCCTCTGATGTGATCCGTCTGGATTCACCTTCTATTCCAATACGCTGTGCTTTTAATTCAAATCAATTTGATGCTCTCTATAATCCTGTTGTGGGGGTCAATATCATGTCTAAATCACTTGCACTTAAATTATTGGGCAAAGTGACTTTAACCCCAACAACAAAGTTCATGAAGAATCTTGACGAACATATAGTCCCCAGTCTTGGAATTTTACATGTCTTACCCATTATGGTAGATGGTGCCATGGTTCGTTTGAACTTTTATATCTTTGATACATGGGACCACGACCTCTTGATAGGACAACCTTTTAGAAGACTTCTTTATGAAGGTCAAAACGGGAAACTAAACATTTCCTTTGGAAAGAGTTTTCAAATCCCAATGACAATTTCTTGTTCTTTGAACAATAAAACTGAATCCTATCTTTTACCTGATCCTATGGAGGAAGTAAAAACTGCTTCTCTAGAGCTTTTTAATGAACCAGATTTAGAAGAAGATGCTCCTATCTTCATAGAAGAAGAAGCTGATCCTTCTGAACCTGAACCCTTAGACGAGTTTGCAGAAATGCCTAGACCTCATGTAGAGCTTAAACCTCTACCACCCGGTCTTACATATGCTTTCCTCGATAATGATCCAGAGTCTCCTATAATCATAAGTGATAAACTCACTCAGGAGCAAACTCTGCATTTGATGGGTGTTCTAGAAAAACATCGTTCAGCCTTTGGTTACTCACTCCAAGATCTCACTGGAATCAGTCATATAATTTGCACTCATCGCATTCCTACAGATCCTTCTGTTTCACCTTCTCGAGAGCCCCGACGAAGACTCAATAACGCGATGAGAGAGGTAGTTAAAAAGGAAGTTTTAAAGTTGCTGCATGCAGGGATTATATATCCAGTGCCGCATAGTGAGTGGGTAAGTCCAGTTCAAGTTGTGCCTAAGAAGGGATGCATGACTGTTATCACAAATGAAAAGAATTAGTTGATTCCGCAACGCACCATCACAGGATGGCGGATGTGCATAGATTATAGAAAGTTGAACAAAGCTACAAAAACGGATCACTTTCCTTTACCTTTTATAGATGAGATGTTAGAGCGGTTAGCCAACCACTTGTTCTTATGTTTCTTAGATGGATATTCAGGGTATCACCAAATCCTGATCCATCCTGATGACCAAAGCAAAACCACCTTTACATGCCCCTATGGAACTTATGCTTATGGATATTCAGGCTATGTAATGCTCCAGTCTCTTTTCAAAGATGCATGATGTCTATATTTTCTGATATGATTGAAGATATTATGGAATTTTTCATGGATGATTTCTCTGTTTATGGAAAAACTTTCGATAGTTGTCTTGAAAATTTAGATAGAGTTTTGCAAAGATGCGAAGAAAAACATTTAGTCCTTAATTGGAAAAAAAATTCATTTTATAGTCAAAGAAGGAATATTGCTAGGACACCTAATATCTGAAAGAGGCATTGAGGTAGACAAAGCTAAAATTGAAGTAATTGAACAGTTACCTCCGCCTATAAATGTGAAAGGAATAAGAAGCTTTCTTGGTCATGCTGATTTTTATCAAAGATTGTTGGTATTTCTTATGACTATTGGATAAATCCGCAAGCGCATAGATTATACCGTTGTAGTATTTCACCAAGGAGTATTCCAAGGTATCGTAATTTATTTTATCCCAAGGGAAAGCTGGCTAGAAATAATAACTAGAGAGAGATTCTAGAGAGTACCTCAACTTAGTACCAACTAGTATAGGGGGGTAAACGATATATGTGATAGGAAGGGGTTGATGAATGAAGAAGCTACGGTAAAAGATACTTAGAACAAACTAGATAAGAAAGCTAGGTGGGAGGACAACGAGAAGAGTATAAGGGACTCCTATGCAATTTACTCTACTTCAATATACTTAGCTAATTAACTAGTCTAAACACTATAGTTTGCCTCCTCAATACAAGTATGCTAGGCGAGGGGATAGATCAGTAGAAGGAAAAAACTCCTACCGGACCGCGCCCTCTTCTTATGAGGGTCTTACCTTTTAAGAACTTGCCTAAAAACATGTGGTGGAATACAAAAACTAGACAAGGCTATCAACTCTTGCTAGCTACCACAAACAATCCGTGCAACAAGCGGTAACAAAGGATAAGATGATATATAAGCACCACGCTTACACACAACATATTACTTTGATTACAATCTATAATCAAAGCACCCTATGATAGGCAATGATCGCATACGGAAAAGGCCACAAGGATCACAGACTATGAATGCAAAGGCTATTAAAGAGCAAAAGCATATAACAAGACTATATCTAGTATAGTAATGCTCAAAGTGAATACTAAGTAAAGTAAAGAAAAAGATAATATATTGATAAAGATAAAGTCTTACAAAGAAAGAAAGATACAAGAGCTATACCAAACTTCCCAGAAGACAACTCCGAAAATCCCGAGCAAGCGCGACTCAACTCTAACTCCCACTCTAGAATAACTCCAAGAACAATCTAAGGAATAGAGCTTGTAGGCTTCTTCACCATGTCTAGAGAGGGGGGTGTGACCCTCTATTTATAGTAGGGAGGTGGAGTAGGGGCTACTCCATCGCCACGTCAGCGATCTAGGGTCTTCCATCCTCCACCGTTGGATCCAACCAACCCTATAACCGTCATTGGATGGATGGTGGTGATCCAACATGTGGGGAAGAGGTATGGCGGTTGGAGGGAGCCAACCGACCTAGGGGGGTGGTCGACCGACCCCCCTATGGCCAGTGGGCCCTCCTCTGGCCTCTGGGAGTGGTCCCACTGGTCAGGGGACCAAGTGGGGGCCTTGTGGGCCCAAGTAGGGGTCGGCCGATCCCCCCTGGGGGTTCGGGCCCACCTTTGCTATCCTGATGCTGGCCCCACTTATCATTGATGCTAATTGTTGGTTCTGGGTTGGTTGTCATGTTCATCTCCTTGGTGTGGGCCTATGAATCCTTGTGCTTTGCTTATGAGCCGTTGAGAGGAAACACAGAGTGATCCAGTGGTTGGAAATCACTCTTGAGTACCTCTCTTGGATCATGGCTGAGAGGGGAGCCAGGTGGGCCCATAGGGTGGTCGGCCGACCCCCCTATGTGGGTCCCACTGGCTCTCATTTGCTTCATTTCTTTATTCCTGCACTTAAACACTCATGGACATGTGGAACTGGTTATTTGATAAAATATGCTCATGATGTGTTTGTTTATCCTTGATCCTGAGGTTGGTGGCATTATTTTGGCTATATAAAAGTTGATCATAAATTGTGCGAACAAAGATTTATAAAAGATTTTTCATTTATTGCTAGACCACTAACTCTTTTGCTAGACAAGGATGCTCCTTTCAAATTTGATGATGCATGTTTAAAAGCTTTTGAATTATTGAAAATAGCGCTCATCTCTGCACCAATCATTCAACCCCCTGATTGGTTTTTACCTTTTGAAATTATGTGTGATGCTAGTTATTATGCTGTGAGGGCAGTTTTGGGACAAACTAAGGATAAGAAGCATCATGCAATAGCCTATGCTAGTAAAACTTTGACAGGACCTCAACTTAATTATGCAACCACTGAAAAAGAGCTCCTGGCTGTTGTTTTTGCTATAGATAAATTTAGATCTTATTTAGTAGGAGCCAAAGTAATTGTTTATTCTGATCATGCTGCTTTAAAATATCCGCTCACTAAAAAAGATGTTAAACCTTGTTTAATAAGATGGATCCTGCTGCTCCAAGAATTTGACTTAGAAATAAAAGATAAAATGGGAGTAGACAACCTCGTTGCTGATCACTTGTCTAGAATGTATTTTAAGAATCTGTAGGAACTACCCATTGATGATTCACTCCGGGACGACATGCTCTACGGAATCAACAGATCTGCCCCGTGGTATGCAGATATTGCTAATTTTATGGTTTTAGGATACATACCACTAGGAGGAAACAAAAGAAAGCTTATTCAAGAGAGTCGTTCACACATATGGGATGAGCCATACCTCTTCCGAGTATGCTCTGACGGTTTACTCAGGAGATGTGTGACTATTGAAGAAGGAATGAAGATCATTGAAAGATGTCACTCATCACCATATGGAGGTCATTATGGAGCATTCCGCACACATGCAAAGATTTGGCAATGTGGATTCTATTGGCCAGCAATGTATGAAGACACCAGAGAATTTATCCGAAGATGCGGGCCATCTCAAAAGCACAACAACATAAACTCAAGAGATGCCATGCCACTCACCAACAATCTTCAGATAGAGCTCTTTGATGTTTGGGGAATCGACTATATGGGACCATTCCCCCCATCAAAGAATTGTGAGTACATCTTGGTGGCGGTCGACTACGTCTCCAAGTGGGCGGAAGCACTACCTTGCAAACATGTCGATAACGTAAATTCAAAGAGGATGTTTGAAGAGACCATATTTCCAAGATTTGGAGTCCCCGGAATAGTGATACGTGATGGAGGATCACATTTCATTGACAAACGTTTTGAGAAGTATCTAGCAAAGCATGGGATCTGCCACAACATCGCTACACCTTATCATCCTCAGACAAGTGGCCAAGCAGAGACCTCAAACAAACAGATCAAGAATATTCTTCAGAAGATAGTAAATGAAATGGGAATAGCATGTAAGGACAAGTTACCTGATGCACTCTGGGCATACCGGACTGCATACAAAACTCCAATTGGAATGTCTCCATATCAACTTGTATATGGGAAGACTTGTCACCTACCTGTTGAACTAGAGTTTAAGGCACATTGGGCTATAAAAAGATGGAATATGGACTTTGATGCCGCTAGAGAGAAAAGACAAATGCAATTATCAGAGTTAGAGGAGTGGAGAGAAAAAGCATATCACAATTCAAAGATCTACAAAGAAAGAGTTAAACGATGGCATGACAAGAGGATCAAGAAGAAAGAGTTCACACCCGGAGATAAGGTATTACTATTTAATTCTAGGGTGAAGCTCTTCGGACACGGAAAGCTACGAAGCAAATGGGAAGGACCATATAAGGTAATCAATTCATCATCCCACAGAGCAATCACACTTCAAAATAATGAAGGTACATTATTCAAGGTAAATGGTCAATTTCTCAAAATATTTTTAGAACCTAATGAAGAATTAGAAGAAATAGACGCAATTAATTTCTACCTTTTAAGTGAATTTTAAGGCCCAATCACTTTAATTTTTGCATCTTGGGCCATGCATATGTTTTTCGGGACATAGAACCTTCTAGAAATGAGTGCGCAGAAGAGGCCCGGAGCAGATCCCAAGCCAGGGCGGATGCCCTAGGGTGTAGGGCGGCCGCCCCACCCTTGACACCTCTCGCCACCGCCTTTTGCACTACCGAACCTTCTAGCCTCCCTTATCCGATAAACCTTGTAGAACACTTATCTAACCATTTCTCCGCAAGATTTGCTCCGTAGATGCTTCTAGAGGCCATTTTCCACCCCTATATAAAGAACCCCTGATGTCAGCCATCATCATCATTCAATCATTTCCTTAGCTTTCGCTTAGATGTCTGCTAGATCTCCTTGCTCCCATGGCCAGCAACAACAACGCCGATAGGAGGATGGTCCCCTATGGGTCCAACCCCAACTAGCTCCCGCAAGAAGATTTAGATTCAAAAGCTCTAGTCGTAGTCCATGATGCTCTTCCGCTCGCCACCATTCCTCCAAAGCAGCAGCGCTATAGAAAATCCTACTACGCCCAGCCTGTCCTCGTTGCACCACCACAACCGCTCCTGCTCAAGGGACCAAAGGAAGAACCCATCGTCAAGGTGCCTGCCGGTACCAAGATTCTCCCACCAAGACCCAAGGAGAGGGTCGTAGGAGTGAAGACCCATCGAAATGGAGAGATCAACCACGTCAAGTACACCACCAAAGAAGAACGTCCCTACATCGAGGGAGTCCGCGCTTCCAAAGTCAAATTCGTGCCACCAAAGGACGCACCGAAGCACTCCCTTAATTCCTTCGAGTCATCCCCAAAGCGCCGCAAAACCGTAGTAGATCTAGAAAAGGACTTTCATGCTAGGGATGACACGATCATCAATCTCCAGACCTCTCTAGGCTTCTTCTCTAGGCAGGTCACGAACCTGAACACCACAGTAGATGGCCTTAAGCGCGACGTAGATGAGCTTAGCAAGAAGATGAAGTATTTAGAATGTCGCTAGATGCTTTAGCGAGTTATGCAGTTCTTGAGGCATGATTAGATCCATTAGCTAGAAATTTGTCTATTTTCATTTCCCTTTTGTAACGCATGCCTCAAAATAAGTAATAAATAAAGATCATTTCTATTATCATTGTACCTTGCTTGTCTCCACTGTGCTGTTATATAAGAAAACAGGAAACAAGTATGGGGGAGACTCCTGATGACGAGACGAACAGATTCAACCACAATGAGCACAAATTTTGGAAACAAATAGAGCAACAACCACACACGCAAAGCAGTGGCCAAGGGGCCACCCCAGCTGGGTGGTTGCCCCACTACCCAGGGCACCTGCCCTGGGCAGAGCACCCCTTGCTCCATCCTTCGACCACGGTCAGGTTTGCACCCTGCACGTTACATATTTTCATACATATTCTTAAATTTCAATTTGTGCAGTGAGTTCCCATAAATAAATGCTTTAAACATGATAAAATGTTTTCCTAAAACATCTTCATAAAGTAGACTCTCTGTATGAAGTTTCCTGAAGTCCTGTTATTGTTTGGAATTTAATTAGAGACTCCATGTTACTTAAGTCGTTGTGGAACTTAAGATGGTAGAATATGAGAACTTAATTCTTGATAATCTCTGTCACTTGGAGAATTTCTTTAAAATAAATAACTACCATCCCTTATATTCTTTACACGTACCAACCAAAAGCCAAAAGGCTACTTACCTTGTATTGAGCTTGTTCGAATCGTGTGGATCCTTGTTAGAATTTTATCATACTCCGAAAGTCAAGGCTTCATTCATACATTACAAACACAAAATATTCACTCTTCCGAAGTAGTATTGCATTAGAGGAATGGGCTATGCAAAAATATTTAATTCGAGGAAATAAAAATGGGCAAAATGTCCGACAACCTCGTAGTAGAATTAGGGGTACTTCAGCACCCACCTAAAAAAACACACATATATATTATGATATCCCATGGTTCCTCTAATAGCAATACACCAGCAAGAGATGACATTATAATAAAATTTGACCAACAAGTCTTGATCTAAGAGTATGGCATTATTCTCCTCGGATCCCGGTTTGACCAGGTAATACATGCAAGGTAAGTATGCCACGTTTACCTATACTTTTTGATACATTTATGAGTGATCTGAGAGCACGAGGAAAGAAGTAAGCTAAACATGCAAAAACTCCAGGGTGACAAGATTGAAAGATGAAGGGTCTCTACTTCTAGCTACTTTATTCCTCAATTGCTCATAGTTATATGGTAACTCTATTTAAACTCCTGCAGTGTAGGTATAAAAGGAACATTCTACTATTGATGTCTAGACCTTAAGCTTATGTTTTCACCATCCTTTTCTCGAGGATGAGTAAAAGCCTAAGTATGGGGGAGCTTGTTGACACCTCTTAAGTGTCAATTCTAAGTGTCAACTAAGCAGAAGAAAGAATATATTTGCAACACACCACCTAGACATAGGGTTTTAGCTGACAGAATTCCACGAGTTTTGGTGTTTATCTGTTTCTGCAGGGAGACAACTGCAAAATAGCAAAAGAGGCCCACAAGTAAGGATTACATAGACACATAACACTTCCGAATGAAAAAGAGCAATCTAGAAGACTCCAGAACCACCCCCGAGGAGGGAGGGGCCCACCTATTAGTAAGGTAGGGCGGGCGCCCTCCCCCCTAGGGCGGCCGCCCTGGGCCCAAAGCCAATGAGGCTCTGCCTCTTGGATTAGGGTTCCACCGCCTTTGAGGTTTAATCTAAATCCTCCATTGAGGTCGGTTTGATCCGACAGCTGACGATCATTTGAGGGGGCTATATAAGGAGGACCCCTGCCCCCTGGCAAAAGGCAATCCATTATTCATTTGCATATTTTTCCAGAGAGGATTCGCCAGAGAGGATCCCTTATAGATCTATTCTCTAGGGCTTAGCATTCAAGAGAAACTATCCTTAGTTTCTATGTGAGATTAGAGTTTACTCTTCTAGATTGAGAGAGTTAGAGTGGAGGTGTGGACTGGAGGAAGCCCGGCCTGTCGGTGTCTCCTCTCCTGTTTGTATCTTTGGGATCAAGTCTCCTAACCCGAGGCTTGCTCCTAGGATTTCTTCGGTATTTCGACTTCTAATTCTAGTAAGTTCTCTATTTTATTATTCTTTGGTTTGTGAGTTTACTTTATTCTCTTCGCGTAGTGTAACACCCCAAATTTTGCTTTCTGGAAAAATAGGTTTAAATGATTTAATTATGATTTTTGGTGCTCATAAAAACATAGGAAAATAAAAAGTTTTCGTTAAATTAAAATTTGCCCATTTATTAGCAACGTGGTTGTGCACTCATGCCTTTGCATATGATTCAATGTTTGTGTGGTTTTGTTAAAACTCAAAAGAATTTCAAAAGCGGGATTCAAAAAGGTTTCCAAGCAAAAGAAATTTTAAAAGGATTTAAAAACTCTTTAAAAATTTAAATGGAAACTTGTTTTGAAAAGAGATTTGAAAATAAAATATATTTCATTTTGGTTTTGAAAATGTTTTGAAAAGAGTTTTGGTTTAAGAAAATAAAAGGATTTGGAAATACTTTTCAAATAAAAGAAAAGAAAAGAAAAATAGAAAAACCCTCCCAGCCCACCTCTCTCCCTCCCCTTCTCTCTCTTTCCCCCGCAGCAGGCCCAGCTCCCAGCTCGGCCCACCAGCGTCCCCCTTTCCCTTGGCCCACCCGAGCGCGCGCGGCCCACCAGAGCCGCACAGGCCGCCCCCAGCTCCCCCCCCCCCCCCCCGCGGCCCACCAGCCCTTTCCCTCGAGCCGGCCGAGTTCTCCCCACCCGCCAGGCCGCCCCCTTCCCTCCCTCGCTTTGGGCCGCGGCCAGCAGGCCGACCCAGCCTCCCCTGCCTCACGCCAGCAGCCCAGCCAGCTGGGCCACTTTCCCCCCTGCGCGTCCCAACCGCCCCAACCCTAGCCTCCAGCCCCCTCCCCCTATAAATACAGCCCCCTCTTTTCCCCACGCCGAGAGCAGCCGCCGCCACCGAGCCGGCACTGCTCCAACAACAACCGGGCAAACTTAAAGCGCCTGCCAGCCTTGCACTTTTTGCCTCGGAAAGCGTGTTTCCACGCGGTAATTGTTTTGTTCCATAAATAAATTTCAGTTCTACCATCAGTTTTCTTCTGTTTATAAAATATTCGTTTTAACTCTGTTTTCCTCCATTCAAATTGCGTTAGATTCGTAGAGTTTTTATCTACATGTTAAAACAATAATCTATTTGTTTTGTAAACTTTGAAAATAAATATTTATTTAATGCCTTTCAATTTCCATGTTTAATCTTTAAATCTTGTTTAAATCCTATCTTCTCCGTTTTAGATCCGTTTCGTCCCGTTCAAGTTGCGTTGGCTTCGTATCGGCGTAACCTTTTCATTAGTGATCTTTAATACCATGTTAATAGCTCTGTAATTTTATGGTTAAATCCTAACTTGATTAATAACTATGCAACTTGTTTTATATATAAAATATGATTAGTTCTACTTTTATTTCGAGATCCAAATATAACTTTGACTTGATCTAACTTGGGTGTTTCTATGAAATACCTTATCCATTCTTTTATATAGTTATTAAAATTGAGTAAAAGCCTTTAGCTCTCTTTTATAAAAGTAAATCTTTCGGTAGATGTATCTTGATCTTTGTAGCTTCGATTAGCGTGTTCTTTGCGCATGTGTGATCGTAGAGTTGCGTAGTTTTCTTGTAAAATCTTTTCATTGATTGGTGTATTGTTCTAATTTAGCCATGTTTGTATGCTTTGTATGATCAGATGCTTGTGTGGTGATTTGTTAATTATTGTCCAATCGGTGAGTTTGCGTTGGAGATCAAGGAGAAGAAGTTGGTTTTCCTGAAGTTCTTTGAAGACTAGAACTAGAAGAAGGATCTGTTTTAAGGCAAGTATTCATGGGATCATCCTTGTTGTCCTAATCACTTAAATCATTAATTCATGATTGCATGTGTTTCCTTGATATCCTATTTAGTTTCACCATAGCTTTGTACCTTATACCTTGTTACCCTGGGATTTGTGCATTGGATAGATCAAACTAGTGCTCTTGGAAAATAACTATGATCATGTAACCTTGACTAATGAATTATGCAACAATGGTAAAATATGCTTTTTAGCAATTTGGATTAAGGTGATCTAGAGCACAGTTTTTTAGATGCTCTAGAACCTCTGTAAGCGATCACCCGGGATTTACAGTACAACCATGAGAGCTACATGGCTCTCGCTTTAGTTCAGTATTAGGGTTACTCTCTCGCATGCGGCAGTTCACGAAAGTTGCCATTGACGAGCGGTTGCGGTTGCGGCTGGAGTGGGGACCGCTGCGTGTGTGTACCATCCCGGGGCTCCCGTATACCCCTTGCCCGTGGATCCGTACTGTCTGTGGTATGTCAGCGAGCCCCTTTGAAAGACTTCATAGTGTACCCTGCCCGCTCACCTCGGCAGTGTTTTGGGAGTAATTAACCCGGGCATATGGGCAACACGACTCATGGGTAAAGATGTACAACCTCTGCAGAGTGTCTTAAAACTATTATATTAGCCATGCTCACGGATACGAGCGGCCTGGAATTCTTATGGAATAGAATGACTTTAATCTATCATTTACCAATTCGCTATTCATTATTCATGTTTACTCGATCATATGGTTATTGGGATGTTAATTCTATTGATGCTATCCATATGCTAAAATTGTGACAACATAAAAGCTGATGCAGTTTAACCAGTGTCATACCTTTTTGAGCCTCATGAACCCCATGTATACTTGTTGAGTACGAAAGTACTTACGCTTGTTTATTCTTTTCAATATTTGGATAAAAATCCCAGATGGGTACCAGTTTGCAAGAGTTGGAAGAGATAGGCTTGTGATCAACCAGTCAGTTGGTCCCTGTGGAGTGGAGTCTTCACCTGAAGTTCGGAGTGTCTTACCGCTGTTTGCTCTCTTAAGGTTATTTCTTTGACCTTATATGTTATGTATTTAAGTATTGTCTTTTGATATTACCTTGTTCTGTGGCTATATGTGATATTTGACTTCCTGGGCTCACATATAGGATATATTTGGTTTTGTTCTTAAAACAGGGTATGACACGTAGAGAGTAGGGTAATCGTCTCTAGCGTAAACGTGGTGTTTGGGCTAGGATACTCATAGATATCCCCTGTCTAGCCGGATCTGTGGAAGTACCTCGGAAAGTGACAATTCCGTAGATACCTTTGGAACCCACAATCCCGTTAGAAGGACCGGTAGGGTTTATAGGTCGTGTGCTAAGCATCCTCTGAGGTGTCTCTTATCTCGACGGTTCTCCCCAATAGAATAATAGCTCGTATCTTATATAGACTAGAACGAGAGTGCAGTCGCAGTCTTCTCTAATCGCTTATATCAAAATCACCTTGTTTGTAGCCTAAAGGTTAATAGCATAGATTTGGTTAGTCAGATGCACCCTTTCTCCCTGTGGAAAAATAAATTACGATACTCTGGATAATCTCCCGGGTGAAGTGCTCACCGGTATCCATGCGCTTGCGGATTACTTCCTAGTGATTTCTCTGTCTACGTTAACAAATATCAACACAGGTGCTCCCTCAAGTGCAACGGGCACGGACTAAGGAAGCTGCTCGAATGGCCCCCATGTAATGGAAGTAGATGGCTCAGGACCGCGAGCCAAAGTCGTCGTTGCAGGGTCGATGGGGGCAGCCGGTGGAGTCAGCTTGAAATTACCCCAATCGGCATCGTCCTGCTCCACCTCCACAAAGATGTTGGTGTTCAAATCATTCTCACCCGCAAGCTCAAAAGCGGTCAAACTACAAGGCATGGTCTCATCAAAACTGACTTCACAAGTCTCCATCACTCGGTTAGTCTCAAGGTTAAGTACATGATAAGCACAAGAATGAGAAGCATAACTAAGAAAGATACCGTCAGAAGACTAGGACTCAAACTTGTCCAACTTACCCTTCTTGAGGATGAAACACTTGCACCCAAACACCCTTGGGTGACTTACCTTGGGTGGCCTCCCAAATTGTAACTCATAAGAAGTCTTTTTCTTGAAAGCCCGAAGAAAAATGCGATTGGAGACATAACAAGTAAAATTGATAGCTTCGTCCCAATACCTCCTAGGAGTCCTATGCTTATCGAGCATCGTCCTGGACATCTCAACAAGGATCCAATTCTTGCGTTCAACAACGCCATTCTGCTGGGGAGTGTCAGGAGAGGAAAATTGGTGATCTAATCCCAAAGAAGAGCAAAGGGGTTGCCTGTAATGGATATTCAATGAACTCATAACATGTCATGGATATAAGGAAATACAATCATCTCTATGATTACCTCTAGGGCATACTCCCAACAACAACGACTTTGACCAATCCCCACTATTAGAATTATCTAGATTCAGATGTTGTCGATTAAAAAACTTTATCTGTAATTATGGACTTACATCTTGTTTGTTTACTATATTAATGTCCACTATTTTAGTTGATTGACCATGGCTTAACAAATACAACATGTGTTCATTGAGATTCCCGATTCACTTATGCACGTTGTCTTAATACTTGATTAGAAATACAAATAGATCTGATAATCTCTTCTAAGAGGTTTATCATGGATGTAATGACCTAGATTGATCCTCTTTGTTAAGGTTACTTGGATTCAGACGATGTCGGTTAATAGGTCTTATTTGTTATGGATATGATGGTTGCTTGTCGATGTGTATACATGTATCAAAAAGTCAATTTTTTGTACATGTCTAACTTTTACTATAACAATATTGATAACTAAACTGATCTAACATGAACAAAGCAGGCTCAATCCAAATTAGATAGATTTGATAACTATTGATATTATGCCAAACAACAAAGTCATCTACCATAAGATCAACGATAACTAACTCATATCATGAATCGTAAGAGATCGGTCTAAAGTCGTTATAGTCTTACAATATAATGACACAAGCCATGATGGTACTTATAGCAAACTAGGGATCGATCAGGGTCGTTATAGCCTAGCTTGACGAAGAACTCGCCAGGATCTACAATACTCCTACTCCTAAGGGTTGGCGTGAAGTTGGTTTGTATTTGATTGATTGTATGTCCTTAGCTGGGTTACATATTTATGCCCTGGGCCCAAACTAGTCCTAGTCAAACACGTCAACCTATGACCAGAAAATAAACTAACCCTTCTATAACTATAGACAACTCAGACTCCATCCTTTCCTTTCTTGTAGAGTCCACAGCATCAGATGCAAATCTTCCAATATTTAAGTTGAGACACAGATCCCATCAAATCTTAAAACATACTCGATCTGCGGTAAATAGCTCATTCCAAAGAAAATAGTCGATCTTTCATGTAGCGACTAATGTTCAAAACCCATCCAATCTTCAAAAAAACTATATCTTTATGCCTCCACCATCAGAACCCAAAATCCGGTGTAAGCAAGAGCATTGCCGGGTATTGATATCAAGGATACCCAATTAGAGACAGTAAGTGAACACTAATGATGAATCTTGTCTCAATGCCTAGGGCAACTGACTCTCGGGAGGCAATCTCCACCTTGCCCGAGCTCTGCCCCGATGACTCGGGCACGTCTCGACCCTCAGAAGGCAACCTCCGCCTCACCCGAGCCATATCTTGATCCCTTGAGCGCGCTTGACCCTCAGGAGGCGATCCCCACCTTGCTCGAACTCCTAGGCTAGCACACGGGGAAAAAGGGAAGCCCGCATGAGTCCCTCTATGCCACATACTCCCTGGGGAATGGGAACCACTCAACCCAACGTATGGAAGCATGGAACCTTGGTACCCTCGAATATGACCCCAATAACATTTTCCCTGACAAGGTGTCCATACTCCTACAGTGATAGGAACAACATTTACTACGTGACAGAATCTCCTAAAAACAGGACCCACTTGCCAGGATTATCGTCCATCCAACTTTAATCCCAATAAATGATCCAAGTTTTAAAAGATTCGCCAGGTGTCGTCGGCTTAAACCGAGTCATCCACCTCTTTCCGAGCAGGATCCACATTAAGACATTGGTAGAAGTGAACTTGTAATAAATTACATTTCGGAGGTTTACACAGATAGCAGAAGTCTTTTGAAGTTATATTACAAACTATAATTTTGAAACATAACTTAATTGTCATATCTACATCAAGCTAGTGGTAAACACTATAAGGAATCAAACTAGGAACTCTGCCCAAGAGTCACCAGGGCTGATCTTCAACGACAACCACGGCCATACAACACGAAGTTGTAGCCACCGCACTAGGAACTTCATCTGCAACAAGGGTTAACAAACCCTGAGTACGGGAGTACTCAACAAGACTTACCCGACAAATAAATTGTGGAGAATGTATAATAGTATGCAGGTCATGGGATTCAAGGTGGGGTTTCTCAAGAATCAAGTATTTTGGATAAATGAGCATTTATAAAAACAATTGAAATTAGTTTTAGTTCTCATAAAAAGTTGCCCAAGTATCGATCTGAAGTTATGATCGATGACGAGGCAACAAACCATATCCAAAAAGGAATCATCATGTATCCAGTTTAAGTTTCATTAACTACGATGTAAAAGGTAGGGTTACATTTCCATATCCGAGGAACACGACGATTCGAACCGGTTAAAACCCAGCTGGGGCTTCCCAACCACATGCCATATGCAGCACTAAAGCACATATATAACTACCTTTCCCTAGATCCTCCAGCCAAGACCGGGGTTCCGCCACCCGAGAGCACAGTACTCCTCCATCCAGTTCTTCGAACTTGGAGGGCACACACTACTCTCGCCATCTCTCCACTCCCAGTGCGGATTAACCGTTCTTAAGACTGGAATAGCTAGAGCCCAGCTTCCCGGAGTATGTGATGGTACTCCAAAGTCACAACCCTTCTACTTTTAACAACGGACGGTTCCTAATGACACAGGCGGAGAGAACCTGCTCACCAGTCACCACTGATGGCTCCCAAACACCGTGTCCGCCCGGTCCCAATTATTACTTCCATCAAAACATTCCTTTCTCAAAAGTGCATAGCCATTTGCCGCAGCAATACGCTATGTGTGGATGACCGGAAATCACCCACTAGTTTTCATTCTAAGCATCAAGTAGGAATTTTGATAGAATAGTAATCATGCAATTATTAACCATAGGTGTATTTAAATAAAACTTTTAAATATAAGGTAGGGTTTAAATGCACTGGGCTTGCCTTCGTTGTAGAATGAACTAATTCTGATTCAGAATCACAACTATAGGAACCCAAGCTTGAAGAGTTGATCAACCAGATCAAAGGTATGATGGATCCCTCCATCAAAGAGTTATCTACACGATGTTAACGATATGCTTAAGATGATGCTTGAATGTAAACATGATGCTTAACAAGCAATCAAAAGTACAAGGCTAAATGATGACTAATCAAAATTAATTAGCTTGAGTACAACTTCCCTTCATGTAATACAACATGACTAGTTTACTAAACAATTAAACATTTCTTGCTTAATTAACTATTTCCTTTAATAATTACATCCAAAAGAACTGAGCACTTAACATCACATCGAATCAAATGTTCATATTGTGTTTGTCACTGAACAATGACACATGTTTAACAAGAAATCCAAAATCAACCAAATCCTATAGTGATTAAGGTTTCTAATTGATTTTATCAATTAATTATTAATTTTACAAATAATCAAGTTTTCAAAGTTTGTCTAAATGATCTCAAACTTTCAGTATAGCAACATAAAAATGTACAAAGGTTGAAAAATTAATTTCATGATTTATGGAGTTATAAAAGAATAGATACAAAAATAACAATTATTGACACTATTTCATTTATTAATTAAATAAGTAATTTAAAAGTGATTTTATGAACTTCTTCAAAATAAGCTCAAACTTTTTAGTTAATCTACTCAGAGTATCTAGATATTGCAAAACAGTTTTCAGAATTTTTAGAGCAATATTTAATTTACTAAAAATCATTGAAATTGCATTTATTAATTAAAGTGAGCATTTTTATAACAATAAAAATGTACTGAAAAGGGTTATATTATATTTTTTTATTTTTCTACACATATCATAGAACATGTATAAATTTATTTCAGGAGTTTAGGAGCTATACAGAAATTAGAATCAAAATAACAAAATCAGTCACTATTCATTTTCAGAAAAAAGAAAAACAGCACTAATGCTCACTCAACCCACGACTCCACCTCCCCTGCCTCACTCGCCGGCGGCCACGGGACACGGCACAGCTTGCCGACGACGACCTTATTCACTCAACCGAGCTCACAATCATGCTCCTCACTCGACCCCGCACCCATCGAGCCCAAACATGGGTAACAAAGCCCTCCCAGAGTACCACGCCGGCGTCCATGGCGGCACCCGAGCTCTGGTGAACCTGTGCTGGCCAAACCAGCACGCCGGGGCAACAACCGAGCACCAATACGTACTCAGCACACAAACGCGATGTCATAGCAACTGTCAATTGCAAGAAAATGGTACTGTGGTGACCTATCTATGTCTGCCGACGAGTCGACGGCGGTGGAAAGCGACGGTGCGTGTGGACAGCTATGCACAGCCAAAATTGACTGCAACCAAGTGCACACAGAGGACGAGGAGCTCACCCTGGTGCTCAAGCGCACGCAATATGGAGCAGAACAATAGCAGGAGGTGCCCGCCGACGACGAAGACGAACGCGGCGGCGGTGGAAACTTGTCTTTGCGGTGCTCTGGCCCAACCAGTAAGCAAAAGAGAGTTCGGGTGAGAGCGTGAGAATCAAGGTTTAACAAGGAACAGTAAACATCAACTAGTTGAAGCTGACTTAGCCAAACGGCGTGACCACGTGGCGGCGGATCTCGGACGGGTACCGCCGGAGTTGGAGAAGAAGACGTCACGCCAGTCGTTTCGGTGGATACGAAGCTCAAATGAGTGGTGAGGGAGGTGCGCAAGATTATTTAGAAGCGTCTTCTGTAGTTGGTTGTTAGTGTGGACGAGCACAGCGAGTAGCAGAGATCGCCGGAGTGGAAGAGGTGCTCGGTGGCGGAAGCAGAGAAGAGAGTTCGACCTCGGCCGGCCTCTAGGGTACTTATAGGAGGCTGCGGATGTATGTATAAGGACGGAGGCGTCAACGCGAAGGTCGTAGACGCAACCAGAGGAGACTAGAAGGTCTGAGAAGGACGGCGACGGCAAGCTTCTAGGCGCCGACCGCCATGGCTGTGCTTGACAGCTGCTGAGGGCACTGTTCATGTATTCACAGAATTGCCATTGATCGAAATTTGCAAAAAGGACCCCCTTTCAAGCAGTTTCAGGAAAAAGTGTGAACATGAAAGTTACTCAAAATTTAAAACTATACAACTTTGTCAACAACAGAATTTTCAAATTATGCTTAGTTTTCAAAATGGAATTTTGAATTTGAAAACAAGTTTAAAAAGAATTACCCCTTTTAGCATAACTCAAGATTTTTGCATAACACTTGAAAATATCCAAAAATAAATTTTTCTATATTAATTAAGATCTACAACTTTTCTTTTACAAGCATATGATAATTATTATTAGTTTTTAAAATTCATGTTTGGGGTACTATTTAAATCCCCTTTAAATAGGGTTTCTGAAAAAGATTTAAACTTGGAATTTAAAACTCATCATAAGCATTCACAAACTAAATTAAGCACAATCAAATAAACTTATTTTATTTTAATTCAAAACAAGGTTCACAAATCATATGAATGATACTATGCATATGATGACATGGCATATTTTAATATTAAACATCAGGGATGTTTCACCGCCCCACCCCCTCTCTATGCAAGTCAAGGTGCACGTCTCACCCATCCTCGATGGTATGAGGGATCACATGTTGATTCAACCTGAGCACGCCACTACAACGAATGGAGAGGTCGCGATATGACAACCATGACATCCATGTGCTACACGATCGAATGTCTACCCTGAATAAGGAGGAAGACGATGCGCTCCCAAAGCCCTTTTTGATTTTCTCTTTCTTTCTTCCCAACATTACCATTCGGTTTGTGCAACGCTGCAGGAACATACGGACAGTCGAACCCGCAGCCTCGGATAGCCAGGCACCACATCCGTTTCACTATGACCCGAGCAGTGGTAGCGAGGCTCGAGCCCACCCTACCTAGTGCTGAATCCGCTCATATTGGGCAGTACTTTTTTAAGAGGTATGCCAAATAGAAAAATGCAATTATCATTTCTATACCTAATAATAAAGAGGCCAAATTTCTCACTATTTTTTTGTCTGGCCTTCCTCTAACTAACTTTGAATATAAAATTCTACGTTGATCTGTCTATGACCTTATGTTTTCTATATCTATACCTATATATATAATAATAATAATAATAATAATAATAATAATAATAATAATAATAATAATAAAGAGGCAAAATTTCTCTCCACCACTTTTTGGTCCGGCTCCCCTAATCCGATTCGTACACGAATTGAGTTCCGTTACAACAGACGGACATGTTTACCTGACAAAGTACAAAATTCCGATTCGTATTGGGTTTCGTTGCAACGTACAACACCAGGTTGGCATAATTGACTATATATATATATATATATATATATATATATATATATATATATATATATATATATATATAAGAGTAAAGTAAACTAGCGGTTCCTAAACTTACGTTGTGCTCTTTACTCTATATATAATATATAATAAACAAATAAGTAAGATATTTTCATATGTGAATTTTATCATAACTATGTATGGAGCAGTGGCAACAACATCAAAATCAAGAGTGAAAAAATCAATTTCCGTTGCAACGCACGGGCATATTTGCTAATAACATATAATATGCTCAGTTTGAACATGGATTAGGAATTATAATCAAATAAATTCCTTTAGGTAACCTAGATACATACGAATCCTAATCCAAGAAGTGAAAAACACAAAAACCAACGGCAAATTAAACCAACCCCATGTACTGGAGAGGGGACGGGAAACTATATATGCAAACAAAAAGGGAAACGGAAAACGGAATTAAAAACAAAACATGGAGGCAAAGAAAAAATAGAAAAAAAAACGAGAAGAATATCAATTCCAATTCCAATTTCAATTCCAGTATAATACAAACTCTGATGTAACAGAGTTGTGTTGGTTATATAAGTGAGCGAGATAGCAAACACCATATATAGCTCATGCTGCAGGCGGCACACTCGAAGCCTTCCAGTACATGTAGAGCAGCATGACCATGTTTTACGCCCATCCTGGCAAGCGTGGGCAGCATGATGCCGAAGAAGAATTGGAGGAAAGGTGATCTTGAGGATGAAGGTGATAACTAGGTTCTGTGGGTTGCCATGGGCGTGGTGCTGGAGTCGATGTTGACATTAGTGGTGAGCGCGAGCAGGAAGGGCTGGGCAGGGAGGTCGTGCTCCGCGGCGAGCTCCAGCATGATCTCGGCGAGCACGACGTAGCAGGTGTGGTTGGTGAAGACTGAAGAGTGCGCTGGCGAGCGTGGACGACGCAGACGCGGCGTAGTAGGTTTCGGCCACCCGCCTAACTCTGCCACGCCAGCAGCTTGCCTAGGTGCTTCAACATGCTGACACCCTTGAGGTAGCCTCCCACAACCATGGTGCCAAAGAGGGAAGATCAGGCCCAGCATGGGGAGGTCGATGGAGCCGTACGCATGGTTGGCGCTGAAAACGTGGAACACAACCATGAGAGTTTAGTCTAATAAATATCTCTCCAAAAACAATCCTCGACTAGAGCTAGCATGTAGAAATTGAAAGATGCTTCCAGTAATAATCATCAGATAGACCGGTCTATGACACATTGGTAATTACATCTTACCGACTTCAATAGGATATTGAAATTACATTTTCAATTATGGGTATACAAAGGAAGTCACATATTTCGATATGTAACTATATATATTAACCCGCATGGATAGTATGAAATTCAAAATTATGATATGTTTATAAATATAACTAGTTTTATGTGTTTTGCAACAGGAGATGTATTAAAATCTATCAACATTATATCGTAAATATAATACATGTTTAAAAAGGTTTTTGTCATATTATTTCCAACATTAGCTTATAGTGTGGATGCAATAGTTATTATAAAAATTTAGCTTTAAATTTTTATAGAATATAGAAAGAGCATAATATAAATAGATTTTTTTTCGTAGTAACGCACAGACACATTTGCTAGTAGTAATAATATGTATCTACCTTATTATGGAGACTAAACATCACAAGTATCTTAAGAAGAAGGAATATGAATTTGGACTCTTATCAGTGTGTCCTCCGTCAAGACTAAACAGAAGAAACAGTGCAACACTTGTTCATTGGCTGCAGGTTTGCTAAAAATTGTTGGAACCTATTAAACATCACTTTCACACCAAATTCTGCAATTCCCGGAGGCCATTATGCAAATCAGAGACCAATCATCCAACACCCAATTCTTTATGTTAATCTTGTCCCTGCCGTGGTGGGCAATTTGGAAGGCAAGAAATGACTATATTTTCAGCAACCAACAACCAGCAGTCTAGCAGTTGAAGACACCTTGAAAAAGGAGATGAATCTTGTGTCCTAAGAGTACCTACGATGGATATATAGAAAAGTTGGCTTTTGATCAATAGCTAGCTAGGTTCGTATATATATTTCAAGATTATGTGAAAGTGTCATGTGTTTATAATCATACTTCATTGCTAAAAGGTAGTATAATAGTGTTAGAGAGGTTGATTTAGAGCTAATATCTAACTTGTACCATTACGAATAGCCTCAAGGCCTCTTGTAATGACTCGTTGGTCTTTGACTTATGTAACTCTGGGCATAATTAACCGAAGACCGAAGACCAAACCGAAGTAACCGAGACCGAGACCAAAGTGACCGAGACCGAAATTTTCGGTCACTAGTTCGGTCCCGAGTTCGTACTAGCCGAACTTTTTCCGGTTAGTTCGGTTATATGTCTCGGGTAACCGAACTAACCGAATATTGCAATTTTATTGACATAATGCATAGTTTAGACTATTATTTGTGATATAATACTTATGTTAGTGACCATCACTCTTATCACTTTGTTTAATCTATATGTGGTATTGTTATTTTGCCTTGAAATAGAAAAAAATATTGCTAAAATTACTAGAAACTATATTATTTAGTCGTTGATTTATTTAGTCGAGTTAGTTCGGTCATGATAAGACCAAATCGAACTAACCAAGACCGAATTTGCTCGGTCCTGAGTTTTTGAACTAACCAATCGGTCTCCACTTTTAGATGACCGAACTTTTAAAAAGACCGAAGAACTGAACCGATCGGTTTGGTCAGACCGAACGCCTAGGGCTAGACTTATGGATCAAAGGTATGCTGGAATCTGGATTTTGAGTTTCATTTTTTCTTAAACTCCTTCGTGTCTTGCAGACCTCGTTAAAAAAAATTGTGTCCACGAATTAAATGGCGTCGTTTTCAGTGTGGACCGAATGGGTTGGTGCCGAAAAAGAAATTGCCAGTCAGACAAGCAAGAAACTCTGCAATTAAAAACAAACAGCACGATACGGCGGCCGCCGCTTCTAGAAGGCCGCACTCACCTACCAACATCCCCCATCCCCTGACGTGTCCCACACAAACCGGTGAAATAGAACCTTATTTTTTTTCTTATTAGTTAAATATATGTCGTAGGTCTATTAATTTTTGGGTATGTCATCTAAGTCCATCAATTTTTAAATTATATTTTTTGGTCCATTAACTTTTGTTAGTATATCATCTAGGTTCATCAACTTTTAAACTATATTTTTAGATCCATTAACTTTTATTGGTGTGTCATTCAGGTCCATCAATTTTTGAATAATATTTTACTCCCTAAACTTTTTAACTCATTCATCCAAGGTCCATACACCTTCAATTAGCAAATATAGATCTGACATAGCATGCTAAATAAGTGGCCACCATAGAAGAGAAAACTTTCCTATGCATCATTACATATTATATTTTATTTTCTCTTCAATACATTAGCATTTGATTGTTATTTTTATTTATTTAGTGGATTTTTTCATTTTTAATATTTTTGTATCCCCTTATGTTTTGTTTAATGTTTATTAACTTATTTTCTATTTAAGTTATTTATTTTTTATATGTATTCATAGAATATGATTATTTATTTTATATTCCCATTTTTTATTCTTATTTATTTTTCTATGGTTATTTTTCATTTAAAATGGAATATATGGGGAACACAAAAATATTAAAAGATAAAAAGGAAACACAAAAATAAGTTAATAAAAGATTAAACATTCCTAAAAAAATAAGTTTACAGAAAGTAAGCTAATAAGGATTAAACAAAACATAGTAGGAACATAAAAACATTAAAAAGGAAAAACAGTAAAAAAAAGAAAAATAAAAATTAAATGCTGGTGAGTGGAACATAAAATCTAATATAATATAGAACAATGTATAAGAAAGCACGTAATAAAAGATATATTGCATTTTACATATTCTTACTCCACACTAGCTGCTTATTTGTCATGTCATGTTTGATCTATTCGCTAATGAAAGTGGTATAGACCTATGGTGAACTAGTTAAAAAATTAATGACCCAAAAAACAATTTGAAAGTTGATAGACCTAAATGACACACCATCAAATGTTAGGCCCAAAAATACAGTTTGAATGTTGATGGATCTGAATGACACTACCAAAACTTAATGAGCCCAAAAATGCAATTTAAAAATTGATGGACCTAAATGACACCACCAAAAGTTAGAGGATCTATGATAAATTTAACATTTTTTTACAACAAAGAGCATTTGTACGTTATGCTCACTATAATGCAACAGTATCAATTTATGATTTGAGCCGGTTATTATATATAAAGGGCCTATGCACAAGATAATCTTATAAAAAACAAATATATAATTCCCTCATATATATTTCAACACTTCTAGATATATGGCACTTAGAACAATATATAGTTAATAACAAGGATGGCAACGGAACGGATTCGGATCAGGTGGAGCCTTCACGGACCTATCGATGAAATATGTGTCACAGTCTACCTAGGGGTACCCTACGGTAGTAGATTGTAGGCGGAGGTGTGGTGACGGCGATCAAGCGTAACACAAAGAGCGTAGACACGGCGATTTAGACAGGTTCAGGCCGGCAAATCGCCGTAATACCCTACGTCATGTGCTTTGGTGGCTGAATTGATATGAGTATTAGGTTACACGAGGTGTAGATGAGATGTTTCGAGGGGGGGTCCCTGCTCGCCTTATATAGCCGGAGAGTAGGATTACAGTTTCCATATCCTAACAGATTACGATTGGTCCCTTAAGGTAAGGGATCCGAACATATCTACTAGGATATTCCTTGGCGAGCAAGACTCTCTGGAGTCCCTGGCGAGCATGACGGGTCAATCGCGTGCCGCCAGGCCTCGCGGGCTGGGCCGTCTTCTGGTCGGTAGGCCTATAAGGTCCCTGGGAATATGCCGAGGTAATATCCCCAACAAGTCCCCGAGCACATTGTATTCTTCTAGCGAGCCCGCAGCGTCATCCTTGGAGGCATTCATCTGGTCGCCTTCGTGCGTGAGCGTCGCTGTAGAGTCCCGACCAGGATGCCTGATCGAGGCGCTGCTCGGTGAAGCCTCCTGACCAGGTCGGACAGGTCGAGGCGTCGTAGCATGATCTGCGAACAGGTCGCCTCGTCAGAGGTTGCGGCTACTTGTCGGAAGAATGTGACGTGCTGAAGAAGAAAATGTTGAAAGTCCTTTCCTGGTGAAGTATATCCACTGAGACTCTGCAAAAACAACACGAAGACAGCAGAGTTTGTCGAGAAGAAGAAAGTCAGTACATTCACCGTAAGGTGAAGTGTACCCACTTAGTCCTCGAGCTTGGTAGTAGGTGAAGTATGCACGTGGTGCCAAGCTTTATAAAAGATAAAGAATGTGTAAAAATTGTAACCAAAGACACAAACAAAAGTTTTGTAAAAAACGAGTGCGAATACCCGTAGTCCCCGAGCCTGATGTAAGAAGCGCAATGGTTCCTGTATCAGGATCATGTTGTTCCGTAGCCTTTCGTAGTCCCCGAGTTTCAGTCCCCGAGTGCTTGCTGTTACGCGTCGTCTTCCATGTGCCGTGGTTGCAGTCCCCGAGCCTTGCTCGGAGTACGTAGTTAACGGAGTCCCGAGCCTGGTCGGGAGTTGGCGACCAGGTACCTGAGTTGTGGCTATGGTCGACAAAGTCTCCGGGTGTTTCCTCTTCTGGTGATTGATGAAGTTTGCCGACCAGTTTACTGTAGCTGAGTTACTGTAGTTGCGAAAAAATTCTCAAAACAATTGTTTTATTCAGTCCCCGGGACTGTGGTGTTATTGAGATTTAGAAAATGTGAACCATAAATTAAGGAGATTATCCGGGAATGAATACAGAATGAGATAAAAAAAGGGGTAAGTGGGTCGAACTAACCGCGCGGTTAGCGGCCCATGTTGAGGCGTAGAAAGTGGGCGTCGTGGCGGTTCCGTATTTGGCCGTTGCGGTTTCCCAAAAACCCTGGGAGGTTGGAGCGTCGCGCCGCTTTGTATAAAAGGTAGACTTGGCGGTGGTGGTGGTTTTCACGCATTCTTTTGCAGTGGAGCTCTTCGTATTCCTCAATCTTCGCTCGCTTGCACTCTTCCTGCTCTCATGCGTCACCGCAAGCCTTAGTCCTCTTCCGCCGTAGTCCATCGATGGCGCCCAGGAGGAAGCCAAGCACCTGCTCGTCGACAAAGAAGAAGACGGAGAAGTCTGCGAAGAGGATGGAGGTTGTGCTTCCAGACTGGACCAGGGATTGGACCAAGTGTGCCCTGAAGGAAGAGGACATCCAGCTCCTCATCATCGCTGGCATCCTTCAGGACAAGGCTATTGTCGAGTGGAGGGCGGCGACCGGGGAAGATTTCCCCACTCCTAATACCGGTGAGCTCATCGTCTTGGAGTCGTTCTTTTGGTGTGGTTTCGGGGTTCCTGTCCATCCCTTCCTGCGTGGCCTCTTGGAGTTCTACAAGATTGCGATGTGCAACCTCCACCCCAATTTTGTATTGCACATAGCAATTTTTATACATTTTTGCAAAGCGTATCTGGGGATTGAGCCCCACTTCGAACTCTTCCGCTATTTCTTCCGCCTCAAGTCCAATGGGACTGCCACGTCCGGATCATTAGTTCGATGTACCTTCAGCTCCGAGATGGTATGGCGGATGTGTACCTCACCACGCACCTTCAATCCAAGGTGGCAGAGTACAAGTCCTGGTGGGTCTACATTCCTCAGGAGGAGCCATACGCGCGTTGCCACCCAACGGAAATCTCGGTGTCGCAGCCCAGCTGGTCAGCGACCCCTTCGTTGGCGGCGATGGAGCAGGTGAAGGTGTTGCTCGCACTAGTGGACCGGGCGTCACTTGATGGAGTTTTGGTTGGCTGGAACTTCATCATGAGGCACTGCCAGCCCTGCAAGGACAGGGTACACCCTACCTTCTTCTATACTGGTTGTCACGACCCTACCCGAGAGACGCCAGATGTGATGGAGCCGAAGGAAGGTCAAGATCGCCTCTCCATGCTCTTTGATACAAGTATACTGTACATGAGGAATCCAAGGGATCCCTTTCGTTCTGGCGCCCCACCACCGTAGGTACGGTCGTCATTGTCTGATGTGTGTCGCTTGTATTCTTTTGTTTTGGTTATCTTGTTGATACATTGCCGCAGTTTTGTGGGCAGAATCGCGCTGTTTTCTTCTCCCAGGTACCCTCAACAGGGTGGCCTGCTGGCGTCGATCGGGCACCAAGGCGGGTAACCAGGTCGGATGGTGGGGGTGAAGGTGGTCGTGGATCCTCTCATCGGGGAGGAGCCCCCGAGCCTCTTGCTGGGAGGCGCCGAGCGCGTGACGACCCATTAGGGAAGCGCCCAGCTGATCCTCCTCATAAGAAGTCGAAGCCGTCGGTTAATACCAGCGGTAAGTTTGTTATTAACAAAGGCACCACCCCTCCGCCGCCCTCAATATCTGATTGGAACAACGAGTGGTCGCATGAGGAAGACGACACGCCGGCGGCTAGCGCGGGATGGGAGGGGGCCTCCGGGTCGAGTGCTAAGGTGCCTCCGCCCAAGGTGTCTGCCGCTTCGCGGCCTACGCCGGTGGCCGCCGGCGGGCCTGCTGTGGAGGGGCGTGCTGCCCAGGGGTCGGAGCGTCCGCTAGTGGCTGTGTCGCCGGGTTCCGCGGGGACGCCTCTGGCCTGGCGATTTGTGAGGGTGCGTCGGACGTCGGTCTTGTAAGCATTTTGTTTCCCTCTTTCTTCCTGTGCCGCTAAACTGTCGGTCCTAGTGCTTTTAGCATACTCGTTGTAGCTCGGCGACGACTGAGGACCAGTTGGTTCCACATGGTGGGGTGTCAGGTGTCACCGGACGCGCGTCTAGTGGGCCTGATCCGGCGGGCTCTGAAGCTCCGGCGGCTGCGGAGTCCTCGAGGCATCCGGAGGATCTGGATCCTCGGGGTGCTCCAGTTGGGTGTCCTACAGATGTCGGGTCGGCATCTGTGAATGCTGCTGAGGCTGGGGCTTCGGTGGTCGGGGCTAATGAAGATGCCGCCCCTGGATCTGCAGTGGAGGAGGCTGTCGAGTCTCCCCGGGTCGGCTTTGTTGACGCCGGTGCTGTTGGTCCGGGGCGTGTTGATATGACTGCGCCATCAACGGTCTCGACCCTGGGTCCGAGGCTGGTGAAGAGGAGGAGGACGGCAGCATCGTTGGATGAGCCGGAGCTGGTGGAAGAGATTCCGCGTGCGGAAGATGACCCGAAGCCTTCGCCAGTTCGGATGTTTCGCCGTGACAGCGAAGATTTCTTTGTCGTCGAGGAGGACGAGGACGAGGAGGAGGCGATGCCCTTCCTTAATGATGCAAGTACCTGCAAGTGTACCTACTCTTCTAGCCTGTGCTTTTGCCGTGCGCCCTTTGGTGACTTGTTATTGTGTGGTCGCAGGACCTCTTCAAGGCCGGGAAGGAGCGCAAGGCTATGGCTGACCAGCTTGCATCCTTGGTGGCTGAAAACGAGCGACTGCGCGATGAGGTGGTCCGAGTTGAAGGGCAGTTCGCCGGGCTGGAAGAGAGCCTGTATGGCACTCAGAAGCGGTCGTAGGTGCTGGAAGCCGCAGTTCGAGAGCGGGAGCACGAGAATGAAAAGCTTCTAACGCATGTCGAGAAGGTTGACAAGCTTTCCGCCCGTAAGTCTTCATGTTTATCTGTTCAGCGGCTTGACGATGTCTAGTCGGTAGTTTTTATTACTTTGTCATTTAGGCCTGCTCGGGGCTGAAGAGGCAAAGCGCCTGGCGGAGAAGGAGGTCGCAGCCGCGAAGCAGGAGGCGTATAAGATGCAGGCGATGCATGACGGTAGGTTCCTGGGTCCTTCGTCTTTTGTCGCGCCCCTGGCGCCTTCTGATGTTATGTTGCCGTGCTCGTAGCTTATCGAGGGCATGTTCATCTTCAATTTGCAGATCTGTAGGCGAAGGTGGATGCCTACTACGACCGCTTCTGGTCGCTGGCAAGGGAGTTCGCCCCCATGGTCGAATGTGTCGATGGGCAGGCGCTTATTCCTGAACGCGCCGAGCAGGCAACCATGGAGGGTGTCTTGTTGAGGGCTCGCGGCCTTTGGGGCAGGCTCCGTTCGTTCACGACCTCGGCGGTGCAAAGTGTGGTTGCTCATGGTTTTGCCATGTTGCGGTTGCACTACCCGAAGTTGGATCTTGGTCTAGTGGCGACCGAATTTGCGGTGGGGACATCAGACGTGGAGATGGACTACATGGAGGTCGAAGCCGAGCCGGTGGCGGAGGGCATAGTTAGGGATGTAGAGTTATTTGTTGCGGGACAGCAGTAGTTTGTATCTAGGATACAAGTAATCGGCCTTGTAAGTGAAATGCTACAAAGCTGTATTATATTCGAGGCAGTGAGCTTTTGTTTCACTTGTATGTCATGTCGTGCCTACTAAGTCATGAGCCGTACATGTCTTCGAGCTTCCCGACGGCGTTGAGCGTCTGTGCTCAAATTCATATGCGATCTGCAGATTGGTACAGAGGCTAAGGACGCCCTATGGTGTCGGGATCTTCAGCACCATGTAGGTGTAGTGCGGGATTGTCATGAGCTTGGCGAGCGCCGGGCGGCTGAGGATGGCGTGGTAGGCTGTCTCGAAGTCAGCGACGATGAAGTGAATATTTTCGACCCGGAAGTGATCCTAGTTGCTGAACTGTACGGGGAGGGTAATCTGCCCCACAGGCGTGGATGACTTGTCTAGGATGATCCCCCATAAAGGGAAGTTCGCCGGGAAGAGGTCCTTCTTTGAGTAGTCGAGTTGGTGAAACGCATCGGCGAAGATGATGTTGAGGGCGCTACCACCGTCGACCAGTACCTTTCGGAAGCAGCATGTGGCGATGGTTGGGTTGATGATGAGAGGGAAACATCTAGGGTACCTATAATCCGTCCACTGGTCCTCCCTGGAAACATCTGACCAGTCAAGGTATAGAGCATTGGCTGGATCATCTCCGACGATGCCTCTCCCCCTCGACGACCACGCTACCTCCAAAGATGGAGAACGTCCTTGAAGCCATCCGGAATTCTTATGCTGGAGGCTCCTTGTCCTTGCCCTCGTTGTTGTTGTCTCATCTCGGCTTCTTGTCGCTTCTTCTACGCATTGCCGACTCGAGGACCTCACATTCAAGCATGGAATGCTTGGAGGTTTTGTGTATGGGGCACTGGCCGTCAAGGATCTTCTCGTAGTTGCTATCGTAGTTGCGCCTTGGTCAGGTGCCCATATTGGCCACATAGCGACCGCCACGCCTGAAGTCGTTCCCCTACCGATAGCCCTCTAAGTTATGTGGGCGATAATCTCGGTAGTTGCGTCCCCGATCATTGGTCCTCCGCTCGTCGCGGTAGTCAGGTCGGCGGTCGTTGCCCCTCGTGCGTGCCGGAGAGAATGAGCAGCGACGTCTATCTCGGCTGCGGGTGGCATCATCCTGGTCGGCGTAGGTGTTCGCGATGGTCATTAGTCCTTCTATGGTGGCTATCTTCTTGCGGACCAGCTTATTTCGGAGCTCGTCGGTGTGTAGGCCATTAGAGAAGATGGAGATGGCCTCTAGGTCGGAGATATCTGCGATGGTCAACCGTTTATTAGAGAAACGACAGATGTATACCCGAAGGCTCTCGCTGTGTCGTTGGCGAATGCTCTCCAGGTCATTGTGTGTTCCTGGCTGGTCGCATGTGGCCTTGTAGGTCTTGATGAACACCTCCTTGAGCTGTTCCCAGGTATCGATGGAGCCCTCAGGGATTTTGTGGAGCCAACTATTGGCCAACGCTAATAGCATAACCGGTAGGTAGTTGGCCATTACGTCGCTATCCCCCCGGAAGCCAGGACTGCAATTTCGTAGGTGGTCGCGCCACTGCTCCGGGTTCGCCTTGTCGTTTTATTTCTCAACTGACGTGATCCTGAAATTCTAAGGCCACCTGATGGCCCGGAGTCAAGCGGAGAGAGGGCGAGGGCCCGCCGCGGTTGGGTATGCTGGCATGGGTGCTCGATCACGTCAGGGTTGATCGTACTCGCGGTTGTCACGTCGTAGAGATCTTGCAGGTGCTCGATCACGCTGGGGTTGATCCTGTTCTTGGTTGTCGCGTCGCGGAGATCTTGGTCGGTGCCCGCGTTGCGGGCTCCGAGGGTAGTTTCTGCTGTAAGACTGACCGGAGAACTCGGGTGGGGCACCAATTTAGTTGACCTGGACCGTAGCCGCCTTGATATGGGTTTTGATCTTCTCAATCTCAGGTGTGAGGGGCATCTTGGACAACTCACAAGCAGCTACTGCCAGATTAGCACTCGGGGTCTGGTACACCTGGACATCGCCCATCTGGTCGAAGTCTTGCTGGAGGTTACGGCGTGGGAGGCGACCATGGTCTCCTTGCTCACGTTCGCGTTGTTCACGCGCTAGGCGCTCCTGCTTGCAGCGTTCCAGCTCACGCTTTTCCCGCTCGATACGTTCCAGCTCGCTCTGTTGCGTGCGTTCAGCATTGTATTGTTCTCTGGCTGTGCGTTCGGCGTCCGTATCATTGTCACGGGCGGCGCTGTCAACGGAGACATGAAAAATCATGCCTCCGAAGCCGGGGGGACTCTAGGAAGTCACTGGATGATCCAGAGGAGTCGATCGCTTCGGTTCTTGTGGCTGATTCGGATGAGGCTATGCCGTCAAAAGATATTGCCTGGTCGGAGTCGCTAGGGATCATGGAGATGATGACCGTGTTGACAACGGGTGCCGCCAGGACCTGATCGGAGAGCAGACGGAGCGCCTGGTGCTAGAAAATGGCTGCCTGATTGCTGAGCCCGTGAGGCATCGTCGAAGGAGGGCAGGCGCCCCTGGTCATCATGGTTGTCGCCTTCGTTGGAGTATAATGGCGTCGCGGATGACGACCATGATGGCCGGAGAGCTAGCGTCGTGCCGTCTACACGAGATCGATGCAATCGATGATCCTGGCGTTGGAGCGGTCGATGGCGTCGATCAGATCGTCAATGCTGACAACCTTTCTCGGGTGATACTTCGGCATGACGGGGCGGTGTACAGGTGATGGCGCGACTGACATGCGCGGCATAGATCCGACAGTCCAGGATATAGATCTGATCTGGAGCATGGTGTCGACCGCCGGGAGGACCATCGAATCGGGGAAAGTGACCGCTTGAAAAGTCATGAAGTCGTTGCACACACCCCCTACCTGGCGTGCCAACTATCGATGAAATATGCGTCGCAGTCTACCTAGGGGGTACCCTATGGTAGTAGATTGTAAGCGGAGGTGTGGCGACGACGATCAAGCGTAACACAGAGAGCGTAGACACGGCGATTTAGACAGGTTTAGGTCGGCAAATTGCCGTAATACCCTACGTCCTGTGTTTTGGTGGCTGGATTGATATGATTATTAGGTTACATGAGGTGTAGATGAGATGTTTCGAGGGAGGTCCCTGCTTGCCTTATATAGCCGGGGAGCATGGTTACAGTTTCCATATCCTAACAGATTACAATCGGTCCCTTAAGGTAAGGGATCCGAACCTATCTACTAGGATCTTCCTTGGCGAGCAAGGCTCTCCGGAGTCCCTAGCGAGCACGACGGGCTGGTCACGTGGCGCCAGGCCTCGCGGGCTGGGCCGTCCTCTGGTCGGTAGGCCCATAAGGTCCTTGTGGATATGCCGAGGTAATATCCCCAACAGGACCCGAATTTGAACCCCGAACTAAAAAGCCAAAACTGCCCCGAAAGTCGGTCCGAGTGATAATCCAAACCTAAAACCAAACCTGGTGGATCCCTGAAACCCAAAACCCACCATTATATAGCAATATGAAAATTAATAAGAATTTTTTAGCAACATATATATGGTATATATTACTATTCAAATGTACAAGCAAGAGGCAATAAACAACACACAATTTCATGACTCAACTTAGAACAAATTAATATCTTACATAAACAATTTATTAATAAATATACATAGGTTTTTATTCAAAATGTTATATTTCAAACATCCATTGGGTATCCATGGGTGAAAACCGAAACCCAAAACCAAACCAGATAAGTTTCGGGTATCTGAGTTCGAAAATCGTGGGTGAAAAATCGGATCCGAATCCGAACCCAAATCCGATAGACCAAAACCCGTCGATATCCACCCTGAACTTGATCCACTACCATCCTAATAATGACTACCTCTGCCACAACCCTCCACCACCACCACACTACTCTTTGCATTCTTCTCCTATTGTCGCCCCGGCCGCATGCACTGCCCAACCAACCTCTCCCACTGATTGGCGAGTAGCGCCCTCGCCACCCTGCTCTGTGCCCTCCTCCACCGCCTCGACCACCACCACCACCGGTTTGGCCATCAACCCTAGAAACTTTCTTCTAAGCCCGGAGAACATGAAAATCCCCAAAAACCCAAACTCTAACCGTGTGGGCTTCTTCTTCTCGGGTGTGGCAGCATCAGGTGAGTTCCATCGTTATCACACTCACCCGCACATCAAATAGCCAAACTCCAAACCTAAAGAACATCATACGGTCAATAAGGTGTGCATGACACATGACACAAGCGCACACTCATAAAGAAGCATTTGGGAATATTATATATATCTAAGTACATAGAAAAACTATGCATGTAAAAAAGAAAAAACATTTTATGATTTGAAATATAGTAGTAGTAACATAAAGAGTTGCTATGATAGTTAAGGAGTCATATATGAAGCAGTTTGGTTCTCATATGAAATGACACGACAAAGGAAAACAATTGTGGAATGCAATAAGACTTAACTCATAGATTGTAGTATCACACAAAATACTCTCTATTCCAAATTATAAGATATTTTTTCGTGATCATGCCATACCATGTATTTCATTAAGAAAAAAGAAGAAATTTGTGATACAACAACAAGTGTCTTGGTAATCCCAAGATTACCAAGACCCCAAGCACCCAAAACAACAAACAAGCAAGAAAGATGATAGGGAAAGGATAGCGCCCTCTGCCACAATCCTAACCAACTCGACCTGATTAAAAACTCAACACAAAGGCTGCCCACAAAAAAGACAAAGCCACTATGGCAAAGCATCCACCAGAAAATGTCGAGATTACGGTGATGACAACAATAGCAGTAAAGTATTTGCTACAAATGAACATGGTGGCAAAGCATCTGCTAGAGACGATGAGGCGGCAAAGTATCTGCAAGTGAACCACCCTACACTAGGTAGTAAAGCATATGAAGGGGAGACCAAAGTGATAATGATGGCAAAGCATTCATTTGAGTAGTAGCGATGAAAAAACATCCATCAAAGAAGACTGGTAGTGGCAAAGTATCCGCTACAAATGATCGAGCAATAATGGCAGCAAAGCATCCGCAAAAGAGCAACAAAAATGAAGTATCTTCTATGAATAACCAAACCATTGTGGTGGAAACATCAACTGAGGTAGGGAAGACCGATGCAAAGAGTAGAATGAGCCAACACAAGCAAAGTATAGTAAGGAGTGACTCTAACAAACAATGTAGGAGGACCAGTAGAGGCAAGTTAGACAGAGTGCATCAACGAAGCCTTCAAGGAGATGACATCCATGGACGCCAACTTTGTTGGGAGAAGAACCCAGATGGACTTTTGTCCCCAAACTTTCCCCCAATAACCCCTATGATGAAGGTAACTATGACAACATGTCCAAGAAGTAGATGACGTTGGGGCGCCACCAAGGCATGAAGCCTAGTGAGGATTTCACCCCAAGACCACTCACAGGCCAAGCCAAGGAGGTTACTCGCACCGAACTCCGGCCGGCCTCACACAACGATCACAACAGGCACAATAGGATAGATCCGGCCCTACCAGCCGACAAGAGTTAGGGGGTTCCCAGCAGCTGCCCCACACGCTATGCGCGTGCACGAGGAAGACGAGGGGAGCCACACCAAAGTAGGGGAGGAGGCCGCCACAAGCCGCTAAGGGGCGATTATGGTTCCAAGGAGGGAGGATCCAGCCCCACTAGCCAGCCTACTCGCTAGAGGTAGTGGGGGCACCCGACTCTTTTTTCTATTATAGCAACCAAATCAATACCTTTACCGAACTAATTTAGATTCCTTTTTACTAGTCTATTCTTATTCTATACCCTTTAAACGATTTTCCTTAATCTCAAAAAACTTAAAAAGTAGGGGATGATCCGTGAATTAACCTAACAATCAACTAAAAAATCCTATGAAAGCATAACAGAAAAGTAGTAAAGACACTCTTTTCTTTGATCTAGTTCAAAGAGTATATTGACAATTCCAAAAAATTGCTCATACTATCATTATAGTATAATGACGAGTGGTTGTATATGGTCTCCTATGAATTCACATCTCTTTTCCATAAACTCCTATGAGAGGACCACTAACGACCTGACAACAGAAAAGTAGCTTACCCAAAGCTAATCCTCAGTTTTAACCAGTACAAAAGCAAAGCTTGTCCCAGCATTGTTAGACCGAAAAGAATTACCCCTACCTCTGTTGGGTCTAGAACAGTGGCCCCTACTAGAGTGAAACCTTCCACCATTTTTTCTCATTATCATATCCAACGAATATACATTAGATAGCTTTCTTGTTGAAATTACTTCAGCTCGCTCCCATGTGCCGCCCCTGCATGCTTGGTGGCCATAGGACCGAGGAGGAGCCACGCCAAAGTGGGAGGCTGCCAACCGTTGTGTGAGCCCAGATACGTGACCGGAAGGTAGATCCACCCTGCCATGGCCGGTCGACTCGCCATAGCCGCGTGGAGTAAGGAAGGTAGAGGAGGAGTAGGGGAGGGAGGAAGGGAGCTGCAATGGTTGCTGGTTGTGTGCGGGCTACTGTGGGTCACCATCGTCGCACACCAGAGGCAATGATGGCGGCTGTAGAGGTGGCGTGAGGGGTGATCCGGAGCGATGCCGACAAGATGCCCCCGAGACACCCATTGGGAGCGCTAGGGGGGAGGGAGAGATCCCGAACCGAACCGCATTATTTGTTGTATTTAATCCGATCGAATCTGTCTTTTTTTTGTCGGACTTTACCATTTTTGCTTTCATTTTTGACTGAGTTCAACTATTTTCTACTTCTACTTTTAATTTGGAATATCTTGAATTCAAATTTTGATTTAAATCAAATTTGATTCTCAATCATTACTATCCAACCAACTAGGCAAAGACAAATATAGAGCACTACATTATACAGGCAGTTCACCCTCGTCACGCCTCCCTAAGTTGCCGAGGTGGAACTAATCACTTCGCATGGTGTTGCATGGCTGCATCTGGCTTCACACGGTATTGTTGTTGCATTATATTTGACTGACTGGCCAAAAGAGAGAGTTAGATAGGTCAGACATTGTTGTTATCCTTTCTAGTCTAGTATCAATGGAATCTCAAAATTTTTCTCATCTTTCTTTTTTTCTCTTCTGAAATAAACCAAATTGATAAGTCTGCTCTCTTGCAATCAAAATTTGTCACAATGACACTTGTTAATTGTTATGCATTGTGGGTTGGTATTTCATGTTGAATTTTCGTATACCGACCTTGTTTCACATAATTTTGCTTGAATTGGTTCTTTTTTCAAAATTCTTGATATTTTTTAAGTTTGTGTTCATTTTCATGTTCAATTTTACTATTTTTGCTTTTTTGTATTTAAATGTAAAAATAGGAAATGTTTGAGGAATTTTTTTTAACCGAGTTCGACCGTTTTCATCTCTAAAAGGGAGGTTGTGTCTTTCGGGTCAAATTATAAGATGTTTTGGATTTTCTAGTTATAATAATTTTTATTATGTACTTAAATATACACTATGTGTAGGTATATATATATATATATCAAAATCAAAAATCAAAATGTATTATATAATTCGGAATGGAGAGAGTATATATATAATTGCAACCCATTTTATAATCTATGATTGTTATATATTGTTCTACATGAGAGAGAAATTAGGTTCCCTTGGTGATTCATTTGTTCTACTTGTACATGCTGATGTTTTACTGCTCACTTGTGTTCGAATCCTAAATTCACGTTTCGTGTGTTTTTGCTAGTCTCTTAGGCATATTGGGTTTCACGTCAAATGTGAGCTCTGGCAAGTGCATTGTACATTGTGGCATTATTTCAATGTATATCCTTAGGAGGCTTGCAAATACAATTATACAACCAAGCCAAATTTGCGTGGCTAGGTTCATATGCAATTGTATTGAACAAAACATGTTACTATAGACACCAAATTCATTTTGACATAACTTCTGTTGTTGTTTGTAACTCATTTGCAATATTTTGTTATTATATATTGTTTATGGAATAAATGTATAACAATATTACCGGTGAGTATTATGAAAATGAACTCTCATTTCTAAGGCTAATACCAACCTAAATGAGGACAGTCTCAATGGGAGTTTTATAGAGTTTCATGGTCATTAAATGGACTGACATAGTGAAAGATCTCTAGTGTTTTGGTTAATTGATGAAACTATTGACACGAAGAATCACACACTTTTATATAACTAAAATAGTGTCAACAACCTCACGATCAAGGATAAACAATCACATCATGAGCACACTTTATTAAATAACAAGTTCCACATGTCTATGAAGTATGTGATTGCAGGATTGAAGAAATGAAGCAAAGGATCGGAGAGCTAGTGGGACCCACATAGGGGGTCGGCCGACCTCCTATAGGGCCCACCAGCTCTCCCCTCTGGCCATGATCCAGGAGAAGCACCTCTAAGTGAATATTAACCCTCAGATCACATTGTGTTTTCTCCCAACGGCTCACATGCAACTCACATGGATCCATGAGCCCACATCAAGGAGATCAACATGACAAAATAACTTAGAAGAACCAACCCAGCTAGATGACAAGTGGGACCAGCATCTAGAAGGCCAAGGTAGAACAGAGACCTAGGAGGGGGTCGACCGACCTCGCATAGGGCCCACCGGCCCCCCACTTTGTCCCTGACCAGTGGGCACCTTCTAGAAGACCAAGGCATGGCCCACAGGCCATAGGGGGGTCGACCGACCTCACCCTAGGTCGGTGCTGCACCTGGTGACTCCCTACGCATTAAACACATGTTAAAGATCAAGACCACACACTCTAAGTCGGTTTAGAGGCGGTGGATCCAAGGGTGGATAATTGAAGCCTCCTGGATCGATGGCGTGGTGCTGGAGTAGCCCCTACTCCACCTCCCACTATAAATAGAGGCTCATACCCCCCTCTCTAGTCATGATGTAATCCATACATGCCACTCTTGTTCTCAAGTGGAGATTAGTCTAGTGGTGTTCTCTAGTGTGGGAGTTAGAGTTGAGTTGAGCTTTGCTTAGGATTTTCGGATATTGTCTTCCTGGAGAATCTGGTATAAGCTCTTGTATCTTTCCTCTTTTGTAAGACTTTACTTATTTATGCAATATTCCTTCTTTACTTTACTTAGTCTTTACTTTGTGCAATATTATACTTGCTATAGTATTGTTGTGGTTTATCTTATCATTTAGTTGTTATAAACTAGATTGAGATCCTTGTGGCCTTTCCTATATGCGATCATTGCCTGTCATAGGGTGCTTTAATTGTCTTATACATGATTAGAGTAGTGAGAGTAGGTGTAAGCGTGGTGCTTAAACTTAATCTTACCTTTAGTTATCACTTGTTGCACGGATTGTTTGTGGTAGCTAGCAAGAGAGTGACAGCCTTGTCTAGCCTTTATATTTCACCGTGTTCTTTGGAAAGTTCTTAAAAGATAAGGCCCCCATAAAAAGAGAGCACGGTCCGGTAGGAGTTTTGCCCTCCTACTGATCTATCCTCTCGCCTAGCAAACTTGTATTGAGGAATCAATCGATGTTTGTTTCAATTGTGTGTCATAGTTAAATCCACAAAGGTAGAAGTTGGATTCATAGGAGTCCTTTTACTCTCTCGTTGTCCTCCCACATAGTTATACCCACTAGTTATCTTTTACTTATATTTATGTCGGTTTGTTACATCATCGCCTTTCTATCATTATTCAATTACCCCCTTACACTAGTTGATACTAAGTTGAGGTGATCTCTAGGATCTCTCTTTTATTATTATTTCTAGCTCTACTTTCCCTTGGGAGAATATAAATTATAATACCCCGAAATACTCTTGGGTGAAGTGCTACAACGGTATAATCTGTACGCTTACGGATTTATCCAATAGTCATAAGAAATACCAACAAGCATTTCTAGCGTTGTTGCCAGGGAAAGCATGGCCTAGAAATTTTAATAAAATTAAATCCAGAGTTTACTATCAAATTAGTTATCAAATAGTTGTAGGGGCTTACCCCTTGCCTTTGTCTTTCTTAATTGTGAAGCAAGGCATTGTATGGGTGAGTTCCAGTTTCGAGCAACCACATTTGAAAATCCTAAGAATTTCCGAAGAAACTCTAGACATTGTCTAGTGTCTCCTCGAAAGCCCATCTCAAACTCAGATCCACTCAACGAAGGAGGCTCCACTCTGTTCATCAAGCAAGCTATGGCTTAAGAGGCTATTTCTGACTTCTCGGCTCCTTCAATCGCTCACGTGGCCCAAGGACTAGACGTTAATATAGGGGGTGCTACCTTCGAGCTGAAGCCAGCCTTGATCAACTTAGTGCAAGCCAACCCTTTTAGCAGGAAGTCCCATGAGGATGCTACTGCACATATCCAACACTTCTTGGAGGTAAGTGGCACCATTTCCATTAAGAATGTTGCATCGGATATCATTCGCCTCCGCCTCTTCCCGTTCTCATTACTTGGGAAGGCGAAGCAATGGTTCTATGCTCATTCTAAGGAAGTTGCCACTTGGGAGAAATGTGCCAATGCCTTCCTCAAGAAGTTCTTTCCGATGGGGAAAACCACCGCCCTTCGCGGAAGGATTTCAAGCTTCCAACAACAAGCGGACGAGACTATTCCCGAAGCATGGGAATGTCTCCAGGAGTACATTCGGGAATGTCCTCATCATGGAATTCAAGATTGGCTCCTGATTCAAGGCTTCTACTATGGGCTAACAAGAATAGCCCGTAGTCATCTTGATGCAGCCGCAAGAGGAGCATTCACTTCACTCAATGTCACACAAGTAAAAGATCTCATTGAGAAGATGGTGACGAACCAAGGGTGGAAAGATGAAAAGCTCCAAGTCAAGAAAAAGAGTGCAGAAACTATTCATGAAGCAAATGCACTCTCCACAAGGATGGATCTCTTGATGAAGAAACTTGAAGAACGAGCCAATTTCAAGAAGGATAGGGAAGCCATCTAGCACTACGCCTCCACACGAGCTAACAAGGCAAAACAATGGTGTGAGGTATGTGGTGGAAATCATTCGAGAAACAATTGCCCTGAAACAAACGAAGGCGTGAGCTTCATCAACAACAATGAGAATCGACCTCAGCAATCTGGATCAAAGCCACAACCCTTCTATCAAGGTAATGAAGGTAAAAGCTTTAATACTTTTAATCAGCCTTCATTTAAAGATCTTGTCTTAAGCCAAGCTAGGATTAATGAAAGCATAAACAATACACTAGCTGCTGATAGTAAGACCCATGAAGCTTTAAATAATAAAATGAATGACTTTGCTTCTGTTGTCAAGAATCAATTGAATCTCAATAACATGTTAGAAAGAAAATTAACTCAATTAATATCTTCTGCTCCAAGTCTTGGTAAATCTAAAAAAGTGTCTAGCATAAATTCGGTGACCACGAGAGGGGGTAAGACCACTCGCGACCCACCACATCCTAACACTTTAGGAAAATAAACAAGAAAGGAGAAAGAAGTTGAAGCAGAAGAACAACATGAAGACGAAAAAGAAGAACTTGCACCACTCCAGGACTCTGTCAAGTTCCATGGGAGAACGGCCCCACATGAGTACTATGATACAAACGTTCCAACCTATGCCAAGTATTTGCGGGACATCCTCAACAACAAAAGGATGTTGCCCACCACTGAAGTCATCAAGCTAACGGAAGAGTGTAGCGCAGCTATACTCAACCAGCTGCAATTGAAGAAGGACCCAGGATGTCCTACCATTGATTGCTCCATCGGGACTCAGCAATTCGAGCATGCACTCTGCGACTTGGGAGCAAGCGTCAGTGTCATACCAAAGGTAGTATTCGATAAACTAAGTCATACTACTTTGTCCTCTATACCAATGTGTTTGTAGCTGGCGGATCAATCGATTCGCTACCCCGCGGAGATTGCCGAAAATATTCCCATCAAGATACGAGAGTTCTTCATCCTAGTGGATTTCATGGTGTTGGATATGGAAGTAGACAAGAAGACTCCACTCATCCTACGAAGGTCATTCCTCAGCACCGCCAATGCACACATCGATGTAGGAGCTGGAGAAATTCAATTCAACATCAATGGAACCCAGGAGATATTCCACTTCAAGCCAAAAACCGAGCAATGCTCCATAGTCAAGGTATTTGAAATTGATCCTTACGTTAATTATACTTACTTGACAAAAGTGAAGCAACAACCTTAGGCAAAACCCAAATGGGTATTGAGAAAGAAAGTAATCAAGCCATGCGCCGCTCCACCTCCAAAACTGAGCAAGCAAATCCGATGGGTAAGTGAGGAGGACGGTCCAGCTCCAAATAACTGAAAGCACGGCTCCTCAAAAAGGTAAGTTGTCTTTTTACTTTCTTTTAAATTCCTAAATTTATCTTCATTACATTTTCATTTTTCTTTTTAGTTTTAAAAGCACAACCATGTTTAATCACAATCACACATGAAAATCAATTTAACCTTTAAAACTTTGAATCTTTTTTCATCCATGAAAGTTGTGTTACATATTAAAATGTGTAATTAGCTTAGTGTCAAAAAGCTAGGGCCTTTAGAGGCCAGAGTGGGGTCGGTCGATATGGCCTTGGACCCATCTCCCTCTGTTTTTCTTGCCTCAAGGTACCTCTTGTCTGAAGATTAAAAAAATCAGAGCTAGAAGCTCTAGGGGATGGTCGGCCGATATGGACAAGACCCATCTCCCCTTCTTTTCCCCTTGTCTAAAGATTCTTGGAGTAAAAAGCAAGAAATTGCTTCCTAGGGGTATTGGGTGGTCGGCCGATATGGGCCTTAACACCCCCATCCTTTCCATCTCCCCTTCTTTCTCCTCACCCACATCTCATGCAAGAATATTGCTTGTGCAAAGATCCTTCACGAGAATTCATTCATGCATTGCCAAAGCATGTCTCTCCATCTCACTAATCACTATAATCCAATTCACTACTCATTTCTTCTAACATCAAAAAACCACAATCACCATACCTCTCTTCTATACATCCACATGCTACAAAAGAATCATGCCCATCCTTGGATTCTTTACAAGAGGCATCTTGGCAAGAGTTTTTCATTAATCACAAGGATCCACACTCCTTCATCTCCTTGTCTCATAGCTTCTCATTTCTCAAACACCAGCAAACAAACTTCCCATTCATCTTCCCTCTCTAATCACTCAAGACCAAAGGATGGAGCACCTTAGCATGGTCGGCTAATAGGGCCAAATGCCTCCTATCACCTCCATGCTCCCCACCTTCTTTATTGCTTGGCATGGTGCAATTTCCATCACTAAAGCACCTGTAGGGTGGTCGGCCGACACAGTGGAGGACCCTTCTTTCAAATCCTTGTCGAGCATCTTCCTGCACTCCACTACCATGCAAATTAGTGCACTCAGAGGGCATAGTAGGGGGTCGGCCGATCTGGCATTAGTGCACCCAGCACTCCTCCTCCTCTGGGCTATCTGTACACATGAAGATAGGCTTTTCCAAACACACACACTCGACTAGCAAGTCCACGAGCTAAAAATCCTTGCCATCTCTCTCTGATAAGCCTCACTGCTAGTCAAGGGAAGGGGTATGATCATTAGCCAATAAGCTTTGTTAGAGTAATAGTGTCCCTTTGCCATAAGATGAAGTCCCTCAAGAAAGCACTCAAGAAGGCACGTAGTTCAGTTAGTGGGGGTTCTTCCAAAAACTCTCGGGGAGGAAGCTCATCTCAAGGCATGGAGATCATGTCAATTGATTCGACGCATGATTTGGTACATGGCTCCAGTGCCACCGAAATCATGGGCAGTGGTGCTAGCCATCAAGTTTATGAACAAGAACATCCAAGTGCCGGTCGCTACGAGTCGGCCGATATTTTGGAGGATCAATCATCATGGGTCATTGATCCTGAAACCGGCATTAGTCTCACACCTCATGTGATGACCATGTTCAACAAATTGAAGGAACGTGACTATGAGCACACTAAGGTAATTGATTCTGGCCTCTTAGCAAAAATGGGCTTAGACATAGATTTTGATGAAGTCTTTAATACTATGGGGTGGACTAGTGAATTTTGGAATGTTTCTAGAGACCCAGGGAGTAAGCTTTTAACTCTGCGAATTTCTAAGCACGGTCAACACAAATGCACAAAGGCTTACTTTCCGGTTGCTTAATCATTCACTTACTTTTACCTGGAAAGAATTTGGTCTTGTTCTTGGGTGTAGAGAAAAATGTGTTGTTAATCTTGAACATGCTACCCATGGGTATAATAGACGTGATTTTTGGAAACAAATCTCTGGAAAAGATAGTGCTAGATACCCACGAACAAATGAAATTCATAATCCCACTTTATGTTTCATGCATCGTTAGATAGGAATAACCTTGTTCCCTAGAGATGATGTGAGAATCATAACGGAGAATGAGCTAAGAATACTTTTTGTCAGGGTAAATAAGATTCCTATTATACCTGTTAGAGCCATGGTAGATCACTGGTGTTCAGCCATTAAAAGAAAAGAACCCTTTGAGTTTACATCCATGATCACCAAAATCATGCACAATTTGGCTCAACTTGATGATTATCAATTTTTTCTAGACACACCTAGGACTATCCTAGACATGGCCTACTTTGTGCAAGGTCACATGTTGGCTAATGGGCCAAATAATTCTGTCATCTATATGTCTAATGACCCTATAGCAAGAATTCCACTTCCCTGTGAAAGACTTAAGCTATATAAATGCAGACGACTAACCCTGAATTTAGACACCCAAGAAGGACGTAGGAGTTTTGCAGGTCAGCGAGTGACACATAGCATGGCATATGCTGCATAGCAAGAAGGCACATCCCTAGGACCAGATTATGAAGAAGATGAGTCCACTAGTGTCATGCAATTTTCTAGTTCAAGCGGAGGATTCTAGAGATCATCATCACACGCCCAAAGTGCACGGTTCTCTTTTGCTTCTTCACAAGAAAGAGATTACCGTGATTTCCATCATGACATGACTCTACTCACTAATCAAGTGGGTGAGCTACGAGTGGAGCATGAAGCTCTCCACCAGAATGCAGTCCAAAATCAGCAACGGGTCCAAGCAATCAGAGATTACAATGTCTAGCAATGAGCTATGTTCTACGCCCAGCAGGGAATGCATCCAATGCATTTCCCTCCACTATGACCATGAAAGGAATAAGCTTGGAAGAGGTTCCCTCCCCCACTAAGGTAAGCTTTAATTTTCAGCATTTTAATTTTGTAATTTTAATTCTAGCATTTTATTTTTGCAGTTCATTTTTGTAATTGTTTTAAAAAAATGTCAAAACAACAAAAATATTTCCCCATTAATTAATTATGTTTATTTCCCTTAGATTATATTTGTTTCATAAATGTTTACCTCCCTTGTGGAAATGATGAATAGTTTCTCTGCTAAATGTTTCTCTAGTACTTAGTTTACAACTTGATATTTCTCTAAGTATGGATTACTTGGCTTAAAAGAAACCATCATGAACCTAAAACTTTTGTGGGTCGCAAATGTTGTAACTAAGTCTAAGTTGTTGTGAGACATGATATAACAAGACAAGAGCTGCTATAATATTGTTCTAAACAAGAATGACAATCAAAGTTTTATTTATTAAAATGATAAAAACACTTATTGTTCCTCAATGGTGAAAATTCCTACCAAAGTCATATATACTCTTTCATGATAGAAGCTTTCTACATAAGCTACTTGTTTTGTGTTGAGTTTGGTCAAGTTTTGTGACCCTTGTTGAGAGATTTGTCATGCTCCCAAGATCAAGATCACTGGAAGTACAGACCACATATATATGCTGCTTCTACACTGGAAGTACGCAGAAACATGCCTTACATTTTCCATATAGTTCAGGCTCCATGTTTTAATAGAAATTCTCTCTCTAGTATGTTGCTAGTAAATGAGACATAGACTATGCAAAATTATGAAAATATATATATATATAGGGGCACATGAAGGTCCCAAGTTTTAGAAAAATGATGAGCAAATCAAAGCTCATAGAAAAATAATTAAAGATAGCTATGTCTCATAATTATAAGTTAGAAAGAGAGATCATATCAAATAAAGGAGTATTGATCATTTGCCATGTTCCACACACTTTCACATCTTGATCTAAGAGTATGACCCTTCTCTCCTTGGATCCGGAATTTGACTTTACAACATATGCAAAGTGAGTTTGCTACATTCTTTATCCTACCTTATAGATCCACATAAGCCTTTAGAGATAGGATGAAAATAAGGCAAACTTTTATATGTGCCTTGGTGGGGAATCATACACCTTATGAGCGACTTGAGAGTACCATTTGAGGAACACTAAGTCTTTCTTTTCAAAACTTTACAAAACTTTTGATATGAAACTTGTGAAAGAATAAGAAAACTAGTGCTCAAGTCAAGTTGTTCTATCTCTCAACCGCCCAAGACAAAGGATAAAACCATAAGCCTCATGGAGGACTAAGGTAATATGGGTGAGTTTTTATTACTAATTTTTCCATTCAAAAGAGAAGTATATTGTTGTAGATCTAGTACTCTTGAAATATGAAGTATAGTATCAACTACTGATCCACCGAGGCTAAGTTTGATTGTTTGCTCAGGACGAGCAAAGGTTAAGCTTTGGGAATCTTGTTGACACCAAGAATCACACACTTTTATATAACTAAAATAGTATCAACAACCTCAGGATCAAGGATAAACAATCACATCATAAGCACACTTTATTAAATAACAAGTTCCACATGTCCATAAAGTATGTGATTGCAGGATTGAACAAATGGAGCAAAGGAGAGCCAGTGGGACCCACATAGGGGGTCGGCCGACCTCCTATAGGGCCCACCAGCTCTCCCCTCTGGCCATGATCCAGGAGAAGCACCTCTAAGTGAATATCAACCCTCAGATCACATTGTGCTTTCTCCCAACGACTCACATGCAACTCACATGGATCCATGGGCCCACATCAAGGAGATCAACATGACAAAATAACTCAGAAGAACCAACCCAGCCAGATGACAAGTGGGACCAACATCTAGAAGGCCAAGGTAGGCGAGAGAGCCTGGAGGGGGTCGGCCGACCTCCCATAGGGACCACCAGCCCCCCACTTGGTTCCTGACCAGTGGGGCACCTTCTAGAAGACCAAGGCATGGCCCACAGGCCATAGGGGGGTCGGCCGACCTCACTCTAGGTCGGTGCTACACCTGGTGACTCCCTACACATTAAACACATGTTAAAGATCAAGACCACACACTCTAAGTCAGTTTAGAGGCAGTGGATCCAAGGGTGGAGAATTGAAGCCTCCTAGATCGATGACATGGCGCTGGAGTAGCCCCTACTCCACCTCCTACTATAAACTAGATTTAGTTGTCATAAACTAGATTGAGATCCTTGTGGCCTTTCCTGTATGCGATCATCGCCTGTCATAGGGTGCTTTAATTGTCGTATACACGATTAGAGTAGTGAGAGTAGGTGTAAGTGTGGCGCTTATACTTAATCTTACCTTTGGTTATCGCTTGTTGCACGGATTATTTGTGGTAGCTAGCAAGAGAGTGACAGCCTTATCTAGTCTTTGTATTCCACCACGTGTTCTTAGGAAAGTTCTTAAAAGATAAGGCCCCCATAAAAAGAGAGCGTGGTCCGGTAGGAGTTTTGCCCTCCTACTGATCTATCCTCTCGCCTAGCATACTTGTATTGAGGAATCAATCGATGTTTGTTTCAATTGTGTGCCATAGTTAAATCCACAAAGGTAGAAGTTGGAATCATAGGAGTCCTTTTACTCTCTTGTTGTCCTCCCACATAGTTATACCCACTAGTTATATTTTACTTATCTTTATCTCTATTTGTTACATCATCACCTTCCTATCATTATTCGATTACCCCCTTACACTAGTTGATACTAAGTTGAGGTGATCTCTAGGATCTCTCTTTTATTATTATTTCTAGCTCTGCTTTCCCTTGGGAGAATATAAATTACGATACCCCGGAATACTCCTGGGTGAAGTGCTACAACGGTATAATCTTTGCGCTTGCGGATTTATCCAATAGTCATAAGAAATACCAACAGAAACCTAAGTACTAACCTAGCTCTAAGTGTTGAGTAGGTTTAGTACCAAAGATGAATCCAAGTTGTGGAGCAAGCAAAGGAGGTGGAGACCTAAAGCTCACACTTGGACAAGGTGGAGAAAATGGAGAGACCCTAAGCTAAACAAGGAAAAGGTATATGCTAGGGCTTTTCTTTTGGTGATCAAGACACCAAGTGGGTGTGATCACATTTAGGATAGATAACCGTACTATTAAGAGGGGAAAATGGTACGCGGTTACAATTGTCAAGTGCCATTAGGTGAAGCATTACTTGCATTGCATTTAGACCTAATGAGCAACCCTTGTAAAACTTGATAAAATATGTGTAGAATCATGGACCCTTGTGTTTAGGCGATTAACGACAATACTAGATCACTATGACTAACGTGTGTTTTGCAGAGACAAAGTCATTTATGTTAGGTCATGAGTGATGCATTTTGAATGGGCTTAATGGATATCCATGCCCCCAAGATGGAAATCGTTTCGGTTGCAAAGGATGGAGATACACGACGAATACTAGGCTAGTTCTTAGTGCCATAAGGTTGAGAAGGGCACTAAGTATAGCTAGGGCTTTTGTTTTTCCTTTGACCGTACTATAAAGGGGGGTATGAGATTAGTAGCTTGACCTAGGAGAGTTTAGGAAAGTGGGTATATGCACACTTGTCACAACTAGTCCTAGAGACCTTGCTTTCAGCCCTTGATAAACCCTAGATATGGTAGGAGCAAAATCCCTTAAGAAACCTCAGCGAAAACGGTTGAAAAAGAGGGAGAAAGAGGCTCCGGACCACTCTGCTAAGTGGGTGTCGGACCAAGGAGAGTGGTCCGGTGGTCCCTGACTTAGGCAGTTTTCCAGCTCGAGGAGCTCCGGACCACCCGTCTGGTAAGCACCGGACCATAGGAGAGTGGTCCGGTGGCTTTGTTCAGAGAGTCAGAAGGCTCTGGACTAGTCCGATAATTCGTCCGACGGCTAGTCCGATGCCTCTTGACAGGGGTTTGGTTCTATGCAGAGAGCACCCTGGCTCCGGACCAGAGCGTCGGACCAGGGCACCGGACTAAGGAGAGTGGTCCGGTGGTGTGTAAAAGAGAGAAAGGTTTTCACTCAGAGAGCACCGAGGCTCCGGACCAGAGCGTCGGACCAAGCAGAGTAGTCCGACGGTGCCTGAGTTTGAAACGAGAGTGAGCTCCGGACCAATGTGCTTGGTCCGGTGGTGTGAGCTCCGAACTAGTCCGGTGGCTACGCAGAGAGAAGAAAAAGTGAAAACGGCTAGTTTTGGAGGTGGGGACTATTTATAGTTGCCCTCTTGGTTCTTAGAGGGAGACTTGGCCATTGTTTCAGCTGGTGACACCTTGAGAAATCTTTTGGAGAGCCAAGAGGCTAGTGAGGGAGAGATTAGAGAGAGTTCATCTTGTTCTTCCCTTCTAGAGTGATTAGGAGTGACTTGTGTGCATCCATCCACCTTCCTAGCCTTGAGTGGGTCAAGTGAAGGTCTTGTGCTTGTTACTCTTGGTGTTCCACAGCACCTAGACGGTTTGGTGGTGTTCGGAGGAAGTGACCGCCGGGAGATTGTTGGCGGCGCTTCTCCAAGCTCTTGTGATCGGTTTGTGGGCGATTCACCGAGCCGGAGTGGCGAAGAATCAGCCCGTAGAGAGCACTCTACCCTTGCGCGGGTAGAGGGGGAGCGATACCTTGCGAGGTGCTCCAACGAGGACTAGGGGGGGTGTCGACACCTCGATACCTCGGGAAAAAATCGTTGCGTTCATGAGATTTTCTTTTCCCTAGCTCTTTACATTTCCGCATTACTTTCCGTTGTGTTTTTTTCTTTCCTACTAGAATTGCTTAGGTTGTCTTTATTTCCTATGAACTGCTACCGCTTTCTAGCTAGGACACACGGACGGTAAGCACTAGGGGGTGATTGGCATTTGATAGGTTTTTATATTTGCTTTAGAAATTTAAAACAAGCCCAATTCACCCCCCCTCTTGGGCATCTTGATCCTTTCAATATGCCAACACACGAGCACAAGTAGTGAAACACTTGGTGGTGGCACATGAGATCAAGGGGAGAAATGAGAAGTGAATTCTCACTAAGAAAGAAGCTCCGGACCAGTTGCAGGGTATGCGTCGGACCATTGGAGGTAGTCCGACGGATGACCTCTGTCAACAGGTCGCCTCACTGGAGGCTCCGGACCAGTGGACCGGTGGAGCTTCGGACCATTCTTCATTGGTCCGGTGCTCTGGTCTTGACAGATAGCTATTGTAGAAGGGCGTCGGACTAGGAGTATTAGTCCGACGGTGGACCTCCGGACCAGAGTCCGGAGGGTTGGAACGTTCTGTGTAAAACTTGACAAAGCTCCGGACTATCAGATATAGTCCGACGATGGTGCTCTTGATCTGAGTCCAAAGCCTGGGTGCTCTCTGCATAAACTTTTTGAAACCTTTGATCAAGGCATCGGACTAGGCCTCCGGACCATTGTAGGTGGTCCGATGGTGCTGAGTTTTGAGAGCCAACGGTCAAATTCAAAAAGAGCAGGACACGTGGTGTTCAGAGGAGGCGTCGGACCAAGGCATCAGACCTTGTGCTATGGTCTGACGGTCCCGATAAGTGGTCCGACAGTCTTGTTTCAGGCTGAGAAAAAGGCATAACGACTAGTTCCTTGTGAGGAGCTATTTAAGGTGTTTGGCCGGCTCAAGCTCACTCTCTTGCACACTTGGCTATTTCATACACATTGTGAGCTTGTGACACACACTCCCACTCATCTCCTAGTTGATTGATCATCCATTTGAGAGATTTGAGTGTTCTAGTGCATTGCATGAAGTGAGTTCATCTAGTGGCACTTGGGAGTTGTTTCTCGTTGCGGTTTTCTTGTTACTCTTGGTGATTGCCATCGCCTAGACGGTTTGGAGTAGCGAGGTGGATTCGAGAAGCTTGGTGATTGTGCTTCGTCGACCACAAGTGTGATTGTGAGGGGTTCTTGTGCCTTCCCCGCGGGAGATCGCAAAGGTAACTCTAGTGGATTGCGCGTGTCTTTGAGTGCCCTCATCTTGTGTTAGTTGTGCGGCACCCGATTGCGGGTTTGGCGTGTGATGTCAATCATCTCGTGAACCTCCAAGTGAGTGGATCCAACACAACGAGGACATAGCTAGTTGGCAAACTAGTGAACCTCGGAGAAAAATCTTGTGTCAAGCTTTGTCTTCGGTGATTGATTAATTGGTCATCTTGTTGATTGGTTCACTACCTCTACACGGCGGTATAAACTCTCTATCACCCTTGCATTACTTTGTTCTTACTTGCCTGGTAGAACTATTAGGGTGTGCTTGTGTAGTCTCTCTAGTGCTAGCTAGCTTGTTGGAGTTTGTTGTGGTAGTGTAGCTCTAGTTCCTTGTAGTAGTTCTTGTGATAGGATTTGTGTGAACTAAAACTATTAGGCTAGAACTTGTGGTTAGGAGGCTTCGCATCCCTTAGTAGGCTAACGCAATCCTTGCTTCGCCTCATTGTTATCTAACATCTTGTTAAGTGTTGTTGAAGTTTTTAAATTAGGCTATTCACCCCCCTCTAGCCTTCAGATAGGACCTTTCACATAGCACACTATTTATGAAGAGAGATGAGAAGAGTTTCATGGGAGTAAAGGGAGTTTCATCCCCATGAAACTCTTTAACATTGTTTCCAACACATGAGAGTATTGGAAACTAAGATATGAAACTCCCATTGAGAACGGTCTGAAGGGTTTGATATCTCATATTCCAAGATTCCGTGTATTGAAAACTGTATTTATCTCATAGAATTTTTATCATCTCTCTTCTCCATCCTATGTCATGTCAGATTATTTATTATCATTGAAACTATTGAAATCCCAACCTATCAAAGTTTCATTTACATTTAATATAAGTTGCCACATAAACATTTTTTATAATATCAATGTTTTTAACAAGATAGAGAAGTGAGTTTCTTAGGGTCTTAATATGATTATCAACTCTTTAGGAGTCAGGAAATTAAATGTTTATAACTATAGAATGTAACATTCTATTAAGAATGTGTGTTTTATCTATATTTTATTTATTCTATATGGCATGACAGTTTCGGTATTTATCGAGAGGTTATGCAATTAGTTGGTATCATGCATTCGGATTGGATGTGAAATTAAGAGTCTGTTTGGCATAACTCACAACAACTGCTTTTTCTATTTGTCAAACACTTATTTCCAAAACAGCTTCATGGATCAATTTGTTTTTCTTCTCCTCTCACAAAGCTGAAAAATATATTTTATTCATGGTTCTGTCATGTGAAGCTATTTTATCAAACAATTATTCTAAAACAGCTCAACTTCAACAAAAAAGCTGCTCATCAAGTTATTTTTTAATTAAAAAGGACAATTTAAATGGTGAATTTGAGTTGTGTGAAGCGGTATCTAAGGTCAGTCTCAGTTGGATTCATATTAAATGAGTTGTCATATAAATATTTTTTATGACATAACGGTGTATTTAAGAAAGAGAGAAGAAATGTGTTTTATCTAGATGAAACTCTCATGGCATAAATACTAACTCTATATGAGTCATGAAATTAAATATCTATAAAACTAGAGAATAAAACTCTCCATTAAAAATAAGTATTTTATCCAATTTTTATTTTATTTTATATGAAAAAGTAGTTACAAACAACGTTACGAAACTCACCACTAAAACTCGGTTAATAACAAGTCGTGAAGGGTGTCATTGAATGCAAAAGGAGTAATAGTCATTAGTGCTAAGACCTTATTTGGATGTGCATGTATCACCCTCAAACCACATGAATTGAAGTGGATTGAAGTGAAAATTAGTTCAAATATATTCCAATACATGTGGTTTGAGAGAGATACATGGATCCAAACTAGGTCTAAATGATCACCCGAACGATCGATCTTCACATCGATTTTACATGGACTTAGCCCATCCAAACCAAGGTGAACCAACCTTCTACCCTTTACACATCTTCCTTAAACAAAGGCAAAATAGCCGTTTTGGCCACTCAACAATCACCGAAGGCTCAAATTAGCCCCTAAACTATCAAAACGGCCACTTTGACCCCTCAAATATCACCGAAGGCTCAAATTGGCCCCTAAACTATCAAAACAACCACTTTGGCCCTTAAACTTATGATTTTTGTCTCAATTTCATCCATTATCCCTGATCGATGGATACATGGACAGATGAACCGCGAAAAGGTCAAAACCGCCCTTCATTATTTTCTTTACTTGTTGATCGCTCACGGCGTTTCCAACCCCACCGTTTGTTTTAAAAATATCAAAATCTGATTTAATATTAGAGAATTCATAAAAAAAATTGTTTTACCTTAGAAAATATGAAACCGGTATCATATTTTTACTACAATCATGATATACCTTTTTTATTACTCGCTTAGGATATTTAAAGCTTATATGATCTCATAAAATACAAAATTAGGTTAAAGTGAAACAGTGAATGCAAATGGAGGTAAATTCTAGTCTAGCTTAACCAGCCAACCAGGTAAACTTCATGTGTTTTGTAAAATCATGTCACGGTACATCATCATACGTGGCCGGCGACAATGATATGTGCTACATGACCCACACGGAGGACGACGCCAACTAGCAAGATCATGTCTCATGTGGATAGCTTGTCATGAAGAGTAAATCCTCAAATTTGCATCCAGGTTATATGTTTTGTACTAGATTTGTTTAGAGAGATTATTCTCTACTATGTGCCTTCAACGATCTGTGCTCATTGATTTTTCTAAGTTAAAATAAACTTTTTTATGAATTTTTTAACATTAAATCATATTTTAGTATTTTTAAAATAAATGACGAGGTTGGAAACGTTGTGAGTGGCCAACAAGTAAAGAAAATATGAGGGGCAATTTCGACCTTTTCATAGTCTATCTGTCCATGTGTCCATCGATCAGAGATAATGGATGAAATTGAGATGAAAATCATAAGTTTAAGGACCAAAGTGGTCGTTTTGATAGTCCAGGGGCCAATTTGAGCCCTCAGTGATAGTTGAGAAGTCAAAGTGGTTGTTTTGATAGTTCAGGGACTAATTTGAACCTTCGGTGATAGTTGAGGGGCCAAAACACCTATTTTTCCTTAAACAAAAGCCAATTTTTTCTATGACTCCAACGCCCTGCCTCACTCTGAGCTGGCACATCTCCACTCCTCGACCAGTCGCCCTCTCTCCTGTCTCCTCGCTCCTCCGCCCCCACCAGCAGCAGGCAGCAGCCCCGCCGAATTCCAAGGTCTATTCTTCTGCCCCTCCGCCGTCCCCGAGATCGCATTTTCCTAGTTCCTGATCACGGAAAACCTTCTGGGGACCCGGGAATTCCTCCCTCAGATCCGCGCTTTCCTCGGAGGCGTCGCTGAATTACGGGTTCTTTGCGCAGGTTTACCGCGTGCGACGGCGAGCGGGTCGGGACGGGGACGTGTGTTGGATTGGATTGGATCGGGGTAGGGACAGACTGAGCCGCCGCCCGTTGACTAGCTTGGCCGCCAGAGATGGGCAAGGGCGGTGGCTGCGTCCCCAGCAAGAAGCGCCAGCCGCCGGCCGCCGCGCCCTCCTCGTCGTCCGCCGCGGCGGCGGTGCCGCGCGAGGCGCCCGAGGAGGAGGTGGCCAACGCGGCTTCACCGACGGCCGCGGTGTCGGGGCGGAAGCTGCGGCTCTACATCGTGTTCTACTCGATGTACGGGCACGTCGAGTCCCTGGCGCAGCGCGCGGCGGCTGGCGCCGGCGCGGTGGACGGCCTAGAGGCCGTGCTACGGCGGGTCCCCGAGACGCTCTCGCCGGAGGTGCTGGAGAAGATGCAGGCGCCGGTCAAGGACCCCGCGGTCCCCGTCATCGCCTCGGCCGCCGAGCTGCAGGAGGCCGACGGGGTGTTGTTCGGCTTCCCGACGAGGTATGGCGCCATGGCCGCGCAAATGAAAGCCTTCTTCGACTCCACCGGCTCGCTCTGGGAGGCGCAGAAACTCGCTGGGAAGCCCGCCGGATTCTTCGTCAGCACCGGAACGCAGGGCGGGGGCCAGGAGACCACGGCGTAAGCATCTCTTTATTACTCTTTCAGGTTTCTTTTATTTAATACCCGTTACACGCTCTTGAAGGAAGAATTGAACACTTGCTATTCCATTGATAGGTCGTTTCTTAAAACTGAAAACAGGCCACACTTCTTGATATTAATTATATACTTTTTACAGCTCTATGACTTCTTTTCATCCTGTTTTACTCAGGGTTAAGCAAGCCTACAATAGTATAATCCTGATTGGTTAACTGGCTGAAAGATTTGTGATGTTTTCACTGCGTGATAGTTTAGGCTCCATGCCTCCATGTCTGAGATAATCAAGTCATGGATTAGTTTAGCACTGCACTCATTTTTCTGCTTTGTTTGAAGTTGTTTGTGTTCCTTCTCCCCAATTATCAGAATACCTGTTTTTATTGTATGTTTGATAATTTGCACTGCACTTCCACTCCATCCTCTGTTATAGTTAATTCAGTGAGTGTGAGTTTACAACTAGGAAATGTTATAAAATAGTATACTAATATACAAAACGACGAGCAATTTACCAAAATGAGTGGTAACACGTGTAATTGAAGCTGAAATGCTCTTATTATTTTGATGACTTTCCGTAATTCACTGTCAAGTGCTTCTAAAGCAAGATGCCTGCGTCATGATAATGATGATAACAATTTGGCTGTTACAAAATATGAAACTGAAGAACCGCGTTTGTAGCAATTTAAGTTCTCCATTATTGATGATCATGGTGCTGTACAGTGAGACTATTAACAACAATATGGGGTGGTCATAGATGAATTTTAAGGACATTGGATATGATTTGTACAAAAAGGACTCTTTGAGTTAATGCCATGGTACGGAGTACATTTAGGTGTACCTGATCAATATCTGCCGCAGTGCAGATCAAACTGCAGTGTGTGGTACAGTCCTAAGCAAGGGCAGTAAATTGAAGATTTTTAAGATCAGGACGGACTAAAACAGATGCATGATTGAGAATTCCTGTGAGAAATCAAAATTGCGGCTTTTTAAATTCTTGCATCCAAACAATGGCTAGCCAAATCTACTACTTGCTGATCCCTTGTTCTCTCAAGGGATTTTGGATATTTCTGCTTGTTAGGTAAATGCTCCTTATTCTAGTTTGTAGCCAGTTGGCTATCCTTTTCAGTTTCTTCACTTGAACAAGCCAGACTATACCTTATTAATTGCTTTCATAGTCTGCTATCTGCTTTACAGCTTAAGGAAAACAATGCAAAGAAAGTGGGAAAAAAAACTTAAAAGCATAAATAATAACCATTACTTAATTTAAGGCGTTGCTACTTAATTTCTGTAGAATCATAATTCTTTAGTACAAGGCTGGGACTAGTGTTCCTGTGATCTTAAAAAGAGTATAAAAGAATAGAAATCCTTATGCCTTGGTTTTATTCTCCTTACTTGTTTGCGACTTGTAATTTTTCTCTATATAATCTTTGTAGCAGAATAGAAGTATCTGATTTCATTAGCTATTCCTGATCAATGATCATGCTTTGTTTATTGTAGTTGGACGGCCATCACCCAGCTAGCTCACCATGGAATGCTTTTCGTCCCCATTGGCTACACCTTTGGTTCAGGCATGTTCAACATGGATGATATCAGAGGAGGCAGCCCCTATGGTGCTGGCGTCTTTGCTGGCGATGGCAGCAGACAACCCAGTGAGACAGAACTTGCCCTTGCAGAGCACCAGGGCAAGTACATGGCCTCAATAGTGAAGAAGCTAGCTCACCATGCTTGAGTCAGCCACCCCTGTGCAGTAAGTCACACGGTCACCTTCCTCCAGCCATTGGCTTCTCCTATTGTTTCCAGATACATCTGGCCCATCGTATATGTACACAGCTTGCCCCATTGTTTGTCAAAGTAGCCACCCCTAAATTAAGGTTCCTTTGTACATTGTTGACCATTTGAATAATATGTGTCCCACAAAGTTGTTCATCAATAAACATCATATGTCATATTCGTTTTGGAAAATTTGGTGTTTGGTTTGTACTTTTGTTGCGTGGAACCGTTTTTATACTATAAAAAGAAAACCATTTTTGTTGTGTTGCTTTTCCTGTGCTTCAATATACCATTTTCCCCATGTGATCCTTTGGATTGAAGGATTGGCCATCTTAAAATCTTATAGTATAACTATGAGATGGCTCTTCTATAGCAATTTAGGATGAAATTCTGGGATGAAATCCAATCGCTTGGATACTTCCTTTTATATTTGTCACTTAAACTCTTGGTGTTTCTCCTATGTTGCGTCCAACACTCCATCAGAACTTTCCTGCGTTCTCAATTCCTTGAGGATGATGCAACTTTTAATCATGTAGGAGTATTTTGCATTTTTCCGATTCTCATGCTTTGTATATCCAACCTTCCAAAGAGACCCCTGTTCTTGCTCATCTTCAAATACCTTGATGTCAACTGTAGTTGATCACATTTTACTATGTACTTCAGCATTAAAGGGAAAAATATATTTAAAACCTCACTCAACATCGACCCAGTCCGATAATGTTTCCGGAACTGCAAAGTCATATATCTTTAACTACCTCAACTATTTAATATTGTACAAATCACACTCTTGGTGGTTTTAGATAGGAAAGGTCCATTTCACCTCTCAAATTTTGTTCTGGTTAAATTTTCTCCATCTCTCCCTCAACCTTATAAGAAGTGAAGAACTAGAAGAATACCCGCATATTGCAACAATAATTTCTTAGAAATAAAATCGTTGCATGTGTGAGCTGAACATATATGTTCTTGTATTAGTTGTAGTCAAAACTAGGCACTATAGTGGAAGAGTCCAATAAAAGGCCTAATAGAATATTAAATTGAATTGTAGGATGATGGTATGATGAAACAAATCTATATTAGAATACGGATACCTAACATTTTGATAGATTGGAAATAGTAGTGAACCTAATTTTTAAGGAAAAGGTAATTGTACTCAACGGGTATAATTTGGATTTTTGTATAGCTATAATGGAGGATGCTTTAGATAACCAATGGCAGGGATAGTTTACATGAAGAAATTGAAATTTGTGAGGAAATGATGTGAATAACTTGTATGTTGAATTTAAAAATAATGAGTTTACTTATATAAGATAAAAAATATATAAATATAGATATATTCTTTCTCCCTCAATATTTATAAGGTGCAAATCACAACCCTCGGTGGTTTCGGAGATAGATTTATGGGACGTTACAATGTCCCACGTGGCATTTCAGGCATACGCTGGAAATTAAGGAGTAAATTTGAAATGCAGTATCAACAATTAAAGACATGGGCGGATCCAGGGGGCTTGGGGGCTACAGCGGGGGCGGCTAGCTGCCGACGCTGGTGGCGGCTAGCCGTCCGCCGACCAGAGATTTTTTTATGCCCCACACGCGCTTCTGCTTAGTGGGCCGAAATTACCGGTAAATTCAGCGCACATCCTTCGCTCCCGCACGCGCTCCGCTCTAGGAAGAAATGAGGGTCCTTTCCCGTACGCTGTAATGGGCCGGTTCTGTTTGTTTATTAATTGGATGTGCGTCATCACATGTAAAGCTACACCCAGCCCATAGCAATACGACACGACACCAGGTTAGCTTCTGTAAAGTCCGCACCCATGGTGATGAGCTTATGGACATGTTGATGTCATTCGTTTTAGAACTAAAAAAGTTGCACCTGTCGTAAAACACATGGACTCTATCTTAGAAGGAAAGAAAAAGGAAGAATCATAATCCTAGTCCGTTTGTATGTGGGCTCTTATCAAATTTATAGACACTGACAAGACTATATATACGTGGGAGCTTTATGTTGTAAACGTCAATATTCAGAGGAATTAAGAATAGTCTCCCTATCTTGTGTCTACTTGTTTTACTATTTTCATCTATTATGTTGATCATGAGAGACGGAGAGGGAAAGATCCGAACCGCCGACAACGAGTTTTATAACACGTTAGACTTATTATCTTTGAGAGACTTATATTTAATTGGTAGTAATTCTGAAAATTGCATATACCATAATCCTGGAAGGAACTTGGAGCTTCTAAGAATATTTGTATAACTATCCACTACCTTTTTGCACCTTACCACTTGTTTACATGCAGTAAACTTCTATGCACATGATTTAATTTATGTTAATATATGCATGCTTGAAAGAAAGAAGAAATATCTTGGAATTACTCTGAATGGTAGAATTATTTGTTATGGTCATTATTAAATCCATGTAGGATATTTTTGTCACACCCAATTTTAAGGACGAAATAGGATGCATAACATTATGTGTACCCAGAAATAATCCACACATAAGTTCACAAATTACAAAGTACCATCACAGAGTTTATTACATAACGAACATAAATCCAGTACAAGAACAAATAAAACGATGGAAGATACACTAGCTCTTGAGGCTCCATCTCACAGGGAAGGTCAACTGGTTGACCAAGCCTAGAAATCTTCAGTAAACTCCTCATAGCCTCCTGCTTCTGTTACCCATCCGGGATTTTTATCCAAAATTGAAAAGAAAACAAGCGTGAGTACACTCGTACTCAGCAGTATAACATGGGGTTATGAAGCTCAAAAGACTGACACTGGCTTACTGCATTCAACACTTTTAGTTGGTCAAGGTTTTATTATTAAATATCATCAGGTTATGCTTAAGCCCCAAATGATCCCACTTATACCACTGACAAAGTTTTAAAGAATCATATACATCATCATTAAAGTGGTGGCAAGAGGAACATAAATGTTGGTCAAGTTAATTAACTAAACCGTCAGTTTTCCAGACCGCTCGTGACCGTGAGCACGGCTGATATATCAGTTTTAACACTCTGCAGAGGTTGTGCATCTTTACCCGTGAGTCGTGATGCCCCGAATGCCCGGGTTAATTACTCCCATAACACTGCTAAGGTGAGTGGGCGGGATTCACTATGAAACCTTTCATAGTATCTCGTCTAACAAGATTAGGGCCGCTAGGATTGGCAAGGGGCGATAGAGCTCCCCTTCCGAGTAGCATAAAGACCCGCAGCCTACGTTCAAACTCAGACAGAGGCCGCACTATAACCAACTCGGCAAGAGCCTAATGTGCCCTTTCGGGTAACCGCTAACGAGCTAGAAAAGAGCCTACTACTAAGTTAAAGCCAGAGTCATGTAGCTCCCACGGTAGCACTGTCAGTCCCAGCTTTTGCCAACAGTGAGTTATCATTAAAAGGTTATGTTCCAATTGCCATAAACGGGATCACCAATTCATTCAAAGCATGATAAAATTTGGCAGGGATCAAGTGTTCATTTATATAGCACTAGCCATCTACCCATATGCATATCCCATAGGAAACAAGGTAAAGGATTTCAATTCTAGGGAAATATACTACGGGTATCAATTTAAATACATGCACATGAAATGATAATTATGGTGAATAGGATAACAAGGTAGGTCCCATGCTATACTTGCCTTGATTCTCAAAGTCCTGCTGGTCAAAACACTCCTGATCAAAGAACTCTTGATCACCAACAAACTCCTCACTGCCTGAACTCGATCACGGCATTGCAACAACACGCATTCCAATTGCATACATACAAAGCAAACAAACTAATATTAGAATAGTACACCATCAACAGTAAACTGAGTTAAAAGGCTTATAAAAATATACTACGCATTACTACGATCATTTCAACACGAAATTCACGAAAATCGGATTTAAAACGCAAAAGATATGAATTTAACTGGTTCTCTAGGAGCATTTTTAGTATTTGAATTATCCTTGAATTTAAATAATTCAAACATGAACAACAGATGGTTTAACATGTAGAGAATTTCGTTACGAATCTAACGCAACTCGAATCGTCCAAATCGGAGTTAAAACAAAGTTTTTATAAGCAAATTAAGGCAGTGGAATTTCTGTAAATATAGAATTTCCCTTTTTGGAATAAACCGAGCAGAGTTACGTGTCTTGACTGAGAAAGCGTAAACTCAGAAATGCGCCAACGCTGTGACGCGGGGTCGGCAGAGCTGCCACGCGGCGGCCCGGGATTGGGCGGGTCCACGGGCACAGCCGTGCACCGCGCGTGGGCTGTGGTCCACCGGTCCACCGTGGACCGGGGTTCATACCCCTTCGCAGATCTAATCTCGGTCGTCCAGAGAAGATCCAACGGCGCAAAACAAAAGGGGGAGTTTCCCTACCGCCGCACCGGCGCTTGACGGCGGCGCCATGGCCAGCAGAGGGCCAAGCTCGCCGGCGTCTCGTCGGAGCGACGTTCCCGACCACGATCTCGCAAACCAAGGGTAGGGGAAGAGTGAGCACGGCGAGGCGAACACTCTGGTGTGCTCGGATGAACCCAGAGAGGCGAACAGCGGCGGCGCCATGGATTCCAGCAGCGCGGGCTCGCCGGCGAACGCGGGGAAGACACTCCCGACCGCCTCAGCTTCAACCAACAGCACGGAAAGGACCTACGTGCTCGTGCGAGTGCGAGAGAGGGTTCGGTTGAGGCAGTGGCTTGCCGGAACAGGGCCGTCCGCGGCGGCGCCATGATCGGTTTCGATCGGAGTGTGCGGGTGAGTCAATCCAGCGCCGTAGAGACCAAATTGAGGACTCAGGAAGTGGCGGGGTGCTCGTGCGACAGACGTGAGGTGCTTGGTTGGGGCTGTGTGTCACTGGAGTCAACTGACCACGGCGGCGCCATTGACGCCGGTCTCGGGGTGCAGTGGAACGGCGTGCTCGGTGCTTAATTAACCGAATTACGGGGACAGGGAGGAAAAGTGAGTGATGGCGAATCTCACCGAGTCGAAATGGAGGGCGGAGAGGGCTCGGTGCGGCGTGGAATGACGGTCGGCGTCGCGGCGGTCCGAGAGCTCCGCGTCCGCGGCGTCGAGCGTTCTACGGTCACTGCATAGATGACGGAGGGAGGGATCAGGTCAAGGAGGTTCGCGGGAATATCGTAGACACCAAACGGAGCTCACCGAGGCGAAAAAGAGCTCCGGTGTGGCTTCTCCGCGACAATGGCGACGGCGACGGCGTTCGGCGGAAAACGGAAGCACAGAGGGGAAAGGGGAGAGAAGGGGACCGGTGTGCCGCTTTATAGCGCAGAGCAGAGCGTGCGGGGCGTGCGGTGCCGTTGCGGCATCGTGGGCGAGATGCGGGGGTGGGAGCGGGCGTGCAGGCGGTTGCCGTCCTCGACGTGCTCATCCACGCGCACGCGGCCGAATTGAGCGGAGGGGAGGTTGGGGACGGCGCTGACGCGTGGGTCCGGTCGGCAGTGGAAGAGAGAGCGGATACGGGAGCTGGCGGTTGGCGCCGACAGGTGGGCCACGGTGGTCAGCGAGAGGGAGGGAAAGAGGGAGAGAGAGGCTCGGCACCGACAAGTGGACCCCGGTTGTCAGAGAGAGAAAGAGAGAGAGAGAGGGAAGAGTGGCGCTCGGTGGGCTGTTGGGCTTCAGCCTTTAACTGGGCCGACAGAAGAGAAAGAGAGGGAGGAGGGTTGGGCCGGTTTCAGGAGGGGGAAAAGTTTTTCCTTTTTCTTTTTATTTCCCCTTTTCAAATCCATTTCAAAAGCAATTTGAAACCATTTGAAATTTGAGTTTTGCAATTTCAATCAACCAAAGAAAGTTATGCAGCTGCATGAATGCACATTCATGTTGCTAAACTAGAATTTATTTTATTTCTAAGAATTTTATTATTCCACTAAATGATATGCTCACAAAATTTCATAATTAAATCATTTTCTATTATTTTAAAAGCATTTCCAATTTGTGGGTGTTACAATTTTGCTACCGTTGAAGTGTAGTGAATTCATGATATATATTTCCTGATTATTCTCTAAAATGAGTATATGGCCGAGAAAAATAATAAATATATTGTATGACTCACTGCATGAGAAAATTCTCAAATTATGATTGTAGAATATCATATTCCATTGAAAGTCAAATTTTCAAGCTTGTATGCTTATAGTCTGTGGTGTAATGCTACTTTATAAATAATAGCGTGAAGCTTTGTATTGAATGCCTAGAAGACAAGATGATAAATAAAATTTTAGCAATGTATATTCTCGAAGAAATGTCTCTTGAGTATAGAATATCAAATAGCAATGTAATACATGAAGTATTAGAATTTATCATCAGAAATTACTCAAATATAAGTTGAGTTAGAAATTTTCGACAGCTCAATAAACCAGGATATATGACTTGCATATATTGTACTCCTAGAAGGATTGTGATTACATATCACTACTATAAAATAAAGCATGTATGAAGCTGCTAAATGTCAAGCATTGAAGTTAAGACATATAAGAATGAATAAGAATTTTTTAGGTTTCTCGAAGAAGAATTTAAATCATGTGCTAACATACTTGTATTGTATTTAAACTTATATTATCTATAAGTATTAGTAGTAACGGTGGTGCATTAAGTTTTAATTCCAGTTGAATTAAGTGGATTATGTAAACTCAAAGAAGAGTTAATGGTTACTTTATTAGCTTTAAGACTAATAAAAATCATTTAATATTCTTAGTTGCAATTCTTATTTGAAGTAATATGTGTTAATCTTGCATGGAATAAAACAGATTTATATGTTTCACATATAAATAATTGTCAGTTTTTGCCTATACAAATAAGTATTGCATTGATTTTATCCACAAATAAGCCTTAATTAACCATGAATGTTATAGTTCTTTATGCACTACTACCATGTAGGTAGAAGGAAAACTGAATTTTCTAAAAGCACATGAATAATTGGACTATATTAGCATACTAAATAAACTCGAAGTTTATGTTCTACCCTAAATATATTATTGTGTACACTGAATAATACACTAAATATATGAATTTTATGCCACAACCATTGAATACTAGAAGTATGATGCATGAAGTATATTTCTACTTGAAGTAATTATGGCATGAAAAGGGGGAGAAATTTTGGGTAAAGGCATAAGAAAATGTGGGTAATATATATTTAATAGACATAATAAAACTAAATCTATCTTTAAGTGAAGCTTGTAGCTTTGTATTTGTTATTATCTATTTTATTGGATTGAATATCAATATTCCACATTACACGTAAATGTGTATCACTATATTGTGCTCCCGTTGAGCTACAAATATCTCCCCTCGTACATACATATTAACATGGAAGTTATGTTTGTAGCTTGTAGCTAGCTTGTAGCTACTAATTTATCTCTTGCAATTAAATTGGCTATCTAGCATGTTATGCCAAAATAATTTTTTATTAAAATAATAAATATGTTGTTTTTCTAATGCATTGCATGCATAAGCAATATGATTGATCTAAGGTTAAACAATTTGAGATCAGGGGGAGAGTTAATATGAAATTAACTTAATGGAGACTAACCCATTAGATATGATGAATAATTGTGAAATTAAGATAGTAGATAACATACTTATGATGATTTGGGATTTATGAAGAAAATGCATTTAGCAATTTTTGCATTAATGGCAATTAGAAAATTCTATAAGAAATTCTATGTGAATTTGAATGTTGCGTATTTTATAAATTTGAAGTATATTATCCATTTTTATGTATGAGTACTTGGATTATTTTTAGGCTATAAACAACTGCATTTACTTAATAACCCTCATGTTTAAATATGTGTGTGAATATTTCTAAGAACATTTTATCATAACATACATGAATGGGCCTCTACCTGTAGTTAGAGATATGTGAATTTGAATTATTTTAAACCATGATAGGGGATATCTTTTGAAGTATGTTATGAAAGATCTAATATTGACATTAGGGGAAGAGAAAGCCTATTCTGAATGTCAAATATTATTTTCATAGAAGGAAAATGATCTAAAGAAAATATTCCTTGAAGCTTGAAGCAGGAATAATATCACACACTAAATCAAACAATAGTTTGATTATGCTCTTGTGAAGCATGAAGCGAAGCATATGCCAGATATTTTTAAAAAATGAGAGGAGTAATTTGAAGTTATAAACCTGAAGTTGTGTTTACTAGTAGTAAACTAAATGTTGTATACTATAAAGCTAAAATCTACGGGGACGCCTGTGGATTCTAGTTTAGTGTATAATTGTTAAATAAAATAAGAATAAACTCCTCCATTATCATGAAGAGAACACCTCATGAAGAAGGTTAAGCACCTCATGAAGAGGATCACCATGAAGATGAAATCCAACACACTAAGCGCGCGCATAATTAGTGTTGGGTATGCAGAACAATAAATTATCTCTTGTTTTGGGAAATGACAAAGAGACAGAATAATCTCACATTATGAGAATATTGGGAGAAAATAATACTTGTCGACAACATTACCTCTATAATTGCATTCTCTTATGAGAATCCGGATCCGGAAAACAAAGTCCATGGCAAAGTCGCTTGAAGCGATTATATCGGGTCAATGAAGAAAGCAATTGAGGTTGAATCTCCAATTTAGAAGAAATAATGTTCTGCTATATCTCTGGCAAATGAAATGAATGAATTTGAATATGCAGTTAATAAGTGGATTATGAAGATCCATACAGTTCCTGAAGAATATAAATCGCAATATATAGAAATCTCATACTAAATATTAAGAAGTCTAATGTATAATATATTCCTGAATGAATATTAAAGTCTCAAGAAGAGAATGTCCTAGAAGGAATAGTCATCAAATGACTTAATATTGAATATCTCTATCTCATTGTGTATGTCACATATAGTAGAGAATATATCTCATAGAAGTGACATGTTATTCACTGAATATCAAAATATCCTTGAAGGAGTTAATCCATGAAGGATTTACCGGTCGATTCTTGAATAAACGCCATCAATCCTTGAAGTGAATATAGACCGAGAGAAACAAAATGAGGAATGATAAACATCATGAAGATGTCATACAAACACCCAGAAAGTGTATATATGTAAAGCTAGCAATGAAGTATTGATATCCTCTAAATATCATTGAAGGTATAAGAATAATGGTGACTTTGGCAATTGAATTATCCCCTAAATGCCAAATGCAAGACTATATTTACTCTTTAGTGGTAGATTTTAAATCCCGAAGATTTGTAGAACATATCATTTGAAAATTCACTAAGAATTATAATTATTCAAACTCTAGTATAAGTTTGGTGCAATATCTAGAAGATAGTAAATATTGTAACTTATTTACCCCTGCAATCCTTTGAAAGGATTTACCTGAAGTATAAAAATTTATTTATTTTGCACAACTAATAAGTGGTCATTATGCATGAAGCATATTGCTCTTATTTGTACCCATATTATAATTCATAGAAGAATTGGAATCAACCTTTGAAAGATATACTATTATGGTACCGCATACCATTATTAAGCACACATTTATGAAAAGTGTGGTTTGAACAATGAAGTTTAATGATGGATTTATGAGGGGGAGCAATTTGATCTACCTAGAAGGTAATTAAAACTCCTAGAATTACAAAGATCAAGTAGATCATATTTGCTAAAACATTGAAGTTTATGCATAGATCATGAAGATAAATATTTATTCACGAAGAATAGAAGATCCTGAAGAATACATATCTAAGAAGGCTAAATGTTGTACTATTTTCCCTATGTGAGTTTTTACTTAAAGGTTTCTCACGCAAGGTTTTTAATGAAACAACATGTGCAATACAATTAACGAATGTGATGTACTCTTTTCTCCAAGAACTGTTTTTCCCATTAGGTTTTTGGATGGAGTTTTTAACGAGGCATGTGCATATCGTGGTAATCGCCCAAGGGGGAGTGTTGTAAAACACATGGACTCTATCCTAGAAGGAAAGAAAAAGGAAGAATCCTAATCCTAGTCCGTTTGTACGTGGGCTCTTACCAAATTCATAGGCACTGATAGAACTATATATACGTTGGAGCTTTATGTTGTAAACACCAATATTCAGAGGAATAAAGAATAGTCTCCCTATCTTGTGTCTACTTATTCTACTATTTTCATCTACTATGTTGATCATGAGAGATGGAGAAGGAAAGATCCGAACCACCGACAACGAGTTTTATAACAGCAGCAACTAAACTGTGCACTCAAATAAAATTCTGATTGCACCATCGTATTTCTTACATTTAATCCTTCGAAATAAGACCCCACATGAATATGTTTAGATAAAATTTTATTATTAAACAATTATCTCATAAAGATAGAACATTTTTTCTTTTATGAAATAGAGGCGACGTTCCGTCTTCACAAACAAAATGTCCTAGGTTCAAAAAAAATAATATTCCAGATTGGGTAGAATAGAAACATTACATTCATATAAATGGAATTGTATTATAGGTGAAAATAAAAAAATACAAATGCTATAAAAATATGGAAATAGTAGTAAAATAATAAAAAAATAAAATGTTAATTAAAGTACTAAAAGATAGAATAAAACATAAGCGAAACGTTTTAGATTTAGGAAATAATGTTTTACTTTTAAAAGTAATACTCTAGATTTAGAAAAACATAATTCTAAGTTTATGCAAACCGTATTATAATGTTATAAAATAGAGAAATAAATATTAAATGTTATGAATGAACATCCATATATATTGCGTGAATATTATAAAGTATATTATAGAACATCACACGTATACTACATGAGTATGACAAAAACATAGAGCATCAAAATATATCATAAAACAACACTAGTATAAACGCGAACATTATATATACCCTAACATGTAAAAAGTAAAAATAAATTAGTGAAATAATTAAATATAGTCAAATAAAAGAATGATACCGAATATTTTTTTAACGAAATGCCACCGAACATCAAAAATACAATTTAGAAAAAAATGTTAACACTATACGAACATCACTAAATATAGTATAGAACATCATATATATATATATACACTACTTGAACATCGCAAAGATCATGAAAATATAAAATAAAATAATAAAATTAGCGACAGTGAACAATACTTTTCAACCTAGCTTTTTAGTATGACAAAAATATACTATAAACATATCTTAATACCCAAATATATTTATAGAACATCCCATTTATACTACATGGTTATCTGAAAATAAACCATAGAACATCACAAGTAAACTATAAGAACATCACATGTGAGCTATAAGAACATCACATGTGTGTTATGTGGATATCACACATGTCTCATGAAAAGTAGGAAATTGAAATTTTACATACTAAAAACTAAAAATAGACTACTTAATTTAAATAAGACCATGAAGAATAAATAAAAAATAAAAGAAAGGTTAAAAAAACATCACATCACATGTTACTATTTAAACGAAGTAAAATATACTATAGACCATATCACGAGTACTATATGAATGCTCAAAGATAAAGATAATGATAGAACATCTTGTTCATATTACTTGAACATCCGAAATTAAATTGTTGAACATCGCACACATACAACATAACCATCACATGTATTTAATGAAATATATAAAACAAAAAAGTAAAACATGTCACACGATAAAAGGTAAATGAAGATAACAGAAAATAAAGAAAAAGGACATAGAAGAAAGCACACCTATCACAGGTGGATCGGGTGGATCTAGTTGCTCCCAACGTTGACTAGCTTGCCTGTAGCCTAATAACAGTATAAATACATATGTTTAGCTCAACACCAATTTATTTAATCTAGGTGTTCAGGTCAATAAAAATCCTAGGTAAAAAAGAGCATTAAGAAACCATTGACTAGTGACAAAAAATCACTTAACATCTAAAAATAGTTTAATACATCATAAAAAAATATGAGGCAAAAAAATGGAAAAAAATGAAACTTTAAAATCATGGAATAAAACAATAGAACAAAAACATGGAATTTTTACTAATTATAAGAAGCAAGAGAAGGAAGTGAAATAAAAAATGAAAGGAAAAAATTATTGAAAAGAGAAAAAAAGTAAGAAAAAAGTAAAACAATTAATCAAGTTATAATTATATAGAGTAATAAATAAGAAAAAAATAAAGAAAAAGTATAAAGGAAATGATAAAAAAAGCCAAAAAAAAAGGAAAGATAGAAAAGAAAGAAAACAAGAGACAAAACCAATCTGAACCTTGAAACAAATAGAGCATAATTAGCTCGGTAACCCAACAATTAAAAAACTACTACACAAATAACATGAAACGAAGAAAATATACAACTATAAAAAATATAACTACACAAAATATAAAATATAAAAGAAGAATAGAGAAGCAAATAAAAGAAAAGAAAAGAAAAAAATATAATGAAGAAAAGAAAGAAGAAATATTTGTGCGGCAGACAGAAGACGTGTCTGCCCGCTCGACGCGTGGGCCAGAGGCCGGACGGAGTTGCTGCTCCCTCGGAATTGGAAAGCGTCGCACTCACCGTGAGCGTGGGCTAGAGACCAGAGTCCGGACCGAGTTGCTGCTCTCTCGTGGGCTGAATCATTCATGGGCCGCGCTAGTTAGGTGACCAGAAGGGGGGGTCGGCACGGACGGGGTGCTTTCCGGGCTGCAGCCCCCCCTATGGCCTCATCTCTTCATTATCTATAAAATTAGGTCATTTCTCTATTAAGTCTCTATAAAATTCACTCATTTCTTCATTAAATCTCTATAAAATTCTCAAAAATCTTCTTGTTAATCATGACATGAACTTAGATAGTAAGTATTAGTCCTAAATCATCATTAAACCTTCATTGTCGATCATTATCTTTATTACTTAGCCCCCTTTGATCGCATCCTAAATCCACCACTGATTAAAGAGATATATGATACTTCTTCCACTTGATACCACCGAGGCGTATGATTTATTTATATAGTACTAATGTTGATGGAGCAAGCATATCTTGATTTTACCATTTATTTAGCGAGATTAAGGAGAAAAATCGGAGTCCCAATTCGTGCCTTCGTGGGAGTAAAATTTGGCCCCGTAAAGCACAGATTGCGCTGGTGCACGTAAAAAATTATGGGCCGGAAGGGTCGCAAATCCATTTCCGGTTGCTGGACCGATCAGGCCCGTCCGCCGTCCTGTACGGTCTCCCAAAACAGAAGGCGAGGAGCCAATGAGAAAGTGAACACGCGCTCTTCCGACGGCGGCCATTTCAAAATTTTGAAATCGCCCTCCGGACGGGAGGAACTGAGAAGCGTCAGGCGTCAGCCCTCGCCTCTCCTCCCCCGCCTCCCGCAGTCCCGCTCGCCTTCCTCGTCCGATGCTGAATCCGTTCCGTCCCACCTCGCCGTCGCTCTCGCCGCCCTCGTATACAGGTACAAACAGTCCCCCGTTCCTCCCCTTTGTTTTCTCTCTCTTTGCGGCCTCGGCCTCGTTCGCTGGGTGTAAACGCTGTACGGCGTGATGATCGCGGTGGTGATCGCTCCTGTTCCCTTTCATTTGGGCACTTCCGATGTTTTTCCTTCTTCCGATAGGGTTTTAAGGTCTTGTTGATGTGCATTTGGTGGCGCTTTAGGGGGGTTTCATATTATTCTCTGTGTAGAAGCGCGACCGTGTAGTGTTGGTGCCGTGTTGCGTGATGCTAGCGACGTAAGCGGCTCACTGTTGATTTCCCTTCATTCAGTTAGTAACAGCTGGGGAGTCGGTGCAGTAGCTTCACTCAACACTCAACAGTATAGGCATGTTGGTTTCTGAATGGGGGAATCGAGAGGAGCAGAGGCATTGATATGGTTTTCTGGAATGGTGGATACGGCTGAGCAACGCATGTTGTAAAACTTAACTGCAGTTTGCCTTTCAGCAGAACGAATTGTCCTTGCTCTGTATATTTGTTGTTTTCTCCACAAACGTGTACATTCATTTATCAGTCCAGAAATATTTTTTAGAAACACGATTTTCCTTCCATTCTGTGTGATTTATGAGTCACTGTATTGCAATGCATCCCAGCACCCAATTTCACTTAAACTATCCCAATGCTTGTCAGTCATCATACACTATATAGTATATACCAATTGATATTGAGGGGTGCATGTTGCAGTTTTGGTTTGAAGAGGCGTCGTCCATAATACTGAAGCTATGGAGGATTCTATACAAGTTGCATGTGTAATACCAAATGCTGCTGATACTGCATTTCAGATTTACTCCTTGAAGCGATCGGCATATGCTGCTGTGCTGAGAGCATTCTGTGCTCACTCAGACATTCTCTCAGGGGTACTTCCTCACTCCTATAAGTTCAGCTGTCAAGTATTACTAAGCAAATAATACAGTAGGAAATATGGCGATCTGTTACTAAGCAAATAATAGATACTTTTGTTTCTTATGTCACTTCCGAGGATATATTGTTCAAAACCTTACTTTTCATGCCCTTATTAGTTTTCTTACTTTAATCCTCCTTTTTTATGAGTATGTTTAGCTATTACACTGTTCAGGTGAATTTCAATAATAGCATTTTTTTCTAGAATATGCATGATAGCATATTCAGTATCTTTTTCATCTACATATATGTGTGTTACATGCTACTTACCTTTGCCTTACAGGACAAAATAAGATGTCTCACTGAACTGAGAAATGAGCTTAAAATATCGCAGACTGAACATCCAGAATGTCTTGTGAAAGCCAGATCAAATAACCAAATCAAGTCTTTCAGGTGAAATAGTTAGTAATCAGTTTTGCTTCTCATAGTGAATCATGCATGCTGATTGAAAGACTTATCTGTTCCACAGCTCCAGATTTCTAACTTTTTGAAATTTTTTATGCTATATGTTGGCATCTAGTACTGTTTCATGTTTCTGTGTGGCCTAGATAAATATCTTCATGTTCCTGTTTCCTTGTCTTACCTAAGCAAATCTCCCCAATACTGATCACCATCGTATTACATATATTACAAAACAATTTATGTGGACTGCTGCATTTCTTGTCACAGTGCCGGCTTGCACTCCAAAGGAAACACTTGCAGTAATGAAGTTATAAAGGATTTTCTAGATCTTGCATGCGGCCTACCAGATGCTGGAGACACTGTGTTTCAGATTCACTGCTTGGAGCGATCAGCATATGCATCAGTTTTAAGAGCTTTCTGTGCTGTGACAAACAACCTCTCATTGGTACATCTGTTAGCTATACTTCCTTTTCCTATGAGCTCCATATACAAATAATCGAATCGTAGATGATATAATCATTGGATCAATTGTATATTCTTTTATTATACTTCCTCGGTTCCAAATTATAGTTCACTTGGGCATCGTCCCAATTCCCAAGTCAAACTTCTTTAACTTTGAGCAAGTTTATAGAAACCGCACCAACATCTACAACATCAAATTTCATTCATTAAATTCTCCATGAAACATATTTTGAAATTACATTTATTTGAACTTGAGATGTTAACATGTTTTCTAAAAACAAGGTCAAAGTTAGAGAGAGGTATGACTTAGGACAAAGCCAAAGCGGACTATAATTTAGAATGGAGGGACTATGACATTGTATCCAGGCCAAGCCTTTACCTGTTTGCTTTCTTCAGTACTATTTACCTGTACATTTTAACAGTTACAGGTCAAGCTTCTATCTCAACTAAGAAATGAACTTAGAGTATCGCATAGTGAGCATAAGGAAGTTCTTATGAAGGTCAGTTTAAATGAACATATCAAGTCTTTGAGGTGAGCATGTCTAGTCATTTGTTCTCAGCACGTAGTGTATGCTTACTAAATGCATTTTCTTCCCTGCAGTTTCACATGCCTAACCTTTCTTATTGAGCAGGAAATTTAGTTTGGCAAATCTGTCTGTTGTTACAAAGACCAATCCAGCTTTTGATGTGCATGCTGTGCTTCATGACAAGATTGCCTCAACTGGTCAGATTTGCACTTCATCCACAAGCTGCCTCAGTATGATACAGCAATCACCAATATCAGAGAATTCAATGTCCTCCACAAGGTGTCAATTTTCTTTTTTTCCCACACAAATCATTTTTTCACAAATTAATGCGTTGATGCTCATTTATTGTGATGGCTAATGGAACAGAGACATTGGGATACCAGATAGCTCTAATGGAGCCAAAGAAGGAGCTTATTTTGAATCCCGCAGTGGTGTCTGCTAAAAGGTTGAAAACTGTAAATGAGCATGCACCAGCAGACTTAAAATGTGGCCCTTCCGATCAGTTACCAGTGGCAGTTTCTGAGGTGATGGTGGTACCAAATGTTTCTCTTTTTTAGAATTTTAAAAAGGAACATTTGCATTCAACTTGGAATTGTGCATATGCATTTCATTGTTTTCTTCTGTAACTATCTTATCCATATATAGAAAAGTTGCTGAACCATAATGATGTCAAAAAGGACATGCACACTATCATGATGGAAACCATCTATTATTCTTCATTACCATGCCCATTTAGTGGTTGTGTGGAAATGATGAAAAAAGGCATGTTTTATGCCTTTATAGTTCAATAACATCTTTGACAGTAGTCGTCTATACGCTAATAAACTTTTATTTGTAAAAATAACAAAGCCTTTTGGTGGATTTCACATGTTGGCAGAATGGTTTCACCGCTGATACACTTGATTGTGAGACATTATGCTGTGAAGTGAAGTCTGGATGTGCTTCATCTCCCATTTTTCAAGAAAAGCACAGCCAATTGAATGCTGGTCAAAGTCCTTTAAGTGTTGTTCATGCTAGACAAGAATCAAGGAAAAGGAAAATTGTAGTGCCTGAGATGAGTGTATCTGAGAGTCTGGGTGTTATGGACAGCAAGTATGAGATTGAGTACCAGAAGCCCAAGAATAAGGACTCAGATTTGGAACATGGTTCTCAAATAATTAAGCTTTGCCTTCTAAACAAGGTACACTACTCATCCTTGCGGTCCAAATGCATAATTTGGTTGCAGGACTCCTTCAATAGTCCAATGACTTATTAACCCCTTTTTTTCCATTGTGATGTCCTGTGACATGTCTCACAAATTAAGATTCCACGTATATCCTTTCTCCATATTAATTTCTGTCTTTATTTTGTTCTTATTAGTTACATGTATTCTATTATTTCTTCTATCCCCTTTTGTGTACCATTGCATTGGGTCAATTAGGAACATAGAAGTTTCCATTATGTGAAAGTTTAAATTAACAAGGATTCTCGTGTCTTTGTTTAATGAGGTTTAGGCATCTGACTAGGATTTCTTCTGTCATTGTTTGATGTGTTTTAGTCATCTTCTTGTTTATTTTGTAGGTTGAAAGAATATTTAAAGAAAATCCAGATTCAGCTAATTTAGAGAAGGCAAAATTGACACTCAAAGTGAGATTCCTCTTGAACTCATTTTGGCAGTGCTATATTTACATTCATTTGCTCTTATTCCAAATATTATTGTGCTTTGATGACATTTTGTGCCTTGAATCAGGCCCAAGAAAAGGACCTTTTGGATGCACTTGCTAAGCTTTCTGAAGTATCATATGATGGTACGTCACTTTGTAGAATCTTGTAGTTTCTGTTACATAAAGTAAACTCCAGATTCCCAGAAATGGAAGATATTATAATCATTTCTTGGAGCAATGCCATAAATGCATAAACATGTCTAACAAAATCTACACACTGAAGATTTTAGCTATCCTTTTCTTTAAAGAAAAGCAAGAAAAATTCTTTAAACGAAAGAAAGAAAGGCAGCAGTGAGTTTACTAATCAGACTAATCAGTGATTGGAACTGTCCCCTGGGATTGGCAAGAAAGAAAAAACTTGCATAATTTAGGGGTTTCGTGAGTACTTTGAACTTGAAGACTTGAGTGTATTTTGGCACTTCGTTAACTGCATTTTTGTACCATTTCATATATTGCTGTTCCGCGGAATCTTATATATCAAATTCCACTAGATATGGAGATTGTTGTCTTTTCCTGTTTTCATCACCATTTAACCCATTCTCACCTATACCTACACTTACCTGAACTTGACCTGTCTTGCCCCTGTGGTTTGTAGTTGTTTATTTCGGTGCTAACCGTAACCATGGGCCGGTCAACCTCAATGAGCACGACGACGGCAAGGGCGACGAGGCAGTGCTGCCAAAGCTTGTGAGTTCAAGCGACGAGACGTCGCCAGGAAACAAGGTAAAGATCCAGGGCATTGCTTCCGTGGCGTTGTCCCCCTCAGCGGCGACCCCCACCGACGGCACTGCCAGCTCATCCCCGGTCGTCATACCGCCACTGCTCGTGGCCGCATCTTCCTCCCCTGCCGCGCTGATGGCCGTGGGGCCGACCTCCGCGCCCTCGGCACCGTGCAAGAAGCGGTCTAGGACCAAGCTCACGGCGGAGCAAAAGGAGCGGATGCTGGAGTTCGCGCAGCGCTTTAGGTGGAGCATCCACAATGCCGGCGCGGAAGCTGTCGACGCCTTCTGCACCCAGATCGGCGTCCCCCAGCGCGTCTTCAAGAACTGGTTGAACAGCAACAGGCACCTCGTCAAGACTCCACCCTCGGCCCTGCCGTCGGGCTACCAAGATGGTCAAGACCTCCCGGCTGCCACAGCGCAGGGACCGATGACTGAAGAAGACAGGTCTCCTGAAGCTGGAGTTGCTGTATCTGCTGATGGCGTCAAGGAAGACGAGAATGAAGTTTCTGAAGTAGTAGTAATTCCACCTCCGGCCCTGCCGTCGCGCCACCAAGACCACCCGGCCGCCACAGCGCAGGATCGATGACTGAAGAGGACAAGTCTCCTGAAGCTGAAGTTGATGTGTCTGCTGATGGCTGCAAGGAAGACGAGAATGAAGTTTCTGAAGTAGTAGTAATTCAGCAAGGAATGGGCCATCGGGCCAGAAAGCCTAACAAGCGCTACCGTTGGCCAGAATGGATTACCATTTAGCAAGCAGTCCAGGTCAGTACGTGTGCTCGGAGAGCTAGCTGGAGCTGCAAAGAAGTAAAGAGGACCTCTCAAAAAAAAATTACCATTCAGCATTCTGTGTCAATGTGTAACACGCAATATAGGAGGCATTGTTTATATTATAAAGTACTCCCTCCGTCTCAAAATATCTGTTTTTCTCCACTTTCCGAAAAAAAAACTTAGATTAATTTTGTATAAAAAAATATTAATATTTATGATACATAATTGATATCATTAGATAGATCTTTTGATCTAGTTTTTTAATAAATTTATTTGGAGACATAAATATTACACGTATTTTATATAAATCTAGTCAAAGTTGTGACATGAAAACCTAAAATGATAGATAATTTGAGACGGAGGGAGTAAAACGATAGATAATTTGGAACTGAGGGAGTATAGTATATTGTGACTCTCATCCTTTGTCCTGCGCCAAACTCTCGTAATGGGCTTGTGTGCAGCTACAAGAGTATGTAGATGACTCTGATATATACTGCTACTCATTAACATTGCCACTGACCAGCAGATGTTGGTCAAGATCAAGTGTACATTTTTTTTTTTGCGACTGATCTCAGAGCTCATTTTCTTGTTTTCTGAGCCTGCGGTACATGATTCTTGATTCTTGTCATGATTCTTGATTCTTGTCACCGTTCGCTTCATCTATGATCTATCATCATCGGTTTTGTTTGTGAACGGCCGGTCTCTAGAGGATGTTCACATAGTGCAGTATAATGGTAGAGATGCAGAAGTGCAACCAAGGTGACTCGCCGTTTCTCAAAAAGAAAAAGACCACTCGTAACAAATGCACCGAGATATGTGGTTGCAGGCGTATCCTGGCCATTATTGACACGTCCTTGATAAACAGACGGACATGATTTTTCTTTACCCATTTTCCTACTCTGTATATGTCGACATTTCAGCAAAATTCCTGTCGGCTTTAATTTACTGAAAATCTATTGATCACTATTCACCGGTAGTGGTATCATATCTTCAACTTACCGTCTCGGTATAGATTTCTGGGATGGGAAGGAACAAAGGATTGTCAAAAAACGTCGGATACTTCTCAGCAAAGCATGCTTTGGAATTTTCTTCTAGAGAGGAGCATGCGTTTGTTGAACTTTGCAAGTTTTGTAGGAAAATTGAACCTAGACGTGTAAATGAATCTGATATAGATAGATACGTATGGCTACGAATATATATAGTTATTATATATTCTTCTTAGATTTGAATTTGGATGCGCCTAGTGTCAGCTGTGGATGGATCTACAACCAACAAATTAATCTACAGGATCTATGGCCAACAAATCTACTCACTATAGTTATTTCTTTTTCGTGGCATCCATGTTCCTTTGCTCTCCGTGGCTCTGATGAAGCCAGAGCTATACTCCCTCCGTCTCTAAACAGTCATTCTCGTTTTTCGATAAGTCAATATTTTTAAAAATGTCAACAATTATATATTAAAATATATATAAATAATTATGCTAAGTAATTAGTGTCATTGGAAAGATCTTTAAGTTTAATTTTTTGAACAAATTTATTTAGAGATATAAATGTTGCGCGTATTTTTTACAAATTTAGTCAAAATTGAGAAAGTTTAATCTACATGTATCCCATAGCGACATTTTTTTTTGGGATGGAGGGAGTACTTTCTTTATCTAAAATTATGAAACGTTTGACTTAACTTAAATTTAATCAGTCGTTTATGTACTGCCGCTCTGTTTTTTTAGCAACGCGTGAACGGAAATCCATCGCCATGTCGACATGTCGTGTCGTTGCGTAGGTCGTTTGAATCCGCTGCGGAGTACTAGTACGGCCGTAAGCCTGTAACGAAGAAATACCCGACACAGCCCATGGGTTATGTTGGCTCATTAGGCCCAGCTGCCGTGAAGGCCGTGCGAGGGTTTTACCGGTCCTTTGTTGCAGGCTTTAGCAGTTGCAAGCGTGCTCCCACGCAGATCACTCCTCTTCCTTCGCCGCCGGCGCCCGCCAAGGCAACGCAACGCATGGCGCTCTACCGTCGTGTCCTGCTCCTACGCCGCTTCTCCCACATCCACATCCACTCCTCGCCCGTCCCCGCCATCTGCTCCTCACCACCACCCACCATTGCGGGGCTCCTCACCCCCATGGGGCGCCGCCACTTCGCCTTCTCGTCCGCCGAGGAGGCCGCCGCCGAGCGCCGCCGCCGCAAGCGCCGCCTCCGCATCGAGCCTCCAATCAACTCGACCCGCCGCAGCCCGCCTCCCCCGCGGGACCCCAACGCGCCCCGCCTCCCAGACACCACCTCCGCGCTCACTGGCCCGCGCCTCAGCCTCCACAACCGCGTCCAGTCGCTCATCCGCTCCGGTGATCTCGACGGCGCCTCCGCGGCCGCCCGCGCAGCCGTCTCCTCGCGCGTCCGGCCCACCGTCTTCACCTGCAACGCCGTGGCCACGGCCATGGTCCGCGCCGCCCGCCACGATGACGCCGTCGCCCTCTTCGATTTCTTCTTCCGCCGCTCCAACGTCGTCCCCAACGTCGTCTCCTACAACACCCTCATCCTCGCACACTGCGAGGCCGACCGCGTCGACACGGCGATGCAGGTCTACCACGACATGCTCGCGTCCGCGTCCTTCCCCCCCTCTGCAGTCACCTTCCGCCACCTCACCAAGGGTCTCGTCGCTGCTGGCCGCATCCGTGACGCCCTCGACCTCCTCCGCGAGATGCTCAACAACCGCGGTGCTGGTGCCGACACCCTCGTCTACAACAACCTCATCGCTGGCTACATCGACCTCGACGACTGGGACAGGGCCTTCGAGCTCTTTAACGAGCTCGCAGAGAGGTGCCTTGTCTACGATGGTGTTGTGCACACCACTTTCATGGAGGGCTACTGGAGGCAGGGCAAGGACATGGAGGCCATGGACAACTACCAGTCCCTTCTTGATCGGGGCTTCAAGATGACGCCGGCCACCTGCAACGTCCTGCTCGAGACACTCTTCAAGCACGGCAAGCACAAGGAGGCCAACGACCTTTGGGAGACCATGATTGACAACCACACCCCGCCAAGCTTCATCGGCATCAATGCCGAGTCCTACAATGTCATGGTTAACCAGTGCTTCAGGGAGGGCAAGTTCCAGGAGGCGATTGAGGTCTTCCGCCGCCAGCCAAGGAAGAATGTCCAAATGGACGTTGGTTGCTTCAACAACATCATTGGCAAACTGTGTGAGAATGGGATGCTAGCTGAGGCAGAAAAGCTCTTTGAGGAGATGGAGAATAAGTCAGTCCTTCCAGATGTGTATACCTACACTTATCTTGTTGGCTCATGCTTTAAGGAAGGCCGTGTGGAAGATACAATGGAATATTTCTACAAAATGGCAGATGGGAAGCAACATGGGCCAAAGTTCAATATTGTTTTCTTCAACCACATGTTTGAAGGGCTTACAGAAGCTGGCCGGATTGATGATGCCTTGAAGGTGTATGGGAGGATGCCTGAAAAGGAGATCAAACCAAACATAACCACTTTTAAAATCCTTGTCAAAGCCTTGTGCAAAGAAGGGGACTTGGATCAAGCAAGGGGCCTAGTGATGGACATGGCAAGAGGTGGTATTGTCCCTCCTGCAGAGTTCCGTGACTCTGTTGTTAACTTTTTCAAGAAGGCTAGTCGACAGGAAGAAATTGAGAAAGCTTTTGAAGAAAAACCTATGCCAACACCTCAGCCTAGAACAGAGTATCAGTCGAGGACAGAGTATCACTCTCGCAATGCAGTTGGTGCTGCTCAAGTGAAACAACCTGGCTTTAGCTCTGCTCCAGCGGTTGAACCTGAATTTGTTAACTCTCAGCCACAGCAGGCAGCGTTTAGTAACACTCCGAATCAGCAGGCTGATTTTGGCTCATCTTGTTCATGGAATTCAGGTTTTGGTGCTCCTCAACCGCAGCCTGGATATGGTGCACCTCAGCCTATACAGGCTGGAGTTGGTTACCACGGCCACAATTTGGTGCTTCTCAGGGTGAACCAGGATATGGCAACATAGGAAATCAGCATGGTCATTTTGGTTCTTCCTAGAGACACAACATCAACATCAACAAAGCCTGTAGTCCCAAGGAAGTTGGGGTAGGCTAGAGTTGAAACCCAACAAGATACCCAAGTCATGGTTCCGGCACTTCAATAGCTGCTTTCCAGGCAATCCTATCTAAACATAGATCTCTAGATATATCCCAAGCTTTTAAATCCCTATTCACCGCCTCCACCCATGTCAACTTCGGCCTTCCTCTGCCTCTCCTTATATTATTAGCTTGGCTTGGGACTCCACAGCGCACTGGTGCATCTGGCGGTCTCCTCTGGACATGGCCAAACCATCTCAACCGATGTTGGACAAGCTTTTCTTCAATTGGTGCCACCCCTAGGCGATCACGTATATCATCATTCCGAACTCGGTCCATTCTTGTGTGACCACAGATCCAACGCAACATGCGCATTTCTGCAACACTCATTTGTTGAACATGTCGAGCCTTTGTGGGCCAACATTCGGCTCCATACAACATCGCAGGTCTAATTGCTGTCCTATAGAACTTGCCTTTTAGCTTTTGGGGTACCCTCTTGTCACATAGAATGCCAGAAGCTTGACGCCACTTGATCCACCCTGCTTTGATTCTATGGCTAACGTCTGCATCAATATCTCCATCCCTTTGTAGCATCGATCCCAGATATCGGAAGGTGTCCTTTTTAGGCACGACTTGACCTTCCAAACTCACATCTCTCTCATCCTGAGCCGTTGTGCCAAAGTCGCATTTCATATACTCGGTTTTAGTCCGACTTAGTCTAAAACCTTTAGACTCAAGGGTCTGCCGCCACAGCTCAAGTTTCCTATTTACTCCCGCCAAGCTTTCATCAACTAACACTACATCATCGGCAAAGAGCATGCAACAAGGGATGTCCCCTTGAATGTCCCTTGTAATCTCGTCCATTACCAAGGCAAAGAGATACGGGCTCAAGGCTGACCCTTGATGAAGCCCAATTCTAATCGGGAAGTAATCAGTATTACCATCGTTGATTCGAATGCTAGTCACAACATTGTTGTACATGTCCTTGATGAGGGCCACGTACTTTGTTGGGACTTTATGTCTATCCAAAGCCCACCACATAACATTTCTTGGTATCTTGTCATAAGCCTTCTCCAAATCAATGAAAACCATATGTAGGTCCTTCTTCTGCTCTCTAAATCGCTCCATAACTTGTCTTAACAAGAAGATTGCTTCTGTGGTTGACCTTCCAGGCATGAAACCAAATTGGTTGGTAGATACTCGTGTCCTTCTTCGCAGGCGGTGCTCGATGACTCTCTCCCATAGCTTCATAGTGTGGCTCATCAACTTAATCCCACGGTAGTTATTACAACTCTGGATGTCACCCTTGTTCTTGTAGATTGGTACCAAAGTGCTTCTTCTCCACTCCTCAGGCATCTTGTTCGATCGGAAGATATTATTGAACATCTTGGTTAGCCATACTATAGCTATATCCCCAAGACATCTCCACACCTTGATTGGGATACCATCCGGGCCCATCGCTTTGCTCCCTTTCATCCTTTTCAACGCTTCTCTGACCTCCGATTCTTGAATCCTCCGCTCAAAGCGCCTATTGTTGTCATCAAACGAGTCGTCCAACTGAACAGGGGAGTTCTCGTTCTCCCCATTGAACAATTTGTCAAAATACTCTTGCCATCTCTGTCTGATCTCATCCTCTTTCACCAAGAGTTGCTCCCTCTCATCCTTAATGCACTTGACTTGAGTAAAGTCCCTCGTCTTCCTTTCACGAGTCCTAGCCATCCTATAGATGTCCTTTTCTCCTTCCTTCGTATCAAGACGCTTGTACAAATCTTCATAAGCCCGTCCTTTTGCCTCCGCCACTGCCCGTTTTGCAGCCTTCTTTGCCACCTTATACTTCTCTATGTTATCTGCACTCCGGTCCTGGAACAAGCTCTTATAGCCTTCCTTCTTCTCCTTAATTGCCTTTTGAACATCCTCATTCCACCACCAAGTGTCTTTCATAGCGCATCCACTTCCTTTGGTCACACCTAACACCTCTGCAGCAACCTTACGAACGTATGTCACCATCTTCTCCCACATATTGTTGGCGTCACCTTCGTCCTTCCACGGGCCCTCTTCAATAACTCTTGCCTTGAAGATCTTTGATGTCTCCCCTTCTAAATTCCACCACTTTGTTCTTGCAATCTTGGCTTGTTTAGCCCTATAAGTTTGCATCAGAAAGCGGAAGTCAGCCACCACTAGCTTGTGTTGGGACACCACACATTCCCCAGGTATCACCTTACAATCCACGCAAGCACGTTTATCTCTCCTTCTTGCAAGGACGAAGTCAATCTGACTGCAGGACAAGCCACTACTAAAGGTCACTAAGTGGGACTCTCGCTTTTGGAAGAAAGTGTTTGCTACCATCATATCAAAAGCTGTAGCAAAGTCTAGGATATCCTCTCCCTCCTGGTTCCTTCTTCCGGAACCAAAACCTCCATGTGCTGCCTCGTAACCTGTACTAGATGCTCCTACATGGCCATTAAGGTCCCCTCCAATGAAGAGCTTCTCGCTACTTGGTAGCGCCCTGACTATGCCATCCAAATCCTCCCAAAATTGCCTCTTAGCACACTCATCAAGGCCTACTTGGGGAGCATACGCACTAATAACGTTTAAGACTAAATCACTAATGACAAGTTTAACTAAGATAATCCTATCTCCTTGCCTTTTCACCTCCACCACACCACCTTGGAGGCTCTTATCGATCAAAACTCCGACTCCATTTCTACTCGAAGTTGTCCCTGTGTACCATAGCTTGAAGCTTGTATTGTCCACCTCCTTCGCCTTTTGACCCTTCCATTTGGTCTCTTGAACGCACAAGATATTTACACGCCTCCTAACCATAGTGTCAACTAGCTCTCTTAACCTACCCGTGAGGGACCCAACATTCCAGCTACCTAAACGGATCTTGGTTGGTTCGACTAGCTTCCTTACCCTTCGCACCCGCCGAGGGAGGTGTGAAGACCCTTGCTCATTTTGCACCACATCCGGGCGCCGATGTGGCGCGCCACTAAGGATGCGACGACCCGATCCTTGCTCACTTGACACCGTGCCCAGATCAAGACACGGCGCGCCACGGGGGTGACGACCCGGCCCTTGCTCATTTAACACCATACCCGGGTTCCGGCATGGCGCGTCGCTAAGAGGGTTACGCCCCAACGGGAATCTTTTGGGTCTCATTTCCATGAAAGTGGCTAAGTTTTGATGTTGGCTCGCCAAGCCTATCACACCCTCCTCCTTTACCAGGGCTTGGGACCTGCTATGCTGGAACACCAAAGGCACTCCAACCTAGGCGGAGTTAGGTTCTTTCCAGAGAGAACCAAAATTTAGCAACCATCCACCACAAGCTGGGTATGGTGCCCAATTGCCTCAGTCAGGATATCGCTTTGAGCTCCAAAAAGAACAGGTTGGATTTGGAAATCAAGTAGCACAACCTGCATATGTGGCTTCAAGCCAACCCTCATATGACACCCACTGGAGCTCAAGTGGTTATGGATCAACCCAAGGGCAACTGAGATATGGTGGTCCTCAAGCGCAGTCACATGAATCTCAGTTACCACATCACCAGGGAAGTTTTGGTATGCCACATGTCCAAAATAACAATGACTTCTATAGAAACAGCCCTGGATACAGGCCATCTAATGGTCTGCAGGGATTTGATGCTCCCCATGGTGATTCTCAAACTGCTGCATCTAAAGGCTATCAAGAGATTACCACTTCTGAAGACCGGCAACAAGTAGCATTTCTGAAAGCATGAGGGTTAGAAACATAATTTGGCTCCAAATCAAAAGGTTTTTTAGTCATAAAATGAGTTAGATCTTTAGATATTAAGATTTTAATGAATAGATGTGAATCAGACTTCGCTATCTCACTGCTGTACCTTTTAATTGAAATATTCCACTGTTTCTCAGACATGATTTGGGTGCATCAGGAATTGTTTCAAAGATTGAAATATGTTTTTTGTAATTCATATATGCTATCTCAGGATGAAGAAACATTTTTTACTGTTTGTTTAAGTTGGAACTTTTAGTTAGCATGCTTGGTGCTTAGTAAGTATGTTTACATTGCTACTCCATTCCAAATTACTATAAGACGTTTGGTTTTTCTAGATAGATTGTTTTTACTATATATCTAGACATAGTGTATATATCTAAGTGCATAGCAAAAACCATGTATCTAGAAAAAAACAAAATGTCTTATAATTTGGAATGGAGGGAGTATTTGATATTGACAATCTAGTTTTTATTTACAGGTATTGATCTGTCTAGGATTCTAGGTTGCTTCTCTCTAATCTATGGTCTTATCTTATGATGGATGTTTATGTGACTACTGTATAGGACTATAGGTCTCAAGTTCAATTACAAACATTCTGTTGTAGGAAAAGACATATTAGTATTAGTATTAGTATCAGCGAAAAACCACTTCTTGTTCCTTCTTGCACTTAGCATGTTGAGTTACACAAATAGACAGCCACTAATACATTGATCAATCGTGTGCACCACTACAGTCTATGCAGTCTTGATATGAATAACCTACTACAACATGACAGGTTCAACAGTAAACTGAATTTCTCATTGCCTTTTTCTTTTCACTTTTATTAGTCCAATGAATGGTCCCTTGTTATGAGTTTGTCGTTTACATTGTGATCAATAGATTCTTTTCCATGTGTATGGTTCTTGGCTAGATTTCTACAAATTGAATAACCAAATATCAGTTATCAAATTCATAAACAATAGAGGTCTGTTGGCTGTAATGTCACAATGGCAGAGGTGGCTATGATCACATGACGTGATGGTGACACCATCTCTCTATCTCTCTTCCTCTCTCTTCCACAGTTGGCTCATGTACCTTGAATGGCCAGCAGGGCAGTGCCTTTGCCTGCCTGCCCATGTGTCGAGGAGCTAGAGTTCCATGCTACTGTGATGTTCATGTGCGTTAGCTATTCTGTAGCGTCCTTTGAAATCCTTTGAATTTCTCCGATGTGCCACAAGTTGGAATATGGTCAGTTTAGTGGACTCTACTGAGTATCTTTCATCATGGTTCCAATTCCAGATTTTGATTATTTTGCTTCCGAGCATGGCATAGCTCCATTAATCCTTTTTTTCCTGGTTATTTGGGTTACAGTCTAAAGGATTTGGGAAGATATTCTAATGTGTCTTTCTGCAGCTTTGACCGTCCAAGATCTGACCATGCAGGCCAAAGATTCTGGTAATGCTCCAATGAATGACTACAGTGCTGAAGATTTGTGCTGCAGCGAGTTAGATTCAGCTAGGATGAAATAACACCAAGTTTCCTTTATGCCATCCTATGTTCATCAATTTCCATTGATGTTACATTCTTTTTTCAGTGGATGAGTTTTTTTCACTGAAACATCAGTGTCCCAATCACACTGTAATTTGCCACTGAAACATCTTTTGACCTATCAATCTTGCCAGTGGACTAACACTCCTTGCAAACACTGTTTATCCACCTAAAGATGTCACTTTAATGGTATATTAATGAGAGAAGACACTTGTTGAATTGGATTTCCTTCAGAGGAAAAGCACACAATCTGTAGAGATACTTTTGTTGGTATAAACAGGGGTAATAGATAAAGCACAAAATTGTGTGCCATTAGGGACAGGTAAAAGAGTTATTGTACTATTTTGGCAATTTGCCAAATTGGTGATTCTGCAAATGTATCTGAAGAATTTTGGCTCAGAAGCTGGAGGGCAGACAGCCATGGCTAAAAGGGTCTTGCTATTGTGCTTGTTTAATGATTGAACTCTTTGTTTGGAATGAATCAGAATAATTAGGAATTTGTCTTGGTTTGTTGTATGGATTCTATACTGTAAAGTTATTCTATTAATAGAATTTTAGAACAACTATTCTACCATCATGGCTGACCACTGAATCCTATAGGAAAACTGGACTAGCATGATTTAGTGGCAGCATAGGAGTTGCCCATTTTGGTAATGAATTGTGGGTAAATATTTTGTAACTTCTGATTTATTATAAATATCATAATAAAGTTACCTTGTTGGATTTTGCCTTGCAATTTAGATTTATTAAGGAATGGAAATCAGGATGTTTTTAATTCTCATATATGCAAGCCATGTCTTAAAACTGTAGCAATACCAAATCAGGATAGTGTGAGTGTGTGTAGAGTTGTGTGTTTTGTATTGTTTGGGATCTTAGCCCATATCTTCTTAATATAATGATGCGCAGCTCTCCTGCGTTTTTGAGAAAAGAAAAACCAAATCAGGATGTTTTGTACTCCATCCGTTCTAAATTATAAGACATTTTGGCTTTTCTAAATACATTGTTTTTACTATGGATCTAGACATAAGTGTTTTTGTAAGTGCATAGTAAAAGTTATGCATCTAGAAATACCAAAAATCTTATAATTTGGAAAGGAGGGAGTACCAATTACATTGTTGGCATAGAAAAACATCCTGATTGTGTTTTGTACTCTCCTTTTTTTCTTGATGTAATGTTCTCTTGTGTATTGATGAGAAAGAAAAGGAACTGCTGGTACCAGGAGAATGGAGCTACTCTCTCATTTGGTTGTTTGTTTTTTGTCCATCAGCCGTCAAGGAACAATATATTCTTGCCATTTTCCTCAAATAAGGTCATAAGGACATGACATTTCATTTTTCCACAGAGAATCTAAACATGGATACAAGGAAAATTGCTATTTTTGTGCCTGGAAATTTTCTAAGTATAAGTGGATGAACTTTGCAGCATTCAAAAATGGAAACAGAAAATATTTGAGACATTTGATGAGATACTTAACATCCTCCAAGTTTATATCAACAATCTAGAAAGAGGTAGTACCAAGTATCAAGAATGATTTTTTGTAAAGTTTTATTCTTCCAGATGGCTTGTACAACAAGTAGTAATGATTCTAGAAGTTTTAACAGTAAAGTATGCTGCAAATTAAATTTCAAATTTACATGACCATACTAGGGGTATTTGAAGAAGGCGACCTGGCATTTTGATGACCAAGTGCTTGAAAGATCAGGGAACGGTAAGTGAGATTTAGATTCATAAACCCAGTTTTAATTGGACGTTTCCTTTTTTTCCCTATGTGTTTCTGCAGATCATGAATCGCCAAAAAGAGTCACATGTCTCTGAGTTAGTGGCAGCAATAAGTGCAAGCCCAAGAGGCGAGAAGCATAATCAAGCTTCGTTCATTGGGAAGTTGAATTCATTGAACCACTTGCCTGCTTATGAGCTGCATACCCGCAATTGAATTGCACCAAATGAATTTAAGGGTTGTTTGATCGATCATCTAGAGAAACGAGAATCGCCAATTTGCAGCATATCCTTTTCAGCAACATTGGTGGTGGTGGTGACAGCACCATAATTCCAATTTCAGCAAATTGGTCATCATCTGAAGGCTGCATTGATACAATTTTTTATTTGAAATGGTGAATCCCACTACTTAGATACTGCATCCTGGCGACAAATCGTTGGCAACCAAATTAAGCATACTGTTTGGGCACTGTCAAACATCAAGCCAGTACCCTGATTCAAATTTGGACCCCAAGAGTTAAGGCCAATTCCGTGTGCTACCTAATTACTGATTCTTGAAACATGCAAGCCTGAAACCTTTCGAAAGTTGTGAGGTAGCATGTCTTTCATCTGTTGCCACACCAAAACCAAACCACTTGTCAAATCAAACTTTGATCAAAGCTTGGTGAGACCGCAGCTTGTTTTACCATAAAAGCTATCAGTTCCGCATGAAAGGCCTCCAATACTTGTCCAAATCTGCAACGGCCGGAACTGACCACATCTCCACTGCTATCCGTCATCACTCATCAGTACTAAACCCCTAGCCCTCTTGACTGACAATTGGTGTTCAATAAACCTTCTGGTGACCTCTGCCACCAATGTTCTGTGAGGTACTCCTCCGCCTGAGCGTCACCATTTCACACTGTAACTATAAAGGCATCGAAGAGCTGCTCCTTGGATGATTCCCTCCCGAACTGGACTTCATGCTCAAGATTTCTACTATGACATGCCCCACTGAAACGACTTGGCCGTGCTTTTAAAAAACATCAAAAACATTTTGAAAATCTACACCTGTTTGGCAGAGCACCATCTCATCTCATTCTAAAATGGTTCGTGCTCTAACTCCTCTAGTAGAACAACTTATTTAGTGAGCTAAATGGCTCTGTAAAAAAACGTTTGGGCAAGACAGTTTTATTAGAGATCAAAAGAGCTTTGTAATAAATGGCAAGGCTATACAATATATAGGAAAGGATCAAACATACACTGAATTTCCATTTCCAATTTTGTTTCCCAGAAGCCAGAACTAGTTCACTATGCAGATCCTTGCACATGTGAGGATTAGTGGTAGTACCAGTAGTGGTACATCCCTGATTGCCTATCATTGTGCTGGAGAATGGAGATGGCTTGCTCGTACAACATTGATTCCTCGCACCAAACATGTGTGCCCAAGTTGGCTGGGAAGTTATCCAAAAAAAAAAAAGGTTGGCTGTGCCTGTGCTGGAGGCAGCTTTTACGGTGGTGGTTGACTGGTTGTCTGTGTCTATCCTGCAGCTGCTGTCCGTTTCCTTGATCCTTGGTCTGTGACTCTCTGACTACACAGTGCAGATGAGGCAGCGCCTTGTGCTGCCCGCCCCGGCCCCGGCCCCGGCCAAGCGCATGCGACGAGGCTCGACTCGACGGTCGAGATCGTCCCGGTTCGTCCGGGACGAGAGAGAGAGAGAGAGAGAGGCTCCTCTGATCCGCCGTGGCACTACTGGCACCGTTGTTGACTGCACTGTGCAGTGTGCTATGCTGAATCGAGCAAGACATGGGCATATGGCTCTGTTTCATGTCACGCTTGGCCCTGTTTGCCGCGGTGCTCCTACGCCTGTGCGCGGGCTGACCAATCATCTGAGGAATCGCGTCGCGCCCTCGTAATCACGGGCCACCGTCCCTCTCCGCCACTGGAATCGGCAAGTGACGCTCGCGCCTCTCCGACTCACCCGAGAAGAAAGAAATAAAAAACGGTCGTTTTACTCGTTCGGGCTTCGGGACGTGACGCCGTCTAGTGTCGTGTGATCCTGTCCATGTCGTCGCTGCTGTCAACATCCGGATCCACGCGATCGCAACAACCATGTATGGCGAAGCCTTCCGCTTCCGCTTCCGCATCGCCGGCCTCGGCGGCGAAAATCCGTGCCTGCCTCGCCGTCGTCTTCGGACTGCTACTGCTGCTGCTCCTCCTGCTCGCCTCCTCCGGCCTCCCTCGCCGCGCCCTGTCCGCCGATCTCTCGTCCCCCTCTGGGGTGGTGCGGGACCACGAGGAGAGGTGCCGCGACGCCGCTGCCGAGTCTGACGCCCGGGACACCTACCTGCGCGGCGGCGGCGGCGGCGGCGGCGTCGACTACCTGTACATCTTCTACTGCGTCCTCGGCGGCGACCGCCGCCCCTTCCTCGGGTACGCCGCGCTGGCGGCGTGGCTCGCCGTGCTCTTCTACCTGCTCGCCGACACGGCCGCGGTCTACTTCTGCTCCAGCCTCGAGAGCCTCGCGCGCCTGCTCGGCCTCCCGCCGGCCATCGCCGGGGCCACGCTCCTATCGCTCGGCAACGGCGCGCCCGACGCGCTCTCCGCCATCGCCTCATTCGCCGCCGCCGAGGGAGGAGGAACGACGGCCGCCGCCGTGGGGCTCAGCGGCGTGCTCGGCGGCGCCATGTTCGTCTCCTCGGCCGTGCTCGGTGTCATCGCCGTCCGCCTCGGTGGCCAGGGAGTCGCCATCCACCGCGCCAGCTTCTTCCGGGACGCGGCCTTCCTCCTCCTGGCGCTCGTCGCCGTGGCCGTCGTCGTCGCCGTAGGAGAGGTCACCATCTGGGCCGCCGCTGCCTTCGCCTCGCTCTACATCGTCTACGTCCTCGCCGTCGCGTTCACCCCGGACCGCTGGAGCAGACGCCACGACGCGCTCGCGGAGGACGACCACGCCTCCGCCTCCGCCGCCGCCGCCGCCGCTTTCTCGGAGCTCCACAACGTCACGGAGACTAAGTTCTACACCGACCAGGAGGCCCGAGATCCGCTCCTCCCTGACACCGCACCGCTACTCCAATACTACGCCGGCGACAGCAGCAGCAGCAACAACAAGAGCGTGTTCTGGACCGTCCTGCGCGTGCTAGAGCTTCCCCTGAGTCTCCCGCGGCGGCTGACGATCCCGGACGCGAGCAAAGAGCGGTGGAGCAAGCCGGCCGCGGTGACCGCTGCCACGCTCGCCCCCGTCTTCCTGTCCTTGCTCTGGAGCCACCGCGCCTCGGGGAGCCCGTTCGTTGCCGTCCTCCTCGGCGCCCTTGCTGGTCTCGCGCTGGGCCTCATTGCCTTTCTCACTACGGAACCCTCCGCCCCACCGACCCGGTTCCTCGGCGCGTGGCTCGCCGGCGGGTTCGCCATGAGCGTGGCGTGGGCGTACGTCATCGCCAACGAGGTCCTGTCGCTGCTCGTCTCGGCCGGGATCATCCTTTCCGTGGACTCGGCGGCGCTGGGGGTCACCGTGCTCGCCTGGGGAAACTCCATCAGCGATCTTATAGCGAACGTGGCGGTGGCATCCCGCGGCGGCGGCGCGCAGGTGGCCGTCTCCGGCTGCTACGGCGGGCCGGTGTTCAACGTCCTCGTCGGCCTGGGCCTGTCCATGCTGCTCTCGTGCTGGAACGGGTACCTGCGGCCCGTGGAGATACCCAGGGAGCCCGGGCTCTACCGGACGCTAGCCTTTGTGGTTGCTGGCCTTTTATGGGCCGTGGTGATGCTACCTAGGAGAGGAATGAGGGTGGACAGGACGCTGGGCATTGGGCTCCTAGTCATATACTTTTGCTTCCTCTGTATTAATATTTCACAGCTTAAGAATGCACGGTAACATATGTTGGGTTTACTAGGATACCCCTAATGCTGAAATCACTGAGTAGTTTTCATACTAAGCCGTAAGTGAAAAAAAACTTACCTTAGAAATTACTTCACACACAACGTATCAGCTCACCCAACACCTATTTCCGAAAATAGTTTCACGAATGCAGTTGTTTTTCTTGTCCACTTACAAAGAGACTAGCTCTATTCTAGCTTCATCTCTTATATTATAGTCATTTTATTCATTGCTCCATCATGTATGCTATTTTACTAAATATTTGTTCCAAAACAGCTCAGCTTCAAAATATATATATATATATATATATATATATATATATATATATATATATATATATATATATATGCCCATGAAACTATTGTAGTGTTGCATTCGACTCTAGGGTTAAAAGAGTCATTTCGCATTGCTTTTAACACTGTTGCCTTATCAAACTAACAAAAGAGCCAAGAACGAAAACAAAATCTGTTTTAGGGCCAAATAAGCAAGTTCAATGGAGGAACTAAGCACAATATTTTTTTAGGGCCAAAGAACTAATTTTCTCTATTACAAATGCTCCATAACACTAAAAAATTAAGTCTATTCGTTTAACTTATTAGCCCAACTTTGTTTTACGTGATGCTGGGCTTTGATTTTGTGGGCCATGTTGATGCTGCCCAACTTTGGGCTCGTGGCTGTATACATTGTGCTTCCAGGAGTCCAGGGTTTATGTCATGCTGTTTTTTTATAACACTGTCATGATGGGTTCACTGTTTGATTATTGATTGAACTCAAGCCGTTTCAGTTTCAGAACATCTGATGTGTAGTTTTTAATCAAAAGTAAAAAAATGGAAACCGGAGACCTAAGACCACCTATCACCGGGAATAAAAAATATAGAAGTAAAAGCTAGGCCATGTTCGCTTTATCGTTTCCGAGCTGATAAGCCGACTGATGTTATTTTTAGTTGTTTTGTTGTGAGAAAAAAACACTGTTTTAATGACTGATAAGCCAAGCGAACAGGGCGAGGTGTTTGGATGTATGGGAAGACAATTGAGAGAGAGAGAGAGAACTGTATAATTACAAACACGACAACTAAGTTCATTTTTACAGAATGCTCCGAAAAGCAAAGGAATTGAATGTTCCCCGCGTGAATTTGTAGTAAAATTTTATAGAATACACTACACATGTTAATTGCATCCTTATAAGAGCTTGCTCCTAATGCTCTGAAAGGGAAAATAGGGACAGAAATAACGCAATGCCAAGATGAAGCCAACATGAAGAATGAAATTCTATTCTCATGAAACATGCTGTCATGTTGGCATTGCGTTATTTCGTGTAAGATACGGAGTAGGTGCAACGGACATGTTGATGACAAGTGCAGCACAGGTTTCATCCTGTGAGATCTCTCGGTCAGGCCCACGCGCTTCTGAATCGCAGCCGAACACAATCAGACCACAGGCAAACTGTTGCTTGCAAACGAACCACCCGTTCAGCGACCTGCCCATGTCATGCCGATAATTGTCGCGGAACTTTGTTTTCCAAAAGGGAATTTATTGTCTGGAGTTTAAGCCAAGAAACGTGCGTACTGTAGTAGAGATCTCTTGACCCTACTACAGTTTGTGTGCACGTAAGCACCCCGGAATAAATCCTCTAGTACGTAATTTGCGGTTGTACAAATGTAAAATTAATAATAAACAATAAAGAAAGGGAAAAGCCTATTTTTGGCCATCCAACCATCATTTAAGTTTGATTCTAGCCATTGAATTAAAAAAATAGGAATAATTGATTATCTAACTATTGATACCATTCATATTTGACCTTTCACTTGTTTGATGGGTGGTTTTGTGACGTGGACAACAATGCTAGTCAGGCCTGCATGTCGTTATTGTTTAAATTTTTTTGAATTGTTCAAACAAACTGTGATTGAGAAATGATCAGTTCTAGATCTTGTAGCTGGCGACCTTTTGAAATCATTTACAGTCCCAAAATTTTAGTTGAAGTTCTCAACATTTTAAAAATGAAAAAATGATTATTTAAATAAACTTGGATGGAGAAATGATCAAAATTATAGTTGTAAAAATATCACCAATATCAACAACTTTGTAGTTAATGATTTTTTCATTTGAAATCATTTATGGTCCTAAAAATATTTTTGAAATTCTTATATTTTTAAATTCAAATTTTTTTTAATTGTTCGAATTAACTCTAATGAAGAAATGAACAAAACCAAAGTTGTAGATCTTGATAATATCTATAAATTTGTCGTTGGTAGCTTTCTTATTTGAAATTATTTATGGTCACAAATTTCTATTTGAGAGTCCTCATATTTTGAATTTTGGACCTTTCAAACCACCCATCAAAACAGTTGAATGGCCAAATATGAATGGTATCAGTAGTTGAAAGGTCAAAGATTTCTGGTTTTTGAGATTAGTGGCCAAAACTTAAATCAAGCGATAGTTAAACACTTTACCTATAGTTCAGGTGCCTGAAATTTAAGATGATTTCAGGCAACACTAATATACCACCAACTAGTATAAGTTAGTTGTTAATTTATATTTTATTATTTATCTTTGTGTTATAACATATTAAATTTTTGTCCTTGTCCTCCTATAAAAATAATTGTAATTGTTAAATTGTCTTTGTGCCAACATATATAAGATTTTGTTAGGTTTATAATTTTGTCTAACAGGTTTTTTATTTTTGAAACAAAAAATTACAGACTACGTCTACATAAATTGTAACGAACTAAAACTGCAATTTTAGTATAAAATATATGCAATAACCGTCGTCTGAAAGAAAATTAAAATTCTTTAGCAAATCTCATAGTTAAATGGCTAAAAATAGACTTCTTCCATAAAGAAAACATATAAGAATATTGAAGATTTTTCATGGAAAAATGTCCTATAGATCTCATTGCAACACAACATTACACCTATGAAATTGCTCACGATTTCAATGGGATGTACAAAATCCTAGAAATTTGGGGGGGGGGGGGGGGGGGGGGGAACTAGTGTGATGGTAGACCTCGTGTAAAATTTCCTTTATGTTTATCTCTATTTTATTTACAGTCCCTAGATTTTTCATATGTTGTATCCAAAACTCATAATACAAATTTTCCTATATTTTAAATTTGTGTAGGTCCTATGTTTTCTCCGCCTAGGACTAACCAGACATTAGTGGCGGTCCAAAATCAGAATAATGAAGGAAAGTACCTTTGTCTATTTTGTTTGTAGTGGTGAGGCAAATGGAACCAACTCTGAAGGAGTGGAAAACTAAAGGTAAACTTTGTCCAAAGAGTAATAAACTAATAACTAATAAATAAATAAAGCAGGCACACATCAAGTAGACAGTATCTGGTGCGAGATGTCACGGGCAGCACCCTAGGCTAGCGCACTCGAAATCCACCATCGTCTAATATAAAGATTTGGAGCGATGAATAAAATAACAGCAAAGTTAGTGCTCACATCTCCTTACCTTATCATGTGACGAGAGCGTGTGAAAAGCCAAGTTCAATCAGTGGCGGGCCCATCAGATCTCAGCGTAAAGTTTTCTTTGAAACCGAGAGTTTGTGTTCTATAAACGCACAATAGAAAAAAGAATAAAGATAGAACGTTCTGACATTATGAATTGAAAGAACACAGAAAACTATATGATTGGAATGTTTAGATGCAGCGCACGATGGACACGAGAATTTGATGAGAGGGTGTGATACAAATGTAACTTTCTATGAGGTCCAAACTCTTGGTAAAATTCCACGAAAATTCCTATAAAACAAGTATTTCATAGAATTAGTAGGGACAAAAGAAAATTCCTCTATTTTTCCTGTCGCAAAGGGAGACTAAATTAGTTTGCTTCTCACGTCATTCTCGGCCATCTGGACTAATTCTAATGCAGCACCAAGTAAAAATATTTTAAATTCAATATTACTTTAGAAGTTATTGATAGTCAAAGTTCTAAAAGTTGGACATTAATCTTGTCCTTGTCCACAAGGATGGCCCTATTCGTTTTACTAAAATTTAACTTATGTTGAATGCTTATGTAAGTTTGTTGTGAGAGAAAAATATTATTTGTTTGCTAAAAAGTAGTACGATAAACAGAGCTAACAATTAGAACTAGAGGGAGTAGACATTAGGTGTGGAGTCTTTTGTGCTCCTAATACTATCTCTAGTGGTTCATGGTAATCTATGTGTTTAATTTGACCTTCTTTTATCCCTTCTCAACATACAGATCTGGCATCTTGGTTTGAGATCTCACCAATCTGCACTACCACCATAGACTATATATGGCCATTGGGCCGTGCCGGCCCGGCCCGGCGGCCCGGCGTGCCGACCGGGCCGTGCCACTGCCGTGCTTCGTGCCAGGGTCTCAGCCCAAGGCACGGCCCACGGGCCACTTTTCCGTGTCGTGCCGCTCGGTCAGCACGGGAATTCTTACCGGGCCGTGCCGTCCCATGGCTCGTGTAAGCACAAAAAATCATACTAGACTCACAAATTTACAAAGATTTTGTATTTAACACAATCAAAACATGATTCAAATTTCAAATTGTTAACACTGGATTTTGGTACACTTAGGATGACAGGTAGGCCAGTATGCAAGGAGACTGCCGAATGACAGGTGTTCGAAGCATTCGGCAAATGGTTATGCGGTCGACTAATTTTCAGGGGATTCGGCAATTGATCGTGCGGTCGGCTATTCCAAAAAGAGGCGGTTTCTCGTCAAAGTAACAAAGGCGGCAAGTAAGCCGATCGGATGACGACGGTTGCGACGATTAAGGCAATGAAGACTTCGAAGGGAATAAGTCAAGATATTGTATTTCTTTCTTTAATATTTCGTAAATCATATCCTTTTAGGACTCATATGGGTATAAATATAAACCCTTGGCCATTGTAAATAATGATTCACAATCAATACAACACAACCGGCCCCGTGCCAACTTCGAGTCCTTTTGTCGTGTCGTCGAGTTCTTTGAGAGGAGCCATCGATCCGTCGACCTCCGTAAGTCCCGGCAACCTTGTTATCATGTCTAGTATTATGCGATGGATTTAGGCTTTGATGCAAGTAGTCTTGTTTGTTTTCAATGATCGTGCGGCGGATCCTTACTTGACAACCAAGAAGTCTTCGCTTATGTTTTGTTTATGAGTAGATACCGTGCGGCGGGTTTTTTGCTCGATATGCTTAGCAAAAGTAAGATAGTTATCGGCTTTATTAGATTTGGCAAGATCTGATAGATTCATTAAGTTATCACGTGTTGCATATTTTATACACATATTTATATATTTGTAACACTCTTTTTGCCCAATCTAGATTGATACGATTCGGCTTTATTCTTTTATAGATCTATTTATCCTTTGACAGTTGTTATTTTCATGTCATCTTCATTAGTAGATCTCATGTTTGTAATAGCCTAATTTAGTTTCATCTAGATTGTTACATGTTGTGGGTTTATTCATGTCAATTACGTTTAAATTCTGATAAAGTTGGGTGTCGTGCGGCAGACATAGGCTTTAGATTAGTTTAATCGTGCTTGCTTGCATGTTCCTTCATCATGGATCCCAACTCGGTTGGATTGCCGAGCTTGGTTATACTTTAACTCATAGTTAATTATGATTCATTCATACGTACTTTTCCCATGCATGCATGTTCGGCAATCAACGCTCTACGTACTACTTACTTGTTTTAGCCGAACGACCTATGAACCTGTTGGCAGATAGCTTCTATAGTTGTATGTCGTCGTAAGTGGCTTCAGGGCCGTATATATGGAACTGTCTGGTATCATCCGGCATGTTCCAGTTTACATCTAATGGTTTTCATCCCTTGTTAGTTTTCAGGTCAAACTGACTGGCACGTTTTCGGATTCGAAACACCCGGGCACCTGTTTGAAGCTACGCTTTCCGGCTTGTTGTGTGTGAGGCACCGTACGTCACTTTTTGTGTCAACACAAATCATAAATATCAAACTAATGCTTAAATGATCAATTGATCAGATCAGTCACACAATGACACATCACAGATCACACATGACAAGATATAATAGGAAATTAGGAATAACTTAACAAAATGAGTTGTATTGTGCAATGTTGCCTCATTAAAAACCTTTCTAGGTAAAACTCATCCTTGTGAGAAACCCTAGAAAGGAAAAAATAGTGCAGCCAGCTCAAAATATTAAAAGTGTTACTGTTTTACAAATTACAATAGCCAACATCAGTGGTAAAATCAACTCAGAACTCATATCACAGTTCAACTCTTAAGTCTCACTCACTCTCAGTCTCTCACTGACTGCACCAGCACTCCAGCCGGGAAGCAGCAGCCAGCAGCCAGCAGGCCAGCAGCACCACACCACTGCACTTGACTGGAATCTGGAGACTTGACCAAAAGTCCAAAATTTTCTGCAAGCAAGTAGAACTTGATTCAATTAGCACTTTAAGCATCAAGCAGGTATATATATATATGCTAATATGCACATTGCACAAGCAGCCAAGCAGGCAAGCAGCTCACCTTTCTCTTGCCTTCTTCTATTTCTATCCACCTCCGGTGTCGGAGCCACTGTCGCTGCCTTCAATAGCTTAGGTACAGGTTTTTGAATGCCTCTTTGAGGTTTGTGTCCTCAACTGAATGCTGGTCCCTTGTTGCTCCTAGCTCCCAGTCCTTGATGCAAGTGAGCATTTCCACATGTTCAGGCAACAAACGTCGTCGCCGGTCTTCTAGAATTCTTCCTGACAAGATAAAGCATGACTCGGAAGAGATAGTACATACAGGAACAGACATAACATCTCGAGCCAAAATAGATAAGATTGGATAGGTCAGCTTGTGGTCACGCCACCAGAGTAATATGTCAAAGTTTGGATCATAGCATGTGACAGGATCACTGTCCAAGTAAGTTGTAAGCTCACTAACAGCAGCAGAAGGAGAGGCAGCTGATGGGGATGCACCAGGTCCTCCAAATATTCTTCCCTATGCCTGCTTTCTCTTACCAGAACAAGATGGTGCCTGCAGAGGCCTTTGAGAACAAGAAGCACCCCAAATTTGTCCTGATACATGCAAAACAATCTGGTCAATTCATCTTTGACATCACCATAGTATATACTATAAGAAACACCAAGTGCCTTAGCAAGTAAGTCAAGCACATTATAGAAACCTTTCATTTTAGCTCTAGGATCAAGAATGAATGCATAAGAATAAATCAGAGGGATTTTCTCCCAATATTTTAGCAATTTTAGCTTCATAGGATTAGCAATTGTTCTAAAATTTTGATCCCTTTCAGCTTTCTGTAAATGTTCACCAAGTTCAAGTATATGGTGCAAAACAAGTGGTGCAGTTGGATAATAAACACCAGAAAGAGTCACAGTACAGTCATAGAAAAGTTCCAAGGACACCATGATTTTCTTAGCAACATACCAATGCTGGACAGTCAACAATTCTGAACCATAGTTAGAATTAATGAACACTGAAAACACTTCCTTATATGGCAACAAGTGTTTAAGCATCAAGTAAGTAGAATTTCATCTAATATCCATGTCCAGACCAAACTTCCTAGGTCTAAGCCCTTGTGCAATGCAATAATTTTTGAACAATGCAATTCTCTGATTAAATGCATTTAAAAAGCTTATTGCAGTTCTCACATCTTCAGTAAAAGGTTTTAATCTTTTCAATCTAGATTTAACAATTAGATTGATGATATGGCAAGCACAACGCTGATGAACAAGCAAGTATTGCACTTTGTTAGGGTCATTAGGTGTAGGTGCAGGATAAGAACCAAGGTAACAAAACAAGACAGGTTGCAAAATTTCATGAGCTTTTGAATTGGAGGATGCATTGTCAAGAGTCACAGCAAAAACCTTATCAATCAGCCCAAATTCCTCAATTACACAAGCAATTCTATCAGCAATATTTTCTCCTGTATGTTTGGACTCAATCAGCCGAAAACCAATTACTTTTTTCTGTAATTCCCAATCAGCATTAACATAATGTGCAACAACAGAGACATAATCTTCCTTAGCATTACCAAACTAGATATCAGAGGTCAAAGAAACAGAGGATGTAGCAGGTAACAAAGATTTCATAAGCACATCACGTTGTTCAGCAAAAAGCTTAGTCATATCTCTAGTTGTGCTCTGCCTAGATACCTTAACAAACAGAGGGTTATGAGCATGTTTAACGTAATGTTCCCAAGCTTGTGTCTCACCTACACCCTATGGAAGGTCCCGACTAGCAATCAAACGGCATAGCTCCATGCGTGCAACAGGAGGATCATACACCCAGTTTTTCAAACCGTTAGGATTCAAAACTAACCTAGACTGGACCATAGATGCAACATTACGTTTTTTCATACAAGATGACATATGACGTCGCAAATGGCTAGTGCCAGCAGCAGAATGAGCAGAGTAACGAGTACGACAATGCTTACAGATCGCAGCAACACGAATATCACCTTCCTTGATCTCATGAAAGTAACCCCGGACATTAGATTTCTTACCACCCTTACCACTACCAGTGCCAGCGGCCGAAGTGGTTGAGCTAGTGTCCGTGGAGGCAACCACTCCACCATCGTCGTCGCCGTCGAGGTCAATGGTGTCGGGCTGGCTACCGACCCGAGCGTCACCGAGGTCGATACCGAACAAACTGGCTGCATCATCACACAGGTCGTCGTCGTCCTCGGCCTCGGCTTCCCGCTCGTCATCCGTGTTCGGTGCTAGGTCGTCGCCGTCGACGAGGGGTGGATGTTCCACCCCACGCGTTGCGAGCCCAGCACCTGCACCGGACGATGACGGCAACCAGCCACGACCTCGACCTCGACCAACAGCTCCATCATGACCAGCACCGCCCCTCAACGGCCGCTCGGAGTCTGTGGCCTGTCCATGTCCAGTCCACCAGAGACTGAAGACTCGGCGTCAGGCACGTTCCTGCACACATGAACATGAAACAGAAAAAGATCAGCAGTTAGAAGATGAAGAACAGATGAGGGCGGATGCAGATCTAGATGCTAGGGTTAGGGTTCTAACACTTACCTAAGCGACCGGATCCTAGTGCCGGAAGATGAGGATTGAGGAAGACCGGGATAGAGAGAGACAGAAAGGCAAAGATTAGGACGACGGTGAGCGGCGACGGGTCATCAAACATGAACTGCAACTCACATGGTTCACCAGAGGAGAAGATGAGAGGAGAAAGAGGAAAAGAATTGAGAGGAACTGAGTCGGCGAGCGAGGAACTGAGTCGGCCAAGGCCAGCGAGGAGGAGATCCGGCGGTGAGGTAACCGGAGTAGCGGCAGCGCCGTGCGACGAAAGCGGTTGCGGCGCTACGCGTGCGCGGTGAGAGGCAGAGAGACAGAGAGTCGTGGCGCCGCGGTGGGAGGGGGAATTAGGTTAGGGTTTGGGGAGCGGGGGGGGGGCGCCGCGGCGAGCGGCTTATATATGGCCAGCGCGGCGTTCGGTTGTTGTAGGGGGGCGGGGGGTGGCGTTGGGCTGGGCCGTTGGGGCACCGGGCCGGTGGCCGTGCCACGGGCCAGGGTGGCGGCCCAGGCACGGCCTGGTGCGTTGGGCCGAGCCGGCACGGGCACGCTGCCACTGGGCCATGCCGTGCTTCGGGCCTGGCCGAAATCGCGTGCCATGGGCCGTGCCGCCGTACCGTGGGCTGCATGGCCATCTATACCATAGACACGATAATGTGTAAGTGAGTTTGTGGTACTGATAGTGCATGGTTCATTTAGCATTCAGAGCGGACATGAGTTGTTTAGGACTTTGAGACAGTCACACAAAACATCTAGGTAATTAACCACTATGTAGTCTCCATGAGAGAGGATCGAGCTTGCCTTTTGTTTTGGCCATAAGAGGTGTAGCAAGCAAGTACTCTTTCGATTATAGGGAAGAACAATGATCTTCCGTTGCCATTGGGTGCATACAAGCCTCAAAGAAAGGACACAATCCAACATGGTGCATGTCTAGATAGATAGAAGTGATCGATCATATCATCTCGAGGACTATCTAATAGATGGAGAATTGGAACACTTTTCTTTGAGCAACGAGTCGTCCAAGTGATTGGAGAACAATATATATGTTTTTGTTGCAATGGACATGTATATTAGTATGTTAGCAATTTTATAAAGGAAGACATTGGACCGCGGACAGAAGAGGGTGGCACGGGCTAGACGCGGCCGAACACTGCTACCTTTGCGACCAAGAGCCCGAAACCATTGATCACATCGTCGCCTCCTGCGCCTTCTCACGACAAATTTGGTGGTCCATTCTAGCGGTGCTAGGTGCAGACGCATCACAAGTGGGAGGAGGTTCGTTGCTCTCATGATGGGAGCGATGGCGCTTGAGGTGGCATGGCAAGAAGAGGAAAGGGGTGAATACACTTTTCGCATTGGTGGCCTGGGAGATATGGAAGGAAAGGAACGCTCGATGCTTCCGAGGTGACACGAACTCTGTCGGTCACTTGCTTGCCACCATCAGGCAAACGACCGATCTATGGATCGAGGCTGAAGCCTGCAAATTAGGTCGTCTATTAATCCGTAATGCTTAGGACCGGGGGGAGGGGGGGTGCGGGACTCTTGATTGTTTGTAAACCCCCAGCCTGGCGCCTCAGCGCTTTTGTAAAAAACTCTCTTCTACTTTTTTTTGAACAAAAAACTCTCTTCTACTTAAATACAATAATGCGCAAGTCTTTTGTGTATTCAAGAGAAAAAATAAATAAATGTCACACAAAGAACAGGATGTTCTTCTATTTTTGGTAAAATCTAGCAATCGAGCTTTATGGACACCGGCGCCGGTCAATTATAGAGGTTTGAAATGTACTACGAGTACTTTTATTCCAAAGAAAACGACCTTTATAGGTTTAGCTAAAGTGTGGCTATTGCAAAGTTAGAGTAAATTTGTATAATAAAAAGTTTATAAAAAAGGTCTATATTTTGTCATAATGTTGTTATTTTAATAAATTTTGTTAAACTGATAGTGGTTTATTTAACTTTAAGCAAACTTATAAGGTTATTTTCTTAGGACGAAGGTAGCAGTACATTGCACGTACGCACGATTCCGACACGTACGATGACGGTGAGCATGTGTAGTATAAAACCATGAAAGTAGAAGAACAGTTACACTTACACCGGCGAGGGCCGATATTGTAGGCTGTCTCTCCATTTTGACAACACAAGAAATCCACGGCCGTCGTCGATCCTCCCCATTTGGGCCCTGGGACCCACCCGTCACTGAGCCTCCAGGCCTCTCCACTCCACCTCCCGACAGGGACCTCCCTCCAACTCCAACTCGGCTACTCCCCAGCCTTCCTTTACTTCTCCCAAATGCTCCAACCCAACCCATCCAATCGCACGCCACTGCCTGCAGCTCTTTTGCTCAGGGGTGCTAGCCTAGATCTCGGAGTCGCCATTGATTTGATTCCTAGAAAGACCGCGAACTATCCATAGACTGACCGGTCGAGAGAGCGAGAGAACGGATTGATTCCTGATTGGTAGGTGGAGACCGGCCGGAGGCAGAGCTCAGGTCGGGTCCCCGAGATTGATGCTGGCATGGTGATGCGGGCGAGGGCGATGGGGCTGAGCAGCATCCGGCGTGAGGTGCTGGTCTCCGGCGTCTTCACGGCGCTCCTCGTGGCCTCCATCCTCCTCCTCCCGTCGCTCCTCCTCACGGGTAACCCCGGGCCCAGGAGGTGGCCCTTCCTGTCCCCGTCGACGTCCTCCTCCGCCGCCGACGAGGAGCAGCTGCAGGCGCGGTACCCCGTGACGTTCGCGTACCTCATCTCGGCGTCGACGGGGGACGCGTCCCGCGCGGCACGGCTGCTGGCGGCGCTGTACCACCCGGCCAACAGCTACCTTGTGCACCTGGACCGGGAGGCCCCCGCGGAGGAGCACCGGCGGCTGGCCGAGCTCGTGTCCGGTCGCGGCGTGTACGCGCGCGGGGCAACGTGTGGATCGTCGGCAGGCCCAGCCTCGTCACCTACCGGGGCCCCACCATGCTGACCACCACTCTGCACGCCGTCGCCGTGCTGCTCCGCCTTCGCCGCCGCTGGGACTGGTTCATTAACCTCAGCGCCTCCGATTACCCGCTCGTCACCCAGGACGGTAATACATACATACAGTGCTTTGGGTTGATGCTTGCGCTGCGGATTGGGTTTGGTGTTGTGATTATGCTTGCAGCTTGCTTGCTTTGCTTGTTGGTCCTCCTCCTCCACCTCCACTGAATGAAGAATTTGGGTTTGCAGACTTGATGGAGGCGTTTACGGGGATGCCCAGGGACCTCAACTTCATCCAGCACACCAGCCACCTGGGCTGGAAGATGTAAGAACTCACTCCTGCCACCTGAATCTCAGAGGGATGGGATTAGGATCGCAGTCACAGCGGCCATTCATCGATTCATCACTAGTCTAAACGGCACATCAGAGACACACAGAGCGCTTTGTCGAGCAAAATGAAGAGTTTAACGGATGAGCATTGAACTGATGGTAGCAGCTCTGCAGAAAGAAGCGGGCGCGGCCGGTGATCCTGGACACGGCGCTGTACGAGGACGGGCGCGCGGAGCTCATCCGCCCGGTGAACATCACCACCAACCTCAGGAGGCTGCCCACGGCCTTCAAGCTCTACACAGGTACTACTACTCGATTTTGCACTAAAAAAACTGTCATCTTCCCCCGCCGGCCCCCCTTTGGCTTGCAAAAAATAGTTTTCGCAAGTATTCGAACTATTTGCTGCATAATTCGTCCGTTAAATTTATCATCCCAGCTTTATTAATCATGGTATAATATTAGCATCAGCATGATTATCCGCTACCCAAACCATCATTGCAACAGGGCTTCATACCAAACTGAGTCCGAAAACCTGCCTTGTGGTACAATGTAAGCATGCTTGTTGGCAACCCAGATTAGGACAGCATGTTTCGTCAAGCGGTTGTTGATCGGACGGTACGGTACGGTACGGTACCGTACTCCCCGCCGCCCCGACTATCGGGTGTGGTGATGTGTCGGGTTGCTCTATGACTTGGGTTGCATCGATTTCGATCGAGTCACGGATGTGGGCGTGATGAGCCCGTGATCGACGAATTCCGGTCCGGCCCACAAACAATCTACTAGTCAACGCAGCAGGTGTGGTGGCGCAGTTCGCGTACGGATCCCATCTTCATCGCATCGCATCACAGCGCAGCGCAGTTGATTACTCCCCCAGATCTGAACCAGCGGGGATCGAGGTTTGTTTATACGTGTACTATATGCCTTGGAGCTTGCAAATCCAGCCACAGCCACAGACCACTGAAGTTGACAATGGCAAAGCAAAAAGATGCCACCTTCGTCCTTGATCTCCTTTTCTAATCTAAAATAAAAATAATAAGGTCTTCTTGCTTCCAAGAAACGGCAGCAAGCAACGAACACCGACATCCATCTTGCCCTGTTGTCCAAATGCCCCAAATGAAGAAAAAAGAAAATAAAACAATGCCCAATGCATGCAGGGTCGGCGTGGACGATGCTGTCGCGGGCGTTCGCGGAGTACGTGACGATGGGGTGGGACAACCTGCCCCGGACGCTGCTGCTCTACCACGCCAACATCATCTCGTCGCCGGAGTTCTACTTCCAGACGGTGGCGTGCAACTCGCGGCGGTTCCGGAACGCCACGGTGAACCACGACCTGCACTTCATCCGGTGGGACACCCCGCCCAAGCAGCACCCGCTGTACCTCACCGCCAGGGACTACCGCCGGATGCTCCTCAGCGGCGCCGCCTTCGCGCGCAAGTTCAGGGAGGACGACCCCGTGCTGGACCGGATCGACAGGGACATCCTGCGCCGCCGGGACCCCGCCCACTTCGCCTACGGCGGCTGGTGCTCCGGCGACGAAGGCGAGGGCAGTGGCGGAGGTGGCGGCGCGCTATGCTCTAACCCGCAGGAGCCCGGAAGGCGCGGGGCCATCAAGCCGGCGCCGGATCCAGGCGGCTCAAGGCGATGCTCAGCAAGATGATGTCGCCAAGGAATTTCAGGAGGCAGCAGTGTAGGTGAAATGCATTGCATTGCATTGGGTTACCCTTTACACTAGTACAACATTGCACTCTACTACACGTCACTAGTTCTTCTGATCAAACAAATTACATGCCGTTGACTCACTCTGTATGTATAGAAAAACGGATCTGAAACGCATCAAGCGGTCCAAGCCAAATTTTGGTTGTTGATTATTGACACAAGTCTGAATGAATTATAGTAGGGAGCTAGCATCATCTCATACATACACAGAAATAATGATTGAAGGGGCTTCATCTTCATGCAGAGACTATGTAGCCTTGGCCTTGTTAGTTATATATTTGAAAAAACAAAGATGATTTCACTTTGAATCCTAGATGCTCTGGCATAGTATTATACTTTGAATCCTACTTGAGTGAAGATGGCACTATCCAAAGAAAAAAAATTGTGAAGATGGTAGTACTCCGTCGGTGCATTTTGTTTCGCTGAAATTTAACTTATGTTAAATATTTATATTAATTTTTTATGAGAGAAAAGTATTATTTGTTCGCTAAGAAAGTACCATTGAAGTACTCGTGAACATGGCTATATTCCCTTAACCATCAAGGAGGCAGGTATGCCATGCATGCGGCAGGGCACCGACACCAATCGAGGACAAGCATATCACAGCTGACAGCTCTCATGAGCCATGTATTTCTGGAAAAAACTTGTCGGTGACACCATCGAGTGAAACGATCCCTTTCTCGTAGCAACAGCCAACAGGGGCAACACGTTGGATGTCCTTGCCCCTCTTTTGCATTGCATTGCAGCAAAAAGGAATAGGCCAACCTTTCAATCATTGTGGCCAGATGGACAACGAAGTCGTTGCGCCGCGGTGGATGGAGTCAGTGTTTGTACTCCACGACCCCCCTCCATTTGGGTCATGGCCAAACAGCAGGTGATGGTGAATGCCTTCCTGTGTGAGTGCGATTTCCTTCTGGCACCACAGAATCACAAGTGTGCATTAACAACCCGTTTTGCAATGGTTGCTTAAACTGCCAGGATATAAAAGGAAACTTGTACGCAAATGCAGAGAGATATTCTTGTGTTTACAAATGTGTCTGCCTATCCTCGGAACTTTGATTGTACAGACTAAGAATGAAAACGAATCGGATATGAACGGATATCACTGATATTGTATTTGTTTTCATATTTCTGTTCGAATTCGGATTCAAATACGAATAATATCAGAAATATCGGATAGGATACGATTAGATATCTACATCATAAATATACCGATTTTAGTATTCGGATACGGATACGGTATCGGATGTTAATCTTCGGACTCGGATACGGACAGGCCTAAACTCATCTAAACGAATTCGGTTGGACGGACGGTCGAATAAATATCCGTACCGTTTTCATCCCTATACAGACAGTACAGACTCCTCTGTTGTCTGTTCCCTATGAAAACCTGTTGGAATCAGAAAGTCCTAACCTTCCATAAACTGAAGCTGTAGCCACCACGAGGTAGTTGAGGTGACACATGTATGTAATTAAAAAAGTTAGCAATTATACGTAAGCCATTAATAAATATCAACTTCTTGTTCTCTATACTACTTCCGTCAAATGTGGTTCTAACGGTGTTAAAGCACAGGTGTGAAAAGTCAAAAATATCCTTACGTTTAAATATGCAATTAATTTTTTTAGCATCTTAATGACCTCAAATGAAAAAAAAACTCAGAAAGTTGTCGATCTCCACAATATTTATAATTTTTGTATAAAGAAATATCTTCATTTAATTATGTGAAAAAAGATATGATTTGATTAATATGTTTGAGAAAAAATATATTTTTGTACAAAATTAAATGAAGATATTTTTTTAATAAATATTGTAGATCTTAACAACTTTCTAGTTTTGAGTTTTTTCATTTGAGATCATCAAGATGTTTTTTTAAAAAATAATTGCATATTCATACCTAAAGGTATTTTTGACTTTTCACACCTAGCTTAACACTACTAGATCCACACCTAGCTTAACACTGCTAGATCCAAATCTAACAGAAATGTCATGGAGGACAAAAGAGTCTAGCGCAGTGGTAACTACCGGTTTATCTTTTTTTTAATGGCATACAGGTAAAAGCCTCATATATTTACACACCTCCCCCAAGGATGAACCATATGCGTGTAAGGTTTGGCAAGATAGTTGGCCAGGGAATATTATATTATCATATGATGAAACACACAAATAAAACCTTTTATACAAGAACTAAAACAACTTCCTATGTGTGTTAGTATTCCCTCAAATTAAATCAACTTCTAGAGCTATTCTAAGCTAAACTATTTTAAGTTTGAGCTATTTTATAGGAAAGAGCCAAATTAGCATCACTAAATTTCAATATATCAGAAACATATTTATTTGGTGTCATCGATGTTATGTAATGATGGCCAAAATTAAGATAGTTTGACTTTGGGTGACTAGAAATTGATTTATTTTGAGGGGTAGTACTACCCACTCCAGTCCTACTCCTACTTCACTTTAGAGGGAGCCTACTAATTAAATTGAAGAACTCGGCCTGTTTTTTCTGGTTTTATTCAGTCGTTCCAGTATTTTTGCAGGAACAGCAAACATTCCCCTTTCTTACATTTGATCGATCAAGGCCGCCAGGAGAGGAATTAAATGGGGTACTGACTGCGATGCCGCCATTTGATATGCGCCACAAAATATCCTCCAGCTCAACTAATCCTGGCTACATTCCATGCATCCTCCTTTACTGCTTGCAGAGGTATCCAGCAGGTATATGATGCATGGTGGGATGAAATGGAATGGAAGGTAAGGTGCAGACTGCAAGCATGTACCAGAACACATTCTCCTCTCTTGGACAGGAAACAGGATGCACAACAATTCATTCAAATTCCAATTCCATTTCTACTTCATCGGCAGCAAATTTGTGAGGGAGAGGACCAGCCGACCAGGTTACTTAACTTTCTGCTATTGATCACGACTGTGAAATGGAGACACGATCGATTCAGAGGAGGAAACCTTAGCTCCCAACACGAGACCAAAAACATACATATGTGCAACCTCGATCTGCCTACACTGATTGGTATGGTACACAAATCAAACTGGGTAGGAAAGTAAATAAAGGAAATATGATGCTGTGAATTGATTGTGATTTGTGAAAGAAGAGCAGGAGGCAGACAGACAAGACGACCCCGTGAATGTGAATGTGAATGTGAATGTGAATGCTAAGCTAGTGCCACACCACTAGTTTGTTTGGCTGTTCTCACTTCTTGTTGAGGTCGATGCCGGCCTTGCGCGCGACGGCGTCGAGGCCGTGCTTCTCGATGGTCTTGAGCGCCTTGGTGGAGAGGCGCAGCTTGACGAAGCGCTTGCCGGCCTCCCACCACAGCTTCTTGTACTGCAGGTTCACGAACTGCTGGGTCTTCGTCTTGTGGTTGGAGAAGGACACCTTGTTCGCCCGGTTCGTCTTCTTGCCCGTGAACGGGCACACCCGCCCTGAACACACACACACAGCACACTCTATCATCTCGTCAATCGATCAGATACCAATTTATCTTTAAAAAATAAAATGCTCTGAAGATTAGCTGAATCAGTTACTAGCAGAAGAATAGAACAGCAAGATAGCTGAAGATTCAGATAAGAGCGGAGCAACCACGAAGGCTCGTTCGTACAGTAAAGTAAGGGGAGCTAACTAACAAGGAACAACAGCAAACGAATCGAAATCGACGACTTACGCGCGACAATGGGCTGGAGCTGCTGCCTCTTGGGGAGGAGGGCGACGGCGGTTGGAGTTGCAGCGCCGGTGGAGAGGGAGAGGCCGGCGAGCTGCGACGTGGCGAAGCCCAAGGAGGTGGAGGCAGAGGAGGAAGCCCTACGGGCGGCGGCGGGCATGGCGAAGGAGGAGCTCAGCAGCGTGGCGGTCGCCAGGCGGGGTGGCGGACGGACGGAATGGAAGGGTTCGTTGGATA